>QBTX01002266.1:0-11862 GCA_003063285.2 Arachis monticola
TATTTCTAATGTGCTAGTACAGCATTCGGAATGCTAAGGGGATTTGTCAGATCACTTAACTGCACTCCAAGTCTGTTTGGCTTGCGGTGACCGTAGGGAAGTTGGAGAGATTGGCTGCATATGGCTTCCGCAATGGGGTGTATCCTTCTTATTCCTATATTAGACTACCTTCCGGTGTACTCAACTTCAGAACTCTTGATCAAGACCTGGCAGATCATATTCAATCGGTCTTTTTCATCGCTAACTTACTCGTAATTACACGACATTCTTGTCACAACATTTCGCTCACCAACAAAACCGCTAGTCAAGAGTGCTTAAGTCATGGGGAGGTTTTGGTTTGCAGTCCTCCTTATCATCACAATCGCAATACAACAACATTTACAATGTCTACATAACTAATGGGTCTTGATCACACATTGGGGAGGACACATTGTCGGCTGCGTTGAGCACTATCGTCAGTCGAATGAAGTGGCTTCGCTTCCCTTGGGAGACTCACTTTCTCGTCAAATCGTTCAACCATTTCTGTGCTCAACAAGTGGTTATATCTAGACTAATACGTCCTGGAAAATTACAATGTCATTCTAACATATCATACCAATATATTGAAGATTATTATGTAAAACTTAGGTCATTCGGAGTATCGGTCTTGAACTCTACAAATATTTCGCACATTTGGTGAGAGTGTCAAATGTTGCTGATAGATTAGTATGCTTGTATGGAGGATATAGATGAGGCTAACGTGTTTTTTTCGTCTAAGGAATGCCCATGGATCGTAGTCGAGGCTCACACTTTGCGGATTTTGCGATGAATACTCGATGCAAGATGGATAACTGGCTTTCGTCTCCTGAAGTGGATTGCGTGAAGGTTTATAGATGTCATTGGGGTTATATATTACCCATAATGTAGGGGATACCTTGTCTATATTAATTGTAGCCAGCTGTATGGTGTGTATGGGATGGATTGGGGTGTTAACCATGGGGTTTATCGCGTTTTATATGTGTCACAAGGGTGTGGATGATCTTCCAATCCTCATCATAGGTAGAATGGTCCAAGTAATTCAACTATTATACTTAACAATAAAAAGGAGAGAATTGGTGAAGCGGGCTATAATTTCATAGCTATCGGAATTTGATAACTATGGTCAGTATTTATCTCGGAGATAGTTCGGACTCAGTGAAATTTCTGAGTAGAGGAGAAAAACTATGATTTTTCAGTAAAAATGGCGGCAACTCCAGTGGAGATACTATTGCTGTCGGTGCACTAGTACCGAGCCCAGCGGGGGACTGGGGTTGATATCCGGGCACGGGGAGGTGTAGTAGAAGCTCAGTATGACAAGTGCAATAATTAAGAATAAAGAATTGTAGCTATTTGGGCAGATAGAAACATTCTCAAGGAAATATAAGCTATTAAGAATACCACAGACAAAGGTTTAGACCTTCGGCACTACATCAAGTAAAATGGACCGGAGTTCAGGAGTCCCAAAATAGTTTTAGCGCTGTATCCGAGCCAAACAAATACGGGCCTGATGCTCACGATCAGTTAACAGAGTGGAACCGGGGCCATTGGGGAAAGAGAGCCCAAGATAAGTAGATGATAATGGCATATATTTAAAGGGCCTTGTTCGGTGCATGTGACACCAACCACTATTGAGTGTGGTAACACGTTGTGAAGAGTAATGGACGAAGGGCAAGAACGCATTCAGATAACTGAGAAAAATCGACACTAACTTCCCGAGGCTGTTTGAATTTTAATCAAAATCATCACATTACAATCTTTCTCTTAGAATCTCAATGGTACATCATAGTGTCTTGCCTCGGTTGCAAGGTCGATCTGGGATGCTCTTTAGAGGGTCTATTGAAATAGCGTCACCTTCTTATGAAATTGTAGGTCATAGGTAATATTAGTTCATGTAGGTATGGTAACTCTAGGTTAATTTCCATCGCCACAAAAGTGTCCATGAGAAGTAAGAGACATACGAGCTTTCGATAGGATAACACACTTAATTTATTAGAATCGTTGATGGCAGAAGGAAGAAAAGTATGTTGCGAATTTAGTGAGTAGAATTAATAACTCCTTGAGACACGGGACGAGTTTTGTGAATAACTACATCACGGTAAAGATAGAAGGGAGTGCTCCAGGCATACATGGCACATGAGAGTTACCATAGAGTGGCAAGGCTGGTTTCAACCGAATGTGGCCTATACGTGGCCAGAGAGTTTAATATTATGAGTGAAATAATTAGTGGAAAAATATTTAAAAAAAAAAAAAAAATGTATATAAATATTAGTTACAATTCGACGATCCCCAGAGCTTCCTTTAGGTATTTATGCTATTCTTAATTAGTTCTTGGCTACCGTACTCTAGCAGGTATTTCGATAACATAAGAGTTAAGGGAATGTAAGCACAAAATGCCAATACTTCTCCAACATTTCTGGTCATGCAGTAAAGATCCAGTTCCCCACTTTGATGTTTGAATCATGATGTCCGGACTGGAGGGTTGGAGCGGAAGTGGGGAATACTGAGCATTTGAAGCTGTTCACATGTAGTAGGCTTCCTTAGGAGGTCATGAGAACGTCTCTTTTTGAGTTTTTGCATGATAATCCTAGCTCTTTCTCTCTGCGCGTTGCACATCTCTGCGCTTTTCGCTGGCTCCTCCTGTCTGGCTGGCGTATGGACTGATAGTCGCTACATATTTATTCTCTGGTCTCAGAAGTGTGATGTTCAGGAGGATGACTGCGCGCTGTGATACGCCAGTGGGTGACGTTTTCTAGTTGCTTAGCACGCTGCATCCGGGTATATCATAAGGAAGGCTTCACGGGAGATGGAGGGGTTTATGGCATACTAATCAGAAATACAAATATTTTCTGGAAATTAGACCCTAGTTGGAGATGCGATAACTAGGACATGTTTTCAAGGGTCAATTTAAGAGTGGTGGCGCCATTAATGAGACTACCTCCATGTTGTCTGCTATTCCGAAAGGGACCGTTATTTCTGAAAGTGGTCCGGAGGGATCGTAGGGTCGATGGTCGTCTCGATAATCCACAACCAGCAGTCTATGTTGTTAGTCTGAACTGATTCGAACAATATACAAAGACGCACTGTACACAATCTGATCAGTAGATGCTAGGCTTTCAAACTCTGCAATCTTTATAAGCCTATAGCACAAATCCACTCTAGCGATTCGCAATATTAGTATAAAAAAGAAAAATTTTAATTAATGGTAATTATTGTCAAATAAGAGGAAAGCTAAATCAATAATTTCTCAAAAAAAAAAAAAAAAAAAAAAAAAAAAAAAAATGTTGTAAAATATATAAATAAGTTATATAGGAATAGAATATATTAAATAAATATTTTATTTATTGTGTGATTTGATGATTTCTATTAACTATTAATGTTAAATAAAAACATAGCGGAAAAGCACGTTAAAATTAATCCGCAAACTCTGTTATATCCTTTTATCTTTCTTACATCATTATGACATAAATTAAATTGTAATGGATGGTCCACCTTGAATCATAGACAACAGGAAAAATCAAATAGGCAAGATGAGAATGATCCTACCATTAATGCGAAAGAGAATAGTACGTTATATCTATGCATCCGATCAAATATTCAATTTGGGGCGATTTCAGTCTTCCTCATATTCTCAGAATGGGAGTCATCTCTGATCCGTACCTAGTCGCTGTCTTCTTGCGGGATTATCTGTAGATATAGCTTTTTCTGTGCAGTCCTTTAGGGTCACTTCTTTCATTCATCTGATAAGGCATTCACTCTAGGTGAGTTCAGTAATTACAAAGGATGTGTTGTTTCGTATAAAGCGCAAATAAGGGGAAGAATATAAGTAAATAGTAGGTGATTCGACTTCGTCATCTAGTTCAGTAAATGGTTTGGAAATTTCAATCTACATTAAGCAAGCAGCAACAGCACATACACTTTTAGATGGACTAAGGATTATTGAAAATATGAGCGGAACACTTTGCTCTATATATAGGCTAGAATTGTGGGATTCCTTATACAAGAGACAAAGTGATAGTAATAGATAACACGCGAATGATGATAGACGGTGCAATCTAAAAAGATACAGTGACATCAAGTAGCATAGTTGAGGTAAATGCTGAAGTACTTTTAAATCTATCTAATTGGAAGGAGGAGTTGGTATTTAGGTTCAATCGGGGATCTAACTGTGAAATTATGATGTAATGAGAATGGGTTTGTGGAGCGAAGAAAAGCTATCATAGTATTTGAGAAATATTGTGCAGAATTATAGGGGAAATATGGGGCTTATTAGCGGGATTAAGATAAAAATGGTAAACATTAATGAAAATTAAAATTTGATAAGAAAGGGCATCGTACCCTTTGGACTTAAAAGGAGGTATAATGAAATAAGTGATTCATTAAGAGATAGGTAGATGATCCATAATAGTAGAATAGGAGGTATAAGAATTACTAGAATTTATTAAATGACGAATTTCATAAACAAAAAAAAAAAAATCTTAAAAAATGTATTGGAGAAAAGCATAGTACGCGTGAAATTTATAACGCAGTGCATTGAAGGTAGAGATATTGCATATTGAGTAGAGATAAGATAAGAGTACATAGGAGGTAATGATTAACGAATGGTAATGAGAGTGTCATTGGTGATCTTGGGGAGGTAGGGTACATGCGGACTATCATGTCCGATGCCAGATCGCTCTTCGTCTCTTTAAAGCGGATTATCTAATAGCACTATTCGGATCAAATATGACAGGGAAGTGCAATGGGCATATAGATATACTAAATTGGGCAATTATTGAACTAGTTTTAGGGATGAATATAGCAATTCCAATTCTTAGGTAAAATTCATTTTCTTAACACTTTTTTGGTATCAATATAGACAATTCCTTGAGATAAATTACATATAAATATATTGCAGTCTATCTGAATGAAAAAAGAAGTCAAAAATGGGAAGGGTAGGTCTAGCTTAAAGGAAGTAATATTCTTTAGCACATAGTAGAAGTTTCCAAATAGTCACAAGGTTGACTAATGGATTAAGAGAAGGAGAGTAATTTGAATATAACGGATGCAAAGCATTTTTGATCACTATTTATGCCGCGCATGAGGACAGATCTACATTACAAGCTTTTGGGAAATTGATACCAACAATTCTGATATAGAGAAAAAGTAAATATTTTAGCAAAATGGATCATCTACTTTAATTGATAAATCATCTTCTTACAAAGAGATAATCACGTTACACTGTTAGATCCGAGCTATATGTATATACGCTCAATTGCTTTTCCAAGACAACTAAACTTCAAATCTGGCACCTTGAGATGTGAGACAAGTCAGCATTGTACGTATGTGCACTATTTACTTAATATAAATTTCAATCGGGAGGAAGAGAGAGTGGAGAAAGAAGATAAGTGTGATTGATGGAGTACGTAGAATATCTCCTACTATTTGGAGTACCCATTATATAACATTCTAGGATAGATTACAGGTGGTACGGATGCATTGTAAATCTCAAAAAATAACTAGTGGGTCTAAGTTAAGAGAAGGTTCTTAATGCTATAGTTTCAATACATCTGAAACGGCTTCTCGTGGTCTAATACGGTGAAATATTTCACAGAAATTTGAGATACTAGAATTTTTTCACTTTGATATTGTATACAAGAACAGGAGAGTTACAGGTGAGAGAAAGTTAATTAAAGTGAAGGTTTGTCACAGTTACCAGAGTCTACTCCTTCTAAACAAAAAAAGGAAATCCTCCATAATTCAACATAAGCATTGGGCTCACTTCCCAAGGCTAGGTTTAAAGAATGCATTTTAGTATGATCGGTGATTCAGTAGTCTAATACCTCTAATTGACTTTACTGGGAGGTCACTTCTGATGATTAGAGACTCCGTAATTTAGAAAGCGTACACGGGACCTCTTAAAAGTTGATAAGTTAGAGGAGTACTCATTGTTTTGGTGATCTCTTAGATAGGATGTAATGCTACGTTGACTTAGTGGGGACGATTTAAGTTCGTTTTGTTAGTGGCTTCGAGAGGGCAAAGTCTTCGCTCCACGCTTTGTTGCGGATGATATAGGAGTAGTGTGCAGTAGGCATGGACTTTAGCTTAGGGGGAGGGGACTGGTCAGGGTTAGTGGTGATTTACCTTAGCGCGGAAAAGTGCCCGCTAAAATCGAAACGGGAGGGAGATTTACGTGTCAGTTTTGGGCTCGCACACGCTCTAAGGGTGAAATCAACGCTGCCTATTTCCACTACACTGTATCGGCTTTCCCAGTAGCAGCACCTTGAGTCTAACGGTTATGGTGTGCGGAAGGCATCAAGGGAGTCCTTGGCGACTGTGTTCGTTGAGTTTAGCACTTCTTAACCTGCAGTGTAGTTTTTCCAGAAGCTTCTTTTGGGTGGCAGACGTAACATGATCTTGTGTGATTAAGCATTTTACCTTAGTTTTGGAGATCCTGCGCTTTTTTATTGGTCCGCTGAGTCTAATCTAATCGTTTGGAGGTCTCTTTGATCTGCACTTTGGCTAACGTTGATTGGGAGTTATCAAGCCAAACTTACCGGATTACTGCTCTAGTGAGACGGTCTATACCTCGCATGAGGAATTTGCCTGAGCCTCCTTCGTTACTCATATCATCTGCTTCACTTTTCTGTCGCTATTAGCTGATACAGTTGATAAGAGATTTGGTCAGAGTCTCTCGAACTAACTCTGGTGTGATTCAGCGATTAAATATAATGTTTCTAACCATCAGTGTACTTTGTCACTCAGACTGATAAGAGGCATACTTGAAAATCTTCTGTCTTCTCGCAGAAAGAGAGAGCGGGATAGATGTACAGTGTTATGTAGGACAGTCTTGAAGGTGTGCACCTAACATAATATCTTGTGTCGACATCTAGCACCTTTAATTGCCAATCTGCTCCTCCCTACAGATCGGCAATCAGACTTGAAGGCCAGAAGGTACGCTCTGTAGTCATCCTTGCCATCGTGCCCTCGCGCGCTAGGAAAGTGCTGAGTATTTCTATTTAGATGTCTACCATAATCTTCTTCTATATATCAATTGAGATCCGATGGCGGCCCACGGAACGAGCAGACAATATATTCGTTGGGTGTATATGGTCAATTGATAAGTTATATCGGGTTGTCCCACTCCATCCACCTAGTTAGCTCGGGGAATATGGTTCTGTCCCATGACAGTTTTGGGACCAATAGGATGAGTGGGGGCTTGGGTTAGACTTAATCTATGGTTTGGCCGAGCTCATTCCTTCCATGGTTTGGCTATTGTTGAGGACGCTACGTAGGAGCTGAGCAGGTGGGTGTGCGCAAGGGTTGCCTACGTATCCCTGTGTCAATAACGGATAACTTATTGAGGAAAATAGTTCTTTAGAAACAGTGCGTAGGCTCGCTTCAAGTGATAGACACCCCTAGGTCGTACGCAATTCCTTAATATTGGTTTAGTCCAACGTTAGTGAAAATAAGTGGTGAAGATTGTCATAACTGTTACTTCTGGATTATCTTCTCTTCCAGGTTAGAGTTCAAACGGTAACTGAGTTAACGTGACCCTTAATGTGGATCAGGATTTGACCTTTTCACACTATAGGGGATGCCATATAGGGGGGAGGTTCGGACTCATTGTTAGAAACACTTGGATCTCTAATTGACACACCAAACAGAAGGGGAGAAATTGACGTCGCGGAAAATTTGAGTAATAGGTCAATTCACCGAAACGAGCTTGGAAGACTTGATAATACACTCAAATTATTCCTCTCACAGCAACACTGTTAATTACCTCAATCAGTTACGATGCTTTAAAAGGGAAGGTAGTGTAATTTTACAACGGGTATTAAACTGTATTGGATAAAAGAAGCTTATGCTAATTACTAAACAATGTGGATGCTGAGGAAGTAGAGACTACTCTAGCCTTCGATGAGTCAATTATTTCACGTAGGCTGATTTCCCCAGCGACCTTCAGTTTTTCTGGTCAAAATGATAGAGGTATGAACTTTTCCCAGCCACATACTGTCTCTTCATTTTTCCCAGTGGAGGTTGGGGTACGATTGGAGATTTCAAGTTAAGCAACTAAACGCTTAGGCATATCAATAAGGGGTGATGGGTTATTAAGAGATGTGACGTGCATTTCTTTTTTGCGTATGACATGAGTCATATAGAAGAGGTTTCAGATTATAAAGGGTGAGCAGGTCAAGATCGCTCCTAGTAATTCCGAAGTTATTGAGTCATGCATTGACCAAATTTGTCCATTAAATTTTTTCAGCTGGATGGCGTAACAAATACTCTGAATCGGGGTCAGTGGCCAGAGGAAAAGACATTGACACAATATAAATTTCACAATGTTTGTGATGGATGGAGAGGAGTCCACCAGATTGAATGATTTTAGTTTAAGACTTACTTCGTTTCTATTTTTCTAATAAGTATCTGTAGCAAGCAATAATCATCTTGCTTATTTAGAAGTTGACCATCCTGGAAAGATGATAATTGGCTTTATGTTAACCGATAACTTTGGAGTAGAAACTACAAATTGCGTTCACGGTGGTTAAAGAAAAGGGTTTCACTTATTGAAACTGCCGACCATCCGGCATGCCTGGCATTCACAACACCAAACTTAAAGGCGTTTAATTTATGCTTGTTCTTCTCCCATGTTCACTAGGCTATAACGATGATTGAATGTCTAGTGGTTTCCTAGAACCAATGTGTGCACGAAGCAATATTTGAAAAGCCCATTGAATGTGGGAATTAAGCTAAACGTGGGTTTACATTAATGAGCATCATATGGAAGGTAAGATTGTAGAGGGTACTATTCTTTTAGAGGAACGAACCTACTATATGACTTTTCCCTATGGGTATTTTGTAGAACAGAGGAAACTCTATGAGGCATAATCTGGGGACTACTTTGATGGGGATGCACTCAGTGATCCGGACCGCTCTAGCAAACTTCCTAAACCTAGGCAAATTATCACATGGGCGATGTACGAATGGGTACATTTGAGCAAAACTGATAATCAGGGCTTTCAGCGACCACTATTATTGAGGTCCCATACATTGGTGCCCATGGAAGGGGAACAGGACTTCACTTGCAATATATGTACCCAGGCTTGTTAGGAGTAGCGTAATACCTATTAACTATTTTTTATTTGACTTTCGACCTTCAGAAGTATTGGTGTGTTTTGTAGGTCCGTGCTTTGGTGCCAATCGGAGTTTCATCTGGCAATTCTGATTTAGGCTAGAGGAAGAAATGGAAATGGGTGATCAATAATGAAATGTGTGACGCAGGGCATTGACTTTCTCTATGACAACATAAGGGAGGGAGCTTATAGGCCAAACACTTGACCGACGCACCAACAGTTCATCTCAGTTAGGCTTGGATTTCCAAGGGAGGGTTCGGGTTGGGAATGGATGTGATGCAATAAACAACTCGCTACATAGAAGGAGGAGCTTGAGACTAACATGATTATTAGCTGTTAGCGTCAATACTCTCTGCCACTTCTTCAAAGCACAATCATCTCTGACAAGAAGTGTTAATTTTCACCCCTTTTTTCGGACCCAGAAGGCAGAGTCCCAGGGTGGTTAGTTGTTATTTTTTAGTTTGTTTTTTTTTTTATTTATAAGTTTTTTAAGTTTCATTGATATTGTAGGATTTATAGCAGAGTTTTAATAAATGATTCTGTAGCAAAGGTTGCTTCATGATGTATGAGTTCGGACGATTTGAGACTAGTGTCATGAAAATTTTCCACCAACAGGTATAAGCGCTAACCACGACAACAAAGTGACACTTATGGGCAGAAGGTGTAAGTTATAACAGCCGGAGGAGGTGGAGTCAGGCAAAGATCTTGATATCGTATGGGATAGACAAGCCACCTCCTATAGAACTTGTAAATATGTTCATCCAACACTTAGCCTAAGGATGCAATAAACCTTGAAAAGACAAAGGGATCAATAAATAAAAGTCTCAAAGGGTACAATCAAGTGAGTGTTCCAGGGCATGATAAAGGTCTGAAAGCCAGTAAAGGAATGAACCTAAGTTGCTATGCATGAATCCCCATAAAACCAAGGACATGACTTCCACAATAATGATTCATTCCTCTTGTCAGTTCATTCATCATTCTCATGTTTCAGTACTTGCTTAGGGACAAGCAAGCTTTAAGTTTGGTGTTGTGATGCCAGGGCATTTCGGCCAGTTTCAGTGACCTTTTCTTTACTATTTTAGGGTAGTTTCATGCATTTTCTTAGGAAATAAGCAAGTTTTGGGTAGAATTTCACTTACATCTTGATTCAACCAAACATTGTGAATTTTATATGATTTCATGAGAATTATGCATGAATTTAATGACAAATTGGATAATGCATGACTCATAACTCGGATTAGAGCTTTGATGCACTTTAATTGCTTGATTTCAGGACAAAGGAAGCAAGGAAAAGCCACATTAGTAGCCACGTTAGTCTAACTAACGTGACCACTAACGTGGAATGGGAGCTAGCTTTCAATGTTAATGAGAAAAGTGATCGCCAATAATATCTTCGAAGCAATCATAGCCCACGTTAATTACCACGTTAATGTAATTAACTACATTAACGTGGTAGTTAACGTGGGGGAAAATGAAGCTCCAAGCGTTAGTGGTAAAAGTGAGTGCCACTAAGGCTCCAAAAGGGCAATTGGCCACATTAAGAGTCACGTTAACTCAGTTAACGTGAACTCTAACCTGGAAGAGGAAGATAATGCCAAAGTTAGTGACACTCACCTTTGTCACTAACGTTGGACTAAGCCCATATTGGCTACGTTAAGAGCCACGTTAACTCAGTTAACGTGAACTCTAACGTGGAAGGAGCAAGGAATTGCCAACGTTAGTGACACTCACCTTTGTCACTAACATTGGATATGGCAATCAACACCACGTTAGTGGCCACGTTAATGTAATTAACGTGAAGCACTAACGTGAGAAAGGGGCGTTTTGGAGCATTAGTGAAAAAGGTAGGTGTCACTAATGCTCTCGAAGAATTGTCAAGCCTACGTTAAAGGTCACGTTAACTATACTAACGTGAACTCTAACATAGGGAGAAAGGGGTAGTCTCAACGTTATTGGGAAAGGTAAACCCCAGTAACGTTTGTGAAGGGCCAAGAAGCAACATTAGTGGTCACGTTAGTGCCACTAACGTTGAAGTTAACATGGATCATTTTGGGTTAGGAACGTTAGTGAAAAAGGTGATTTTCACTAACGTTCTCGACCCCACATTTTCACTTAACGTTAACACCACTAACGCCCTAAGCTAAAGTCCATGCCTACTGCACACTTTCTCCGCAAGTGAAGCTGAGCCCACTAAAGATGATAACTGCTTCAACTCAAGATCCAAAGGCCCATATCCAAGACTTGAAGAGCCAACTAGAAGAGCAGAAGAGTAGTATAAATAGGAGTAATTTTGAACTAGAGGGGAGCTTTTGGATTGGGAGAACTACTCTCTGTATAATTTTACTTTCTCTGTAACTTCTAGTTTTACATTCGGAATGCATTCTCCATCTTTGTTTTCCATTCCCAGAGCCATGAACAACTAAACCTCTTTCAATAGATTAGGGAGCTCTGTTGTAATTTGATTTATCAATAATAGTTTTCATTATTCTTCTTCTTTATTTTCTCTTGATTTTATTAGAAAGCTTTCTATCTTCATCCAATTGGGTAGTTGTCTTGGAAAAGAAGCTATTCATACTTGGATCTCTTCGGAACCTTGGAAGAGGAATGAAGGGATCATGCTAGAAATACTTTCTCATGTTGGACCAAATTGGGGGTTGGGCGGATATGGTGACATATAATTCTCCCAATACATTGATTTGGAAATACATGTGGTATAATCAGTGACCATACTTCA
>QBTX01002267.1:0-18256 GCA_003063285.2 Arachis monticola
CAAAAGCCAACGTCCAAGTTTTAAATGGAAGAAGCATCTCCATTTCCACCATTGAAGCAACAACCTTTGAGTTAAAACCTCAGCTAGTTGCCTTAATGCAAAAAAACTGCCAAGTTTTATGGACTTCCATCTGAAGATCCTATCAGTTTTTAACTGAAGTCTTTGCAGAAATCTGTGAGACTATAAAGACGAATGGAGTTGATAATGAAGTATATAGACTCAAGCTTTTCCCTTTTGCTGTAAAAGACAGAGCTAGAATATGGTGGTGTCACAAGCCTCATGATAGCCTGGCAACTCAGCGGATAATGGTCAACTCTTGCCTGTGATAAATTCTTTCTCTCAGGATCCTTAATAGGAAACTCCTTCTTGCTTGAGGACGTCCCAGGAGGTCTTCCCCACTAGGATTTGGTCCTCCTTCCCCTTTGCATTCGGCCATTTTGATCAAATCAATGGCCTTGCACTCTCCTTTTGGATTTTCTTCTGTATTGCTTGGGAGAACTGGGAGGAGTTTCAATAACTTTCTTACTCAGCTGGCCCACTTGTGCCTCCAAATTTCTAATGGAGGATTTGTTTCATTCATGAAACTAAAGTGGCCTTTGACAGATCAGAGACTATATTGGCTAATTAGATTATTTTGTTCAGATTCTCTGCTGTTGCTGAGAAGATGATGGATATGGCTTCTATTTTCAGCCTATTGCGTCCACCATTGTTAAACCTTTTTGAGGTTTTTGTTGATCCTTCCATGAGAAATTTGGATGATTTCTCCATGATGGTTATAGGTGTTTCCATAAGGTTCACCAGTAATTAACCTCTGCATGGCAGGGTTCTCAGGATCATAAGCTTCTTCAAAAGCTCCTCTCTATTACTGTTGGATGCATGTTCAATCCATTAAGATTTTGAGAGATATGTTGACCTGTTGATCTAATACTATTTATCACAATGACATATGGCATTCAGAGCATCAATTTCAAGAACTCCTTTCTTCTGAGGTACCCCATTATTCACGGAATTCCTCTCAGAGGTATACATGAACTGGTTGTTTGCAACCATGTCAATGAGTTCTTGGCCTCTTCAGGCGTTTTCTTCAGGTGAATAGATCCACCTGCAGAATGGTCCAATGACATTTTCGAAAATTCAGAGAGCCATAATAGAAATATATCTAATAGGTCCATTCTGAAAACATGTCAGATGGACATCTTTGGTCAGCTGCTTGTATCTTTCCCAGCTTAATAGAGGGATTCACCATCTTTTTGTTGAAGGTTTGAACATCCACTCTCAGCTTGCTCAGCTTTTGAGGAGGAAAGAATTTATCCAAGAAGGCATAACCAGCTTATCCCAGGAGTCCAGGCTATCCTTAGGTTGTGAATCCAACCATATTCTAGCTTGTCTCTTACAGCAAAAGGGAAAAGCATGAGTCTGTAGACTTCAGGATAACTCCATTCGTCTTTACAGTTCACAGACTGCAAGAACTCAGTTAAAACTGATAAGGATCTTCAGATGGAAGTCCATAAAACTTGCAGTTTTGTTGCATTAAAGCAACTAGTTGAGGCTTAAGCTCAAAGTTATTGGCTCCAATGGCAGAATGGAAATGCTTCTTCCATCAAACTTGGACGTTGGCTTTGTGAAGTCACCAAGCATTCTCCTTGCATTATTATTATTATTTTTCGCTGCCATCTCCTTCTCTTGTTCGAAAATTTCTGAAAGGTTGTTTCTGGATTGTTGTAATTTAGCTTCTCTTATTTTTCTCTTCAGAGTCCTTTCAGGTTCGGATCAATTCAACAAGAGTGCCTTTTTCCTGTTCCTGCTCATATGAAAGAGAAGAAAACAAGAAAAGAAAAAGGAATCCTCTATGTCACAGTATAGAGATTCCTTTATGTTAGTAGAAAGAAAGAAGGGAAGAAGAAGAAGGATGGAATTCGGATTTGGATGAGAAAGGGTGAAGAGAAGTGTTAGTAATTAAATAATTAAATAGAAAGAAAAGAGAAGAGAAATTTCGAAAATAATTTTGAAAAGGGGTTAGTATTTTCGAAAATTAAGATAAGTATTAAAATTAAATTAAAAATTAAAATAAAAAAGAATTTTTGAAAAAGAGAGAGTATTTTCGAAAATTAGAGAGGGAAAGTAGTTAGGTGGTTTTAAAAAGATAAGAAAAAAAGTTAGTTAGTTGATTGAAAAAGATTTGAATCAAAATTTGAAAAAGATAAGAAGATAGAGTTAGATAAAATATTTTGAAATCAAATTTGAAAAAGATAAATTTTGAAAAAGATAAGAATAAAGATAAAGATATATTTAAAAAGATATTTAGTTAAAAAGATTTAATTTTAAAAATTACTTAACTAACAAGAAACTACAAGATAAGATTCTAGAACTTAAAGATTGAACCTTTCTTAACAAGAAAGTAACAAACTTCAAATTTTTGAACAATCACATTAATTGTTAGCTAATTTTTGAAAAATTGATATAAAGATAAGAAAAGATTTTGAAAATATTTTTGAAAAAGATTTTTTGAAATTTTCGAAAAATAAAAAAAATGAAAAAGATATGATTTTTGAAAAAGATTTTGAAAAGATAAGATTTTTTAAATTGAAATTTTGACTTGACTTGTAAGAAACAACTAATTTTAAAATTTTTTGACAAGTCAACCAAAATTTCGAAATTTTGGAGGAAATAAGGAAAGATATTTTTTTGATTTTTTAATTTTTAAGAAAACACAAAAATGACCCAAAAACATAAAAATTTTGGATCAAACACAAGATGCATGAAAGAATGCTATGAATGTCAAGATGAACACCAAGAACACTTTGAAGATCATGATGAACATCAAGAACATAATTTTGAAAAATTTTTGATGCAAAGAAAACATGCAAGACACCAAACTTAGAAATTTTAATGCATGAAAAATATGAATGCAAAAAGCACAAATGAAAACAACAAAACAACACAAACAAGAAAATAATCAAGATCAAACAAGAAGACTTGTCAGAACAACTTGAAGATCATGAAGAACACTATGAATGCATGATTTTCGAAAAATGCAAGAAAAATTTTAAAAGCATGAAATTGACACCAAACTTAAAAATTAACACAAGACTCAAAAGAAACAAAATATTTTTGATTTTTATGATTTTCTAATTTTTTTGTATTTTTTTTTTTATTTTTTTCGAAAATATTTTTAAGAAAACGAAAGAAAAAAAAATTTTTGAAAAGATTTTTGAAAAGAAAATTACTAATCTGAGCAACAAGATGAACGTCAGTTGTCCATACTCGAACAATCCCCGGCAACGGCGCCAAAAACTTGGTGGACGAAATTGTGATCCATTCTTTGATTGCATTATTGTTTTTTAATTAGATTGGCACGAGTAATGCACAACTCCGTTCAACTAACCAGCAAGTGTACTGGGTCGTCCAAGTAATAACTTACGTGAGTAAGGGTCGATCCACAGAGATTGTTGGTATGAAGCAAGCTATGGTCACTGTAAATCTCAGTAGGCAAATTAAAATGGTTTATGGTTTTCGAAAATAATAATAAAAAGAATAAAAAATAAAAGGGATAGACATTATGCAGATTCATTGGTGGGAATTTCAGATAAGCGATGGAGATGCTGTATGAGCTCGGACGCCTGCTCTCTACTGCTTCTACTCATCCTTCTTACTCCTTTCCATGGCAAGCTTGTATAGGGTTCACCATAACTGTGGCTATTTTCAATCCTCTCGGGAAATATCCTTGCGTTGTCATCGCACAGCTAACGTCTGGAGGATCACCCATGGTGATGGCTACATCCCATCCTCGCAGTGAAAACTATGCTCACGCACTCTGTCCACAACGGCTAATCAGTTGGTTCCCGCTCCTATTGGAATAGAATCCCTCTTTTTGCGTCTGTCACTACGCCCAGCAGTTAAAGTTTGAAGCACGTCACAGTCATTCATTACCGGAATCCTACTCGGAAACCACAGACAAGGTTGATTCCGGATTCCCAGGATCCTACTCGGAATACCACAGACAAGGTGAGACTTTCCGGATCCTCATAAATGCGGCCATCTATCTAGCTTATACCACGAAGATTCTGTTGGGGAATCTAAGAGATACACATTCAGCTCTGTTGCATGTAGAACGAAGTGGTTGTCAATCACGCGCGTTCATAAGTGAGAATGATATGAGGTTATCTGATCATCACATTCATCATGTTTGGGTACGAATGAATATCTTGGAAAAAGAATAAAAAGAGATTTGAATAAAAGAAATAGAATTGCATTAATACTTGAGGTACAGCAGAGCTCCACACCCTTAATCTATGGTGTGCAGAACTCCACGTTGAAATACATAAGAAAGGTTCAGGCATGGCCGAATGGCCAGCCCTCCTAAACGTGATCATAGGATTCAAAATACAATCCAGATGTCTAATACAATAGATAAATGTCCTATATATACTAGATTAGCTACTAGGGTTTACATGAGTAAGTAATTGATGCATAAATCCACTTCCGGGCCCACTGGTGTATGTCTTGGGCTGAGCTTGATCAATCCACGAGCTAAGGCTTTCTTGGGTAAACTGAGTTATGACGTGTTTTGGGCGTTCAACTCCGGATCATGACGTTTTTCTGGCGTTTAACTCCAGACAGCAGCGTGAACTTGGCGTTCAACGCCAAGTTACGTCGTCATTCTTCGAATAAAGTATGGACTATTATATATTGCTGGAAAGCCCTGGATGTCTACTTTCCAACGCCGTTGAGAGCGCGCAATTGAGTTCTGTAGCTCCAGAAAATCCATTTCGAGTGCAGGGAGGTCAGATCCAACAGCATCAGCAGTCCTTTTGTCAGCCTTTTTCAGAGTTTGCTCAATCCCTCAATTTCAGCAGAATTTACCTGAAATCACAGAAAAACACACAAACTCATAGTAAAGTCAGAAATGTGAATTTAACATAAAAACTAATGAAAACATCCCTAAAAGTAGCTTAAACTTACTAAAAACTACTAAAACAATGCCAAAAAGCGTATAAATTATCCGCTCATCACAACACCAAACTTAAATTGTTGCTTGTCCCAAGCAACTGAAAATCAAATAGGAAAAAGAAAGAGAATATACTATAAATCAGAATATCAATGAATATTAATTTAATTAGATTTTAGCTTTTTGCTTCTGAACAGTTTTTGGCATCTCACTTTTTCCTTTGAAGTTTAGAGTGATGGCTTCTCTAGGAACTTAAAATTTCAGAATTGTTTATTGACTTTCCTAGTTAAGCATGTTGATTTCTTGAACACAGCTACTTATGAGTCTTGGCCGTGGCCCTAAGCACTTTGTTTCCAGTATTACAACCGGATACACAAATGCCACAGACACATAACTGGGTGAACCTTTTCAGATTGTGACTAGCTTTGCTAAGAGTCCCCAGTTAGGGTGTCCAGAGCTCTTAAGCACACTTTTTGCTTTGGATCACGACTTTAACCACTCAGTCTCAGCTTTTCACTTGGACCTTCATGACACAAAGCACATGGTTAGGGACAGCTTGATTTTGCCGCTTAGGCCTGGATTTTATTTCCTTGGGCCCTCCTATCCATTAATGCTCAAAGCCTTGGATCCTTGCCTTTTTAAGGGATTTTTTCTCTGCCTATTTTTTTTTGCTGCTTTTTCTTTCACTTCAAGAATCACTTTCATGATTTTTTCAGAATCATCAATAACATTTCCTTTTGTTCATCATTCTTTCAAGAGCAAAATTTTTAAACTCATAAACAACAAGATCAAAAAATATGCACTGTTCACCATTCATTCAGAAAACAAAAATATTGCCCAACATCAATATAATTAAATTAAATTCAAGATAATTTTCGAAATTTGTACTTCTTGTTCTTTTGAATTAAAACATTTTTCTTTTAAGAGAGGTGAAGGTAATGGATTTTATTCATAGCTTTAAGGCATGGTTACATCTAATGATCATGAAGTAAGAGACACAAAAACATAGATAAACAAACATTAAAAACCGAAAACAGAAAGAAAATAAAGAACAAGGAATGAATCCACCTTAGTGGCGTCTTCTTCTTGAAGGACCAAATGTTCTCCAAGCTCTTCTATGTCCCTTCCTTGCCTTTGTTGCTCCTCCCATAGCTCTTTGATCTTTCTCTTATTTCTTGGAGGATGAGGGTCTCATGATGTTCCACCCTTATTTTTCCAATTTGGCTCAAATCTCTAAGGAGGTGTGAGTTGCTCCCAATAGTTGTTGGGGGGAAAGTGCATTCCTTGAGGCATTTGTTGATGATGAAGCTTCCTCATGTCTCCTTGGGCCGTGAGGACTTCCTCTTGTTTGCTCCATCCTTTTTCTTGGTGATGGGCTTTCTTCTTCAATGGAGACATCTCCTCTATGATAACTCCGCTGAAGTAACAATAGATGGCAAATAGGTGGGGAAGGCTAGCCGTGCCATGTGAGGGTTGTCGCTATTTTGTAGAGTTCAGGAGATGACTCATGAACTTCCTACTTCCTCTCCAATCATGATGCTATGAATCATGATGGCCGATCCACAGTAACTTCAGATCGGTTGCTGTAGGTGATGGACTTTGAGATAAACTCCAACCATCCTCTAGCACAGGCTTGAGTCCAGTCTTCTTAGTTGATGGCTTGCCTTTGGAGTCACTTCTCCATTGGCTCCTTCCACACATATGTCCATTAGGACTTGGTCCAACCTTTGATTAAAGTTGACCCTTCTAGTGTAGGGGCGTTCATCTCTTGCATCATGGCAAGTGAAACGCCAACTCACATTTTCCGGACTAAATCTAAGTATTTCCCCGGAACCATTGTAGATAAGTCTTTGGATCCGGGTTCTACTTTGATCATGGTTCCTAGTGATCCATGCATGCATGAACTCTTGAACCATCAATATTCGCTTGTTGCATGGGGTTGGTTAGACTTCCCACCCTCTTCTTTGGATTCATGTCGGATTTCCGGATACTCATTCTTTTTGAGTTGAAAGGGACCTCGGGGATCACTTCTTCTGTGCCACAACATCATAGAAGTGGTCTTGATGGCTCTTGGAGATGAATCTTCCTTCTCCCATGACTCGGAGTGGAAGCTTTTGCTTCCCTTTTCCTTTTCTAGAGGACTCCGGCTTGGTGCCATTGATGGTATGAAAAACAAAAGCTTATGCTTTTTACCACACCAAACTTAAAATTTGCTGTCCTCGAGCAAAAAGAAAAAGAGAGAAGAAGAAGAAGAGAATTGGTAGGAAAGGAGAAGAGGGGGGTTCGGCTAATAGAGAAGAGGGGTTTGTGTTGGTGAAATGAAGTAGAAGGAAAGGTATTTTAGGGGGGGGGGGTGAGGTTTCGGCCATTTGGGTGGGAATGGGTGGGAAATTGAATTTTGAATTTTGAAGGTAGGTGGGGTTTATGGGGAAGAGTGGGTTTGATGTGATGGTGAATGGGTGATTGGAAGAGGAATTGAGGTGATGGTGAAGGTTTATTAATTAAAATTCACAAAAATAGGATTAAGAGGAAGGTGGAATAGTAGGTGGGGATCCTGTGGGGTCCACAGATCCTGAGGTGATCCTGTGGGGTCCACAGATCCTGAGGTGAAAAGAAATACAATTCCTTCACCTCATCAATGGCTGTATGCCTATGCACCATTCGGCGTTTAAACGCCCATTGGGTGCAGTTCTGGGCGTTAAACGCCCATGTAATGCTGTTCCTGGCGTTGAACGCCAGTTTCATGCTTGTTACTGGCGTTCAGCGCCAGTTTCCTCTGTGGCACATCCTGGCGTTAACGCCAGATGTTGCTTGTTTTTCTGGCGTTCAGCGCAGAAAGATGCTCTGTTCTGGCGTTGAACGCCGCCAGATGCATCTTACTGGCGTTGAACGCCAGCCTGTGCGTCCTCCAGGGTGAAAATTTTTTTTCTTCTGTTTTTTGACTCTGTTTTTAATTTTTTTTATTTTTTTCGTGACTCCCCATGATCATGTACCTAAATAAACACAAAAATAACAAAAAAAAATAAAATAAAATTAGATAAATAAAATTGGGTTGCCCCCAACAAGCGCTTCTTTAATGTCAATAGCTTGACAGTGGCTCTCAGGAGCCACAAGGAATCAGTCAATGTTGTTTAGTCCCAACACCAAACTTAGAGTTTGGTATTGGGATCTTAACACCAAACTTAGAGTTTGGTTGTGGCTTCACAACACAAACTTAGAGTTGACTGTGGGGCCTCTTCTTGACTTGAACTCTGAGAGAAGCTCTTCATGCTTACTCTCTTTTGTCACAGAGGATGGCCATTGTGCTTAAACACAAGTATCCCCATTCAATTGAAGGACTAACTCTCTTCTTTGACATCTATCACAGCTCCTGCTGTGGCTAGGAAGGTCTTCCTAGGATGATGCATTCATTCTTCCTTCCTAGTGTCTAGGATTATGAATCAGAAGGGATGTAAAGGCCTTCAACCTTTACTAACACTCCTCTACTATCCATAGCTTCTCTCAATGACTTGTCTGCCATTTGTAATGAGAAAAGGCAGGTTGTACCTCAATGATCCCAGCTTCTCCATTACAGAGAGTGGCATAAGATTTATCCCTGACCCAAGATCACATAGAGCTTTTCAAAGTCATGGTGCAATGGTCAAGGTATTAAGAACTTGCCAGGATTTGTTTCTTTTGAGGTAGAGTTTTTTGATTTTTAGTTCATTATGAGCAAGGGAGGTTCACTTTCCCAAGTCTCTTTACCAAAACTTGGCATTCAGCTTCATGATAGCTCCTAATATTGAGCAACTTGCTCTCCAGTCACATCTTCATCCTCTTCAGAGGAGAATATTCTTCAGAGCTCATGAAGGGCAAGAGTTATTGGAATTCTCTATGGTCTCTAGTGAGCCTCAGATTCCTTGGTATCTTAATAGGAAACTCCTTCTTGCTTGAGGACGTCCCAGGAGGTCTTCCTCACTAGGATTTTTGTCCTCCTCCTCCTTTGCATTCGGCCACTTTGATCAAATCAATGGCCTTGCACTCTCCTTTTGGATTTTTCTTCTGATTGCTTGGGAGAATACTGGGAGGAGTTTCAATACTTTCTTACTCAGCTGGCCCACTTGTGCCTCCAAATTTCTAATGGAGGATCTGGTTTCATTCATGAACTGAAAGTGGCCTTTGACAGATCAGAGACTAGATTGGCTAAATTAGAAGTGTTTTGTTCAGAATTCTCTGTCTGTTGTTGAGAAGATGATGGAAAAGGCTTGCTATTGCTCAGCCTATTGCATCCACCGTTGTTAAAGCCTTGTTGTGGCTTTTGTTGATCCTTCCATAAGAAATTTGGATGATTTCTCCATGATGAATTATAGGTGTTTCTATAAGGTTCACCTATGTAATTTACCTCTGCTATTGCAGGGTTCTCAGGATCATAAGCTTCTTCAGAAGCTGCCTCTTTAGTACTGTTGGATGCATTTTGCCATCCATTCAGACTTTGAGAAATCATGTTAACTTGCTGAGTCAACACTTTGTTCTGAGCCAATATGGCATTCAGAGCATCAATTTCAATAACTCCCTTCCTCTGAGGTGTCCCATTATTCACGGAATTCTTCTCAGAAGTGTACATGAATTGGTTATTTGCAACCATGTCAATGAGTTCTTGAGCTTCTGTAGGGTGAATGGATCCACCTGCAGAATGGTCTAATGACATTTTCGAAAACTCAGATAGACCATAATAGAATATATCTAATATGGTTCATTCTGAAAACATGTCAGATGGACATCTTTTGGTCAACTACTTGTATCTTTCCCAAGCTTCATAGAGGGATTCACCATCTTTTTATTTGAAGGTCTGAACATCCACTCTAAGCTTGCTCTGCTTTTGAGGAGGAAATAATTTATCCAAGAAGGTTGTGACCAGCTTATCCCAGGAGTCCAGGCTATCCTTAGGTTGTAAATCCAACCATATTCTAGCTCTGTCTCTTACAGCAAAAGGGAAAAGCATGAGCCTGTAGACTTCAGGATCTACTCCATTAGTCTTAACAGTCTCACAGATCTGCAAGAACTCAGTTAAAAACTGGTAAGGATCTTCAGATGGAAGTCCATAAAACTTGCAGTTCTGTTGCATTAAAGCAACTAGTTGAGGCTTAAGCTCAAAATTGTTGGCTCCAATGGCAGGAATGGAGATGCTTCTTCCATCAAATTTGGACGTTGGTTTTGTGAAGTCACCAAGCATTCTCCTTGCATTATTGTTGTTGGGTTCGGCTTCCATCTCTTTCTCTTGTTCGAAAATTTCTGAAAGGTTGTTTCTAGATTGTTTAGCTTCTCTTAGTTTCCTCTTCAGAGTCCTTTTAGGTTCAGGATCAATTTCAACAAGAGTTTCTTTTTCCTTGTTCCTGCTTATATGAAAGAGAAGAAAACAAGAAAAGAAGAGGAATCCTCTATGTCACAGTATAGAGATTCCTTTATGTTAGTAGAAGAAGAAAGGGGGAAGAGTGAAGAAGAATGGGTTCAGATTTTTAGATGAAGAGAGGTGAAGAGAAGTGTTAGTAAATAAATAATTAAATAGAATAAGAAAAGAGAGAGAGAATTTGAAAATTAATTTTTGAAAAGAAGTTAGTAATTTTGAAAATTAAAGATAAGATATGATTAAAATTAAAATTTAAAACAATTAAAAAGAATTTTTGAAAAAGAGAGAGGTATTTTCGAAAATTGAAGAGGGAAAAGTAGTTAGGTGGCGTTGAAAAAGATAAGAAACAAACAAAAAATCAAATAGTTAGTTGAAAAAGATATTAAAATCAAATTTGAAAAGATAAGAAGATAAGAAGTTAGATAAGATATTTTGAAATCAAATTTTTGAAAAAGATAAAATTTCAAAAAAGATATGATAAAAAGATAAGATAAGATATAAAAAGATATGGTTGAAAAAGATTTAATTTAATTTTAAAATTAATTACTTCACTAACAAGAAACTTCAAGATATGATTCTAGAACTTAAAGATTGAAACCTTTCTTAACAAGAAAGTAACAAACTTCAAATTTTTGAATCAATCACATTAATTGTTAGCTAATTTTTGAAAATTTGATATAAAGATAAGAAAAAGATTTTGAAAAATATTTTGAAAAAGATTTTTGAAATTTTCGAAAAATTTTTTTTTTTTTGAAAAATGGAAAAATTTTTTGAAAAAGATTTGAAAAGATAAGATTTTTAAAATTGAAATTTGACTTGACTTGTAAAAAAAAAAACTAATTTTAAAAATTTTGACCAAGTCACCAAAATTTCGAAAATTTGAAGAAAAAAAGAAAGATATTTTTTTTTTTGAAATTTTAATTATGAAGAAAAACACAAATGACCCAAACATTAAAAATTTTGGATCAAAACACATGATGCATGAAGAACACTATGAATGTCAAGATGAACACCAAGAACACTAAATCATGATGAACATCAAGAAATAACAAAGAAAAAAAATTTTGATGCAAAAAAACATAAGCAACACCAAAATAAAATTTAATGCATGATTAAAAACGAAAAAATGCAATGAAAAACAACAAACAACACAAAACAAGAAAACATCAAGATCAAACAGAAGACTTTCAAGAACAACTTGAAGATCATGAAGAACACTATGAATGCATAAAATTAAAAAAAAAAAAAAAAAAAATTTTTAAAACATGCAATTGACACCAAACTTAAAAATTGACTCAAGACTCAAACAAGAAACACAAAATATTTTGATATTTTATGATTTTAATAATTTTTTTTTCGAAAAATTTTTTTGAAAAACGAAAAAAATTTTTGAAAAAAAGTTTTTAAAAGAAAATTACCTAATCTGAGCAACAAGATGAACCGTTAGTTTCCACCGAACAATCCCGGCAACGGCGCCAAAAACTTGGGACAAAATGCTGATCACATCAATGTAGTATTCTTTGTTGTTGTATGGAATCATTATAATGGCTCTTTGCTATGTGTGGACACAACTCCGTTCAACTTAACCAACAAGTGTACTGGGAATTGGGTCGTTACATGGGTAAACCCATTTTTTAATAAAAAGGAAACAGGAACAAAAGAGAACAAAAAATTGGATACTAAAGCTGTGTATTTCCATTATATATTGGTATTTGTTGACGCAATTTTATTTATATCATTATTATGATTATAGTATAACGTTATTTATATTAATTATTTATATTTTAATAATTTTAAAAAATATCATGAAAAATTAGAGATAAAAATATAATTAATAGATTTAATTTCATAATATCATGTATCTTAAGTATGTAGCATCAATTTTCTTTATTAGAAGTGGTTCAGTTTTTAAATTCTGGGTAAACCCATTTTTTAATAAAAAAGAATTAGGGACAAAAGAGAAAAAAAAGAATGGATACTAAGTCTATGTATCTCCATTATATATTGGTATAGAAGTATAGATAGCTCTTGTAATTTTTTTAACCGTTATATTTGTATCTAAGTGAGATATATCTTAATTTTATTTTTAATTTTTTAGAAATATATATGATTACCAAAGTTCTAAAATATGAGAATATAAAGAATTTAAAAAAATTAAATTAAAGTGTTGTTAAAAAATTTAATGTTGCATTGATTTATTATTTTAATTATAAATTTTATTTTTTATTATAAAATGATTATGATAAACCTTAATATAAGAGTACTTTTTGTCGTTAGTCTTACATGACATTATTTTTTATTCTTTTTTAATATGAATATAAATATGTAAATATTATATATTACGTTATATATTATATGGTAGGATGGAAATGAAATATATTAAAAAATATTGTTATTTTGACTATTAATTTGTTTTAAATTATTTTTATAGATGAATGATGTCCGAAAAAGTTGGATACCAAATTTTTAATGTTTGTTAACTTTATAACTTCATATATATATAATTAATGTGTTGTCTGATTAAGAAAAATACTGCAATGTTTGTATAATTTTGTGATATATATAAAAAATAAATCATGTATAGTAATATTAATTTAATTAATTTTATTTATTTTGATTTATGTTACCTGTGGCAGTTCTATTGGCATGCGCTTCCATTCCTGTATCTTTGAAAAGTAAAATATAATTATTAAGAATTAATTCAATTCATATCAAAAAAATTTAAATTTAGTTATTGTGTTACCTGCAATAACAGATTGATGATAGGTGGTACCTCTAGTCATTTGTCTAATTGTAGTCAATCTGACTACCCCTATGTTTTTAGTTAATCGGAACCTCCACCAGTGTTTGGCATTGGAGTTAGAATTGGAACTGTATCAGTTGATATAGCAACTTGTTCCGATAACTTGCACGTCTTCTAGCTAGGTATTGTTGTCTTTGTTCTTCGGTCATGTTTTGTCTTTTCTGCCTAGCATAATCTGTCCAAGTGGATCAACGTTGACGTAGCTGTTGATTTCGTGAATTTCCCTTTCTATTTGTTAGAAAGATAGCAATAATATGCACACAAAAAAACGTTTGCGAGACCAGGATTGGAAGGGAAACAGTTCTGTTGAGGTTAAGTATGACTGAAGGTGAAACAGTTTTCTATTGAAAGTGAGTTAGTTTTTAAATTGAGCACGTAGTAATAGTAGTTTTTTTCAGTTTTAAAATAGGTCGTGGGTTGAAAGTGAATCAGTTTGATACTCGGATAAATTCTTTCCTTGATAAAAAAATAAAAAACATGAAATACATAATAACATTGAATCCCGTATTTAACAAAAAAAGGGTAAAATAGTAAGAAAAAATTGGATACCAAATTTTCTTGTTCCCATTATACATTGGTATAGTCCGTTATATATTGGTATAGTCCATTATATACTGTATTGGTATAGATTTGATTAACGAGTACACTTTTATATGTATTAAAAAAATAAATATTGGACATAAAAAATATATAAACTATGTGTTGTAGATTTAATTATTCCAATGACTTTAGTTAATAATGATTTATTTTTTTTTATAATTTAAATCTTTTTTTATAATTTAAATCCTATTGTCCCATTGAAAAAATAACTATTAATAAAATAATTATATTTTATATACTATCAGTTATTATATTATAATGACTAGCGGCTCACCAGGCACTGTCGTGCCTGTTGAGACGCTTTTCTATTGAGTTTAAGAAATTAATTTTATATTTTTATTTTAAAATTATAAATTTAATAATAATTAAAAAAATTATAAAAATATAAAATATCTTAAATATTTTTTTTTTTTTTTAAATACTTAAAAAAATAAATTTTAAATTAAAAAGAAGAAAAAAAAAAAAAAAAAAAAAAAAAAAAAAAAAAAAATCAATATACAAATTTACAAATATAAAAAAAAAAAAAAAAATTATTATTATTAACATATTTATAAATTATTTATTTTTTTCAATCCTATCTTAATTAGAAACACAATTTAAAAAATTTATATCCAAAATATTTTTATCTCATCATATAATTCTAAATACGATAACAAAATATATTTTTAATTAATATTAAAATATTATAGTTCAACAGCATTTATTTTAAATTAAACATTTAAGCTTAAAAAGTTATCTAATCTTGTAGATAACTACTTATTATTTTTTTTTTACTTTTTTATCATAATGTATTTTGTTACAAGTTTATTTATCATTTTGTCTTAATTAAAAAAAAAAAAAAAATTTTAATTAATAAAATATGATATAAATAAAGTCACATCAACATTAAAATAAAAAATACTTATCTAATAAATTTAAAAAAATAAAAAAAAAAAAAAAAAAAAAAAATTTTCTTAAAAACAATAAAAAACAAATGCTATTCAGCTGCTTTTTTGAGTTAAAAAAAATTTTTATTTTTTTATTTTAAAATTAAATTAATTATCAATAAAATAAAAAATTAATTAAAAACATAAAATATTTATTATTTAAGATATGTAAAATATTAAAAATAATTAAATTTAAATTTAAAAAAAGGTAAAAAGTTATATTATTATTATTAATAAAAAAAAAAAATTTAAGTAACATGGATTTACAAATTAGTTATATATATTAGTTATTTATTCTCAAATTTATTTATTTCAAAAAAAAAAAGAATTTTTTTTTATTTTTATGTATAATTTCAAATAAGATAAAAAAATATTTTTTAATCTTAATTAAACATCTTTAATTATTTTTTTTTATTATTATTTAAAATTATTAACTTATTTTGAATTATTCAATTCTCATCATATTATACACTATCATTTTTTTATCATTCTTTTACATGGATAACTATTAGTATTATTGTCTCACCGTCACTATTATGTTGTCTGTTTATATTTTTTTCTTCTTCTTCTATTAACCACAACCGCAATCAATTACCATAATACCATTATGTCAGCTCTCATTTTTGTTCATCACTTTGTATGTGAAAGCAAATTAAAAAATATATAAGAATGAGTTAACAAAATAATTTATGAGAGTTTTCAGTTTCATTATTGTAAGGTATATAATGTCAAAAATAAAAATAAATATCAAATTTAAAAAAATAATCATTTTTTTTAAATTAAATTGATAAGAGAAAACTTTGTATGCGAAAGACAGATTAAAAATATATAAGAATGAATACAATTTGGTAAGTAAACCGAAGAGAAAGGAAAATGAAGGTGAAAGTTATGCGTGAAATTAATATACGTAGTAAAATGGTATAAAATTTGCAGTTGTAGTAAATGAAAGCGAGGAAAAGATAATGATGGCAACAGTAATAATATAGAAGAGTGCACCTAATTGTGAGAGGAGAAGCACTAAAAATTGAATAATGAGATCAAATTTGGTATAAAGTACTCACGTAAAGAATATACCCAAAATAAAACGATAAGATCCATAAAAAATTATTTATCACCCCTAATTATTTTTTTCCTCCTTTCATACATGGCGTCGAAAATCAATATTTGGCATAGTCATTATCTAATTCAGAAAATTACAAAAACTCATCCAAATAATTATTACCTACAAAGAAGCACATTCAGATTTGGAAAGAGAAGTAAGAAAATTTAAAAACGGATAAAATTAATTAAATGGATAAATTATTGGAATAAAGAATTGAAGAAGAGGTTACGGTTCCTACAACTATTAGTGAAATATAGAATGAAAATAAGATAGAAGAACACGTGTTGCTGTTAACGGTGAAAGTTCTTTTATCTAAAGTAAATTTGGATACAAAAACTCCATATCCACATTATATATTGTTATAGATTTCCGTTATTTGTGCCTATTCTATTGTCATGCACTTCCATTCCTGTATGTTTCAAAAGTAAAATATAATTATTAAAAACTAATTGAATTCATAATAAAGAAAATTAGTTATCGTATTACCGGTATCAAATTGATGAAGGGTGGTAGCTCTGCTCATTTGTCTAATTGTAGTCAATCGGGCTACTCCAATGTTTGTAGTTAATCGAGTACATCTACCTGCGTTTGGCATTGGAGTTGGAATTGGAGTTAGTTGATATGACAACTTATTTTCCTTGTCGAATCATCTCTCGATAAGTTGCTGTCTTTGTTCTTCGATCATGTTGTCTTCTTRGCCTAGCATATTCTGTTCAAGTAGGTCGACGTTGACATGATTGTTGATTTTATGAAGTTTTCGCCTAGCATATTCTGTTCAAGTGGATCGACGTTGATGTGATTGTTGATTTTGTGAAGTTTTCATTTGTATTTGTCAGAAAGACGGCAAGATGTAGAGAAGAAAAAGGTCTGCGATACCAAAATTGAAAGTGAAAAAGTATTTAATTCTGTTGGGTTTCAGTTTTTAAATTGAGTACGTAGTGGGAGCAGTTTTTTATTCAAAGTAAATAAATCAGTTTTAAAATATGTCATGGTTGAAAATGAATCAGTTTAATACTCTGTCGTGAGATAAATTCTTTTTTATAAAAAAATAAAAAATTGAGGACGTGGTAACAGTTTGTTATATTGAATTCAGTGTGTAACAAAAATAAAAAGGAAACAGGGATAAAATAGGAAGAAGAAACTGGATACCAAATTTTTCTATCTCATTATATATTGGTATATAGATAAAAAAATAGTTATTATGACAAAATTAAAAAATATAGTAAATAAAAAATAATAGAAAAAATAGTTATTATAATAGAAATCAAAGTTGTCAATCATGCAATGGGACTATTTCAATTCGAAAAGAATAAAAGAAAATTCAAATCTAAATTATTTGATATTAAATAAAATAAAATTACATAAAACATTATTTACCGTATAAATTAAATAAAAAATTACCAATATTTTTAAATAAATATTTTATATAAAACTTTGTCAAACAGAACTCACTGAATAAAAAAAAAATGAACATCAAACTTCCATATTTGTATATTGTTATTTTTGTTATAGATAAAATAAATAGATTAGAATTTATTAATTATTTTAATATTAAAATTATTTCAATATTGTCAAAGCTAAAAATTTAAGAGATAAAATTAATATTTCTTCTAATGATTATTTTTAAAATTATAAATATACAATAAAAAATTAGAGTACATTAAAATAGTATCATAATAAAAAATAATTCAAAAGATAAAATTAACAAACTAATGGAATATATATACACAACTAACCAATGTTATCATCATTCATAATATTATTTGGACCAATTCTAATACTTGATTATCTAAAAACAGATTTTTAACATATAAATAATATTTTTTAAATTTCGTAAATCTTTTAATATAAATGATTTAATATTATCTGGACAAAAAAAATTAAAAAATAAGATTAATATTTCTTTTAAGAATGATTTTTATYAAAATTATAAATACATAATAAAAATTTAGAGTACATTCAAATAGTGCCATAATAAAAAAAATTTAAATATTAAATTAATAGTGTAAATTTTTTAAGTGAACAATTAACAATCATAATATACTGTATTATAGATATATGTAACATAGTATATTAGAAATAATTAAAAGTTTAATAAGTATGAATTAAAGCTTTTAAAAAATAATAATTTATACCCACTAATATTATTACCCTTCTATCTATTACTTAAATTTGGACCAATATTATTGRCATGAGTCTAATGTATTTTTAAAATCTATCAATGTATTCAATAATATTAATAAGAGATGAAATAAGAAGAGAAAAATGGATAAGAAGTGACAGGTAAAAATTACGTCAAGTGGCCAAGTGGAGTGATGGGAGTTTTTCAGAGATAACTGACATTAAATGGAGAAGTTGATTAGAAAGGGTAATACTGAAAAAAATTTGGACACGAAACGCATGTATTGTTATAKATTATTATGAATATCTGAATATTTAAAAGCAAATCTATTATTGGCATGAGTCTAATGTATTTTTAAAATTTATCAAT
>QBTX01002268.1:0-22692 GCA_003063285.2 Arachis monticola
GTCAATTTCAGTCAGAAATTTAGCCTTGATCACAGAAAAACACACAAAACTCATAGTAAACGTCCAGAATGCTGATATTTAACGATGCAAAAAAACTAGTGAAAACATCCCGTAAAAGTAGCTTAAACTTACTAAAACTATATGAATTCAATGCCAAAAGGTATAAATTCAATCCGCTCATCAATTAGATCAGAGACCATGTTGCTAATCAGGTGGCTCTGCTTGGATATTCTTTGTCTATTTCTAAGAAGATGATGGAAAAGGCTTGACATTGCTAAACATGTTTCTGGTCGTTCCTACCAGCTTGATTGTTGTTGAAACTTTTGAGGTCTCTGTTATCCTTCCAGTGAGAGATGTTATGATGTTTCATGAAGGATTAGTAGGTGTTCTAATAGGTTCGTCCATGTAGATGTGACTCTTTCCATGAAGGGTTCTGCAAGGGATCATTAGAGCTTCTTCTTTAATGAAGGCGTCCTTAGTACGTGCCTGTGCAGGCTTGCATTCATGACAGAGTTTGGAGAAATCATAGTGTGACGTGCTAATCATATTTATTCTTGAGCCAGATAGTGGCATTCAAGATCAATCTCAAGAACTGCCTTTCTTCTGCATGGTGTGCCGCATGTGTTATACAGAGGATTCCTGTTGCAGGAAGTGTAATGAATGGGTTAGTTTGAACCAGTTCAATCAGTTCTTGAGCTTCGTGCAGGTCGTCTTGCTTCAGATGAAGAGTCTCCAGCAGAACTGACGTCCGAAGTGGACATGCTGGACAGTCAAACAGACCATCATAGAAGATACCTTGATGGCTCATGGTGTCCAGAAGAGCATGTTCAGTAGGACACTTCCTGATGAGATTTTGTATCTTTCCCAAGCTTTCATAGAGGGATTCACCCTTCTTTCTGTCTGAAAAGGTTTGGACGTCGCACTCTGAGAGCTTACTCAATTTTTTATGGTGGATAACTTGGCCAAGAAGGCAGTTGACTAGCTTTTCCCAAGAGTTCAGGCGTTGTCTTTAAGTTGTGAGTCCAACAATATCCTAGCTCTGTCTCCTTATACAGCAAAGGGGAAAGGCATAAGTCTGTAGACCGTCGAGGGGTCAAAGCTCCCCGTTGGTCTTGACAGTGTTACATATTTGCAAGAATTCAGGGCTAAAAACTGATGAGGGATCTTCCAATGGAAGATCATGAAACTTGGCAATTTCTGTTGCATTAGAGGAGGAACTAATTGAGGCTTAAGCTCAGAAGTTGTTTGCTCCAATGGCAGGATAGAGATGCTTCTCCCATAGAAGTCGGGGGAGTAGGTGCAGTAAAGTCACCCGCACCGTATCCTTGCGATTGTTGGCATTGTGTGTGTTTCGGCTCCATGTCTTCTCTTTGAAGATTTCTGTTGGGTCCTCTACAGAGAATTGTGCTGTGTACTTGCTCTGTTAGCTTTCACTCAAGGTCCTTCGGGTTCAGGTTAGCCTCAGACAAGATGCATTTGTCTTGTTCCCGCTAATATGAAAAAGAAGAGAACAAGAAATAATGAATCCGTCTATGTGGGCCAGTATAGGAGATTCCTTGAACGGTGTCGAGGAAAAGAAGAGTAATAGAAGAAGAGGTTAGAAGAATTAGATTAGAAAGGGATAGAGTTCGAATATGTGCATTGAGGAGGAGGTGTAAGTTCATAATAGAAGATGTGAGAAGAGGGAAGAATTTTTGCGAAAAGTGAATTAAGAAGAGATTTATAACCACATTTTGAAAAATACTAATTGATTTTCGAAAACTAAGAAGTGGAAAAGAATCAAGTGATTTTTGAAAAAAGTTTGAAATAAGAAATTAAAAAGATTTTTTTTTTATTCAAACATTAAACTTTCTCAACAGAAAAGCAAGCAATACTTGAAATGGTTGAATGCAGGAATCATTAATTGATAGGGCAGTAGTTTTTGAAAATGGAGAAGAGTTGGGAATTTTGAAATGATAGTGATGTGAAAAGATATGATTTACAAGAGATTTGATTTTGAAAAGATTTTTTTTGAAAACTTGAAGAAAATTGGCTTAAAAAAAAATTTCCCTCTTGTGCCATCCGGCGTTAAACGCCAGAGATGGTGGCACATTCTTGCGTTTAACGCCCGAAACACTACCTTTTTGGGGTTAAACGCCAGCTCTATGCATGTTTCTGGCGTTAAAACGCCAGTGTGTCCTTCTTGTTTATCACTGGGCGTTTTAACCCAGCTTTTTCTGTGTGATTCCTCTGCAGTATGTTCTGAAGTCTTCAACTCTATTATTACGTTGAAGAAGGACTACAGAATTAAAAATTTTTTTGGGATTGTTAATATGGAATGAGATCAATAATGCGACTGAAAATAAACAGCCATGCAGAACCAAACTTAAGAGTTTGTATACTATTGGACACTAACAAGTTGAGAATGCGTATGAGAAACACAAAACACTCAAGGACAAGAGAATTTAAAGATCAGGACAAGGAAATCATCAAAATAACTTGAAGATCACTGAAGACGCATGACTAATTAGAAGAATAGGAATATGCAGATTGAACCAAATTTAAAATGAGACTAGTGTCTCATTAAAAAAAATATAAAAAAAAAAATTTTGTTTTTCGAAAATTAAGTGAGAAGGAAAATAAGGATATCAAAATGTCTAATGGAATTCCAGGAATATTGCAATGTTAGTCTAAGCTTCAGTCTAAAGAATTTAGACATGGCTAGCCAAGCTTTCAGCAGGACATTGCGATTCAAGAGCTAAGTTGATGAAGATCAATCAGCTTTGGTGATGATAAGAACATCACTTGAAACACTAGAATTCATTCTCAAGAATTCGCTGAAAAAATACCTAATCTAAAGCAACAAGATGAACCGTTAATTGTCCAAACTCAAACAATCCCCCGGCAACGCACCGAAAAAACTTTTGTGCACGAAATTGTGATCATCAATGGCGCCATCAACATGGTACGCTCAATTGCAATCTCAATTCTTTATCCCAACTTCGCACATCTATACTAGCAAGTGCACTTGGGTCGTCCAAGTAAATAAACCTTACGCGATAAGGGTCGATCCCACGGAGATTGGTTGGTATGAAGCAAGCTATGGTCATCTTGTAAATTTTTTTTTTTTTTTTTTTTTTTGTTAAATGATGATTTATGAATAAAGCAATAAAATAAAGATAGAGAATACTTATGTAATTCATTGGTTGAGAATTTCAGATAAGCGGTATTGAAGATGCTTTGTCCTTCGTCTCTCTGTTTCCTATAGTCTTCATCCAATCTTCTTACTCCTTTCCAATGCAAGCTGTATTGTTGGGCATCACCGTTTGTCAATGGCTACTTTCTGTTCTCTTAGTGAAAATGTTCCTATGTTTTGTCACAGCACGGCTAATGATCTGTCGGTTTCTCAATCAAGTTGAATAGAATCCATTGATTCTTTTGCGTCTGTCACTAACGCCCAGTCTTTTCAGGAAGTTTGAAGCTCGTCAAAGTCATCAATCATTGAATCCATCTCTAGAATCCACAGACAAGGTTTATAACTTTCCGAATTCTTTTAATGCCGGCCATCAATTCTGTTATACCACGAAGATCCGATTAAGGGATCTAAGAGATATCCACATCATCTAAAAGGTAGAACGGAGGTGGTGTCAGGCACACGTTCAATAGGTGAGAGATGATGATGAGTGTCACGGAACATCACATTTATTCAAGTTGAAGAACGAAGTGATATCTTAGAACAAGAAATAAGCCGAATTGAATAGAGGAACAATAGTAACTCCATTAATACTCGAGGTACAGCAAGAGCTACACACCTTAATCTATGGTGTGTAGAACTCCACCGTTGAAAAATACATAAGAAAGAGGTCTAGGCATGGCCTAATGGCCAGCCTCCCATGATCTAAGAACTAGACGTCCAAGAGATGAAAAATACAATAGTAAAAGGTCCTATTGTTGTAGAGAAACTAGTAGCCTAGGGTTTCAAGATGAGTAAATTACATAAAATCCACTTCCGGGCCACTTGGTGTGTGCTTGGGTTGAGCATTGAAGCATTTTGTGTAGAGACTCTTCTTGGAATTAAACTCCAGCTTTTTGTGCCAGTTTGGGCGTTTAACTTTCATTCTTGTGCCAGTTTCGGAGTTAAGCGCGCGGGCAGGGTTTTGAGCTGATTTGGAACGTCGGTTTGGCCATTAAATCTCGGCAAAGTATGGACTATTTATATTGCTGTGCAAGCCCAGGATGTCTATTTCCAACGCCATTGAGAGCGCGCCAATGCCTTTGTAGCTCCAGAACATTCACTTCGAGTGCAGGAAGGTCAGAACCCAACAACATCTGTAGTGCTTCGTTCTCACTCTTCTCTGAATCAGATTTTGTTGCTCAGGTCCCCTCAAGGTTTCACCAGAAAATAACCCAAAAATCACAGAAAAATACACAAACTTCATAGTAAAGTGTCCAGAAGTGAATTTTAACATTAAAAACTTAATTGAAATTTTAATAAAAATAACTAAAACATACTAAAAACATACTAAAAACAATGCCCAAAAAAGCTATAAATATCCGCTCATCAACCAGCCTAGAAGCATCTGTGGAAGCTGCAATAAGCTATGGAACAAATTAAGGAACAACAGCAGAATCAAAACTGGCATGCTCTGCAAATTAACTGAAGGAACAAGAGAGAAGTAGGGGGCGTGAGCTACAGGAGATGAAGCGCCAGAAGCTCTCCCTTGAAGGTCAAATACCCCACAAGTTGAGGGAGCATCCACTTCTCAAACTCAAAGGTTGTATGAGGGGGTCCTTAACGGTCTGTGATAACCTCTAATCATGGAGTCTATTTTAGAGTCATTTAAATTTATACTTTTTCTATTACTATTAGTCTTATCTTAATATTTATTTTTGAGTCTTGTTGCTTAATTCATGATTAATAAAATTCAAGGGGGTTCATGTCTTAAAGCTTTGAATGTACTATGAATCCATCACTCTCTTAAATGAAAATCTTTTAATCACAAAAGAACAAGAAGAGTACAGGATTTCGAATTTTATCTCTGAAATAGTTGAATTAGTTTTGATGTGGTGACAATACTTTTTTTGTTTTCCTGAATGAATGCTTGAACAGTGCATATGTCTTTTGATTTGTTGATTAAAGAATGTTAAACATTGTTGGCTCTTGAAAGAATGATGAAAAAGGAGAAAAATGTTTATGAGGATCTGAAAAATTATCAAATTGATTTTGAAAGCAAGAAAAAGCAGTGAATTCAAAAAAGTGATCCAAGAGTGTGCTTAAGAACCCTAGACACTTCTAATTTTGGTGGTGACTCTAATGCAAAGCTTGAGTCACAATCTAAAAAGGTTTCACCAAGTTTGTTATGTGTCTGTGGCAGTGATTGATGTGTGGCGTGGGGTAATGTACTGGAAACAGAGTGCTTTGGGCCACAACAAAGACTTATTAAAGTAGCTATGTTCAAGAATCATATACTTAACTAGGAGATCAATAACACTATCTGAATTTGAGTTCCCTATAGATGCCAATCATTCATAGGAACTTCAAAAGGATAAAATGAGATGACAAAAACAGAAAAAAAAAAAAAAAAAAAAGCTACTAGTCCCGCTATACATCTAATTAGAGCTAAGTTTCATGTGATATTTTGAAGTCTATAGTATGTTCTCGTTCCATTTTAATCCTTTTGATTAGGTTGCTTGGGGACAAGCAAACAATTTGAAGTTGTGTTGTGAATGAGCAGTAGTAATTTATACGCTTTTGGCGTTGTTTTTAGTGATGGTTTAGTACATTTTTAGTTAGTTTGTGTAGTATGTTTTTATTAGTTTTTATTTAAAATTCACCTTTCTGGGCTTTAGTATAGTTTTTTGTGTTTTTTGTGTGATTTTCAAGTAATTGTCTGGCTGAAATTGAGGGACCTGAGCAAAATCTGATTCAGAGGGCTGAAAGGACTGTAGATGCCTGTTGGGATTCTGATCCCTGGACGCGAAAGTGGATTTCTGGAGCTACATAACCCCAATTTAGCGCGCTCTAAATTGCTTTGGAAAGAGACGATCTTGGGGCTTTTCCAGCTAATGTGTAATAGTTTATGCTTTGCTCGGGATTTGATGGCCAAACCGGCGTTGCAAATCAGCTTCAGAATTCTGGGCGTTTAAACGCAGGAACTGGCACAAAATTGGAGTTAAACTGGGCCAAACTAGCACAAAAGCTGGCGTTTTAAACGTCTAAGGAAAAGTCTCACCACATGAAAGCTTCAATGCTCAGGCCCAACACACACCAAATGGTGACCCAAGAAGTGGATTTTTAGTCATTTACTCATTTTCTGTATATCCTAGGGTACCTAGTTCATATAAATAGATATTTTGACATTGTATTCTTTTCTGATTGACACATTTACATGTTTCTTATTGTATCTTCACGGCATGAGTCTCTAAACCGCATGGTTGGGGGTGAGGAGCTCTGCTGGTGTCTTGATGATTAATGCAATTATTACTGTTTTTCATTCAATCATGCTTGCTTCTATTCTAAGATAATCACTTGTTCCTCAACTTGATGATGTGATGATCCGTGGACACTCATCCTAATTCTCACCTATGAACGTGTGCTTTACAACCACCTCCGTTCTACTTTAGATTGATAGTGAATATCTCTTTGGATTTCCCTTAATGTCATGTGAATCTCTTTAAGTTGTGTAAGCTAGAATTGATGGCCGCATTCAAAGAATCCTGAAGGTCTAAACTTTGTCTGTGTATTCTGAGTAGGATTCTAGGATTGAATGACTGTGACGAGCTTCAAACTCTGAGGGCAGGGCGTTAGTGACACGCAAAAGAATTATTGGATTCTATTCCAACTGATTGAGGAACCGACAGATGATTAGTCGTGGTGTGACAAAGCATTTGGAACTTTTTCACAAAGAGGATGGGAGGTAGCCTTTGACAACAGTGAACCCTACATACGCATCTTGCCATGGAAGGAGCCTTGCTGCTTGAAGAAGAAGACAGTAGGAAATAGAGATTCAAAAGAAATAGAGTGGATTGGGAGCGCGAAATTGTGAACAATACTTTTCACAACTCTCATAATCCCCGGGTCATGAAACCCCAAAACTTGGTGTGTCAATACCATGTGGCATTACTACAACTTTCGCACAATCTAACCAGCAAGTTGCACTGGGATCGTCCAAGTAATAACCTTACGCCGATAAGGGTCGATCCTACAGGGATTGTTACTATGAAGCAAGCTATGGGGTCATCTTGTAAAATCTTAGTCAGGGCAAACTTCAGAGGATATGGTGGATTGAACGCATAAAAAATAAAGATAAGATAGAGGTACTTATTCAATTCATTGGTAGGTGACTTCATGATAAGGCCGCATGAATGATGCCTTCCCTTACGTCTCTCTGCTTCCTACTGTCCTTATACCAATTCCTTATTACTCCTTTCCAATGGCAAGCTTATGTAAGGGTTTCACCGTTGCCAGTGGCTACCTCCCATCCTCTCAGTGGGAAAACGTTGCCTATGCTTTGTCACAGCATGGATATCATCTGTCGGTTCTCGGTCAGGCCGGAATAGAATCCATCGATTCTTTTTGCGTCTGTCACTAACGCCCCGCCTGCCAGGAGTTTGAAGCACGTAACAAGTGCGTCATATTCAATCATCGAATCCTACTCAGAATACCACAGACAAGGTTAGACCTTCCGGATTCTCTGAAATGCCGCCATCAGTTTAGCTTATACCACGAAGCACTCTGATCTAAAACGGAATGGTTGGCCTCGGTTTGTCCCAGGCCGAGCTCGGTTGTCAGGCGATCACCATGCAGTCGTGCAATCAGGAATCCAAGAGATTTTCACCCAATCGAAGGTAGTACGGAGGTGGTTGTCAGGCAACCGTTCATAGGTTGAGAATGATGAATGATGTCACACAATTCACATTCATCAAGTTGAGAACAAGTTGATATCTTAGAACAAGAAACAAGCGGAATTGAATGGAAGAACAATTGTAATTGCATTAATACTCCATGGAACACAGAGCTCCACACCTTAATCTATGGTGTGTAAGAAACTCCACGTTGAAAATACATAAGAACAAGGTCTAGGCATGGCCGTGAGGCCAGCTCCCAATGATCTAAGACTAGACGTCAAAGATGAATCAAAGATAAAAGAAATCCAAAGTTGAAGAATAACAATGTAAAAGGTCTACTTATAGAAACTAGTAGCTAGGTTTACAGAGATGGTAAATGACCATAAAAAATCCCTTCCGGGCCCACTTGGGTGTGCTTTGGGGCTGAGCAATGAAGCATTTTCGTGTAGAGACTCTTCTTGGAGTTAAACCAGCTTTAGGTGCCAGTTTTGGGCGTTTTAACTCCATTTGGGTGCCAGTTCGGCGTTTAACGGGCTTGGATTTCCTGAGGTGACTTTGCACGCCGGTTTGGGCCACCAAAATCTTGGGGCAGAAAGGTATTTGGACTTATCATATATTGGCTGGGAAAAGGGCCCATGATGTTTACTTTTCAACGCCGTTGCGAGAGCGCGCCAATTGGGCTTTCTGTAGTCCAGAAATTCACTTCGAGTGCAGGGAGGTCAGAATCAACGCATCTGCAGTCCTTTTCAGTCTCTGAATCAGATTTTTGCTCAGTGGTCTCAATTTTTCAGCCAGAACATACCTGAAATCACCAGAAAACACAGCACAAACTCATGTAAAGTCCAGAAAAGTGAATTTAACTAAAAACTATAAAAATATACTAAAAACTAACTAGATCATACTAAAAACATACTAAAAACAATGCAAAAAGACATACAAATTATGCGCTCATCACAACACCAAACTTAAATTGTTGCTTGTCCTCAAGCACTGTAGAAATCAAATAAGATAAAAGAAGAAGAATATGCATGAATTCGCAAAAACATCTATGAAGATCAAGTATTAATTAAGCATGAGCGGGTTTGCTTTTAGCTTTTGCCTCTGAATAGTTTTTATGGTCTCATCTCTCCTATTGGAATTCAGCAAATGATTGTGGCTTTCTTTAGAACCTTAGAATTCTAGAGAGTGTTATGGATTCTCGGCAGTAGAGCGTGATGATGATTCTTGAAACAATAAGCTATTATCTTTTAGAGTCTTGGCTGTGGCCCAAAAGCACTCTGTCTTCCAGTATTACCACCGGATACGATAATGCCACAGACCCTAATTGGGTGAACCTTTTCAGATTGTGACTCAGCTTTGGCTAGAGTCCCTCCTATGTAGAGGTGTCCAGGGTTCTTAAGCACACTCTTATTGCCTTGGATCACAACTTTTATTTCTTTCTTTTCTCTATTTTTTTTCGTGAATTTTTTTTTTGAATAGTAGAATGCTTTTTCCTTGCTTTTCAAGAATTTCATTGTAATGATTTTTCAGATCCTCAGTAACATGTCTCCGTTTTTATCATTCTTTCAAGTGCCAAAAATTTTAACATTAATAAAAAAAAAAAAAAAAAAAAAATATGCACTGTTTAAAGCATACATTCAGAAGGCAAAGTAAATGCCAATCTTACATCACAATAATTAAACTGTTTATAAAATTCAAATTCATGCAATTCCTTTTTTACTTTTTCATCTTATATAGGCAACGGTTTTTATTCAATGAATGGTGAATGAGAGTTCAATTGAAGGACTTTAGCGGTTACCTTTAGGGCATAGACCACTAAATGATCACAGAGAACAAATCATCTGTGGAGTAAACATAGATGCATAAATATTCGAAAAAAAAGAAGAACAAAGAACAAGGGAAATAAAGGAAAAAGGGTCCAACCTTAGTGAATGTGCTGGCTCTTTTCTTCCTCTTGAAGATTCAATAGAATGCTTGAGCTCCTCAATAACTCTTCCTTGTGGTCTTTGTTGCGTGCTAGTCTATGTCCCTCATGAGTTCTTTGGTCCCATCTAATTTCATGGAGGATGTGGAGTGTTCTTCGATGCTCCTATCCTTAGTTGTCCATGTTGGAACTCAAATATTCTCCTGACGGGAGGTGTTGATTTGTCCCCAATAGTTTTGTGGAGAAAGTGCATCCCTTGAGGGATCTCAGGGATCTCATGATGAGTGGGTCTCTTGTGTGCTCCATCCTCTTTTTAAGTGATGGCTTGAGGTCATGCCTTCTCATTTGAACCAGGCTTCCCTCTTGAATCTCTTCTTGTCTCATTGGGCGCCCGTCTTCCACACATATGTTCGTGAGGACTTGGTCCAATGCCTTATGATCAATGAGTTGACACCTCTTCTAAAGGTGTAAGGTGTTGCATTACTCCTTGCATCATGGGACAAGTTGAACGCCACCCTCACACTTTCCGGACTAAAATCCAAGTATTTCCCCCGACCATAGTAAGATAATTCTTTGGATTCGGGTTCACAATTTGATCATTGGTTCTCTGTGGTGATTCATTGGCATTGGCATAGAACTCTGACCCATCAAGATTCTGACTTGTTTGAATGGGGTTGGTAAGAATTCCCAACCTCTTCTTCGATCTCATTTTGTTGGATCTCCGGATAATTCACTCTTTTTGAGTGAAAAAGGGGACCTCGGGGATCAACTTCTTCAACCACAACTTTATAGAAGTGCTCTTGATGCACCCTTGAGATGAATCTCTCCATCTCCCATGACTCGGAGGTGGAAGCTTTTGTGGCCTGTCCTTCCTCTTTCTAGGGGTTTTCCTCCGGGCCTTATATGCCATATAATGTTGGAAAAACACAAAGCAATGCTTTTACCACAACCAAAATATAAAAGGTTTGCTCGTCCTAGAGCAAAAAGAAGAAAGAAGAGAGTAAAGAAAAGATAATGAGGGGAGAAGGGAATGGCTTTGTTTTCGGCCAAGAAGGGAGAAGTGGTGTGTATGTTGTGTGAAAATGAAGGAGTGAAGGAGGGTATATATAGAGAGAGGGGAGGATGAGGGTTCGGTCATGTATGGGGGTTTTGGTGGGAAAGTGGTTTGAATTTGATGGAGAAGTTTAGAAGGGTGGAGGTGGGGGGGTTTTAAGATATGATGGATTGTGAGAGGTGGTGTAGGTGGGATCCTGTTGGGGTCCACAGATCCTGAGGTGGTCAAGGAAAAGTCATCCCTGCACCTAATAGAAGAAAAACACGTTTTTGTGCCAATCTGGCGTTAACACGCCGGCTGGGTGCCATTTTTTTTGGTGTTTAACGCCAGCTTCTTTACCCATTTCTAGGCGTTTTAACGCCAGTCTGGTGACCCTTTCTGGCGTTAAACGGCACAGGAATGGTGCCAGACTGGGCGTTAACGCCCAACAGCTAACTCACTGGCGTTTAAATCGCGCAGGAGTGCGTCCTACAGGGTGTGCTGTTTTCTTCCTGTTTCTTTTCTCTTTCAAAAAAAAATTTTCAATGATTTTGTGACTTCTTATGATCATCAACTATCAAAAAATATAAATAACAAAGAAAATAGATTAATTATAAAACATTGGGTTGCCTCGCCCAACAAGCGCTTCTTTAATGTCATCAACTTGACGAGGACTCTCTGAGGAGCCTCACATATAATTCAGAGGCGCAGTGTTGGAACCTCGCAACACCAACTTAGAGTTTGAATGGGGGGTTCAAACACCAAAACTTAGAGTTTGGTTGTGCCTCCCAAACACAAACTTAGAGTTTGATTGTGGGGGCTCTGTTTGGCTCTGTTTTGAGAGAAGCTCGTTGATGCTTCCTCTCGCTGATGAAGAGGTAGTGTTCCTTTGAGCCTTAAACACTAAGGAGCGAGGTTGCTTCATGCATTCACAGTTGAGATGAAATCAAACTCTCCTCTATCGACATCAATCGCACATGCTCTTTGCTGGTGGGTCTAGGGAAGGGGTCATGCCGGGATTAGGGAGTGAATAGCTGAATTCTGGTGTTCGGGCAGTATGTGGATGAATAGTGCACGCCGAGGCCTTCAAGAAGGGTGCGTGCTGGTAGAGAGGGTGGGGTTCATTACTCGCAAGGCACGTGTTCCCAGTCTCTAGGACAATGAAATCAGTAGGGGTGTAATGGTTTTCAACTTTGACCAGAACATCCTCTACAAGTCCATGGCTGTTGTGTTTTAAGGATTTGTCTGCCATCTTTAGTGAGATTTGTGCAGCTTGCACCTCAAAAATTCCAGCTTCTCCATTACAAGAGAGGCATGAGGTTTACACTTGACCCTAAGCCACACAAGGCCCTCTTGAAGGGTCATGGTGCCTATGGGACAAGGTATTAGGAAAAGCTTCCATGGTCCTGTCTCTTTTGAGGCAGTTTCATTGCATAGACAAAGTCCATCCAGTTCTTTGGTGAGGAAGGGGGATTCATCCTCCTAAGTCTTATTTCCAAATAACTTGTCATTTAGCTTCATGATTGCTCCAGGTTATTTAGCAACTTGCTCTTGTGACATACTCATCCTCTTCAGAGGAGAATACTCATCAGAGCTCAATGGAATGGACGAAGAAAACACGTAAGTCCGATGGAATCTCTTATGGTCTCATTTTGAGACTCAGATTCCCAAAGTTCAACATTGGGGAACTCATTGGAGGGCAGTGAACGTCCATTGAGACCTTCCTCAGTGGCGTGTTCAGCGTGGGTGCCTCCTCTTGTCCTCCCACAAGATTCGGCCATCGTTTGATGGCCTTGCACTCTCCTTTGGATTTTTCTTCTGTAATTGCTATGGGAGAGTACTTGGAGGGAGTTAAGTAATTTCCTTGCTCAGCTGACCCACATGTCCTTCCTCAGATTCTAAATGGAAGACCTAGTTTCATTCATGAAACTTTGAGTGGTTTTGATTCAGATCAGAGACATGGTTGCTAAGTCATGAGGTATGATTTCTGCTCAGAATTTCTGTCTGTTGCTGGGTTGATGATGGAAAAGGCTTTGCTATTGCTAACCTGTTTCCTTCCACCATTGTTATTGTTGAAACTTGTTGAGGTCTCTTTGATCCTTCATGAAAAATTTGGATGATTTCTCCATGAAGGGTTATGAGGGTGTTTCAATAGGATTCTCCCTGTAATTCACCCGTCTTCCACTTGTAGGATTCTCAAGATCATAAGCTTCTTCCTCAGATGAAGCCTTCTTAGTACTACCTGGTGCACTTTGCATGCGCAGACAGACTTTGACAAATCATATTGACTTGTTTGGGGTCCTATTTTATTCTGAGCCAAAATGGCATCCAGGGTATCCATCTCTAAGAATCCTTTCTTCTGAGTAGTCCAAGTGTTCACAGGATTTCTCTCAGAAGTGTAGCATGGAAATTGGGTGTATTTTGTCAACCATTTCAATCCAGTTCATGTGAGCTCCAGTAGGCGTCTTCTTCATATAAAGATCGCTCCAGCAGGAGCTATCCAAAGACTTTTGGACAGTTCAGAGTAGACCAATACATGAAGGAATATGCTTGATGGCTCCATTCTGAAAACAGTTCAGAGGGACATTTTCTGATTAATTGTTTTGTATCTTTCCCAAGCTTCATAGAGGGATTCTCTTCCTTCTGTCTGAAGGTTTGGACTTCCACTCGTAAGCTTACTCAATTATTTTGAGGTGGAAAGAACTTTGCCAAGAAGGGCATTGACTAGCTTTTCCCAAAAGTCCAGGCTTTCTTTAGGTGGAGAGTCCAACCATGTTCTAGCTCTGTCTCTACAGCAAAGGGAATAGCATAAGTCTGTAGACCTCGAGGGTCAACCCATTAGTCTTGATTGCTCCACATATTTGCAAGAACTCAGCTCAAAACTGATGAGGATCTTTCCATTGGAAGTCCATGGAAATTGCAATTCTGTTTGCATTAGAGAAACTAATTGGGTTAAGCTCAAAGTTGTTTGCATTCCAGAAGGGCAGGGATAGAGATGCTTCTCCCAAAGAAATCGGGAGTAGGTGGAGTAAAGTCACCAAGCACCTCCCTTGCATTGTTGGCATTGTTGTTTTCAGCTGGCCAATGTGTTCTTTCTAACTTTGGAAGAATTGCGGTCAGGTTCCTCTAAAAGAGTGCGGAGTTTGTGCCTTTGGGCTTCTCTAGCTCTTTCTTTTCAAGGTCCTTTCAGGGTTTCAGTGATTCAGCCTCAACAGAATGCTGTGTGTCCTTGGCTGGCCCTGTGATATATGAGAGAGAGGAAGAGAACAAGGAGGATGTGGAATCCCGCTATGTCGACATGTATATGGAGATCTGTGAAGTGGTCGAGAGAAAAGAAAGTATGGAAAGACGAGAAGTAGAAAATTTCGATACTTATCAAAGGAGGAGTGGAGTTTCGAATTTTTGCATTAAGGAATAGTGTTAGTCCATAATAGAAGGATGTGAGAAGAAGGGAAAAAAAAAAAAAAAAAAATTAAGTAAAAATTTTGAATAACATTTTGAAAAACATTACATTATTTTTTTCGAAAATGAAAAGTGGGAAAAAATAATAGGTGATTTTTTTGAGAAAAGATTTTGAAATTTTTTTTTGTGTTTATACTTTGATTAAAAATTATTTTGAACAATTTTTTTTTTTTTTTTTTTTTTTTTTTTTTTTTTGAAAAAGATGTGATTGGAGAAGATATGAATTTGAGAAACATTTTAAATAAGATTGAAGTTTTTGAAAATTTAAAGAACTTGGCTAACAAGAAAGATATGATGTAAGGCATTAAAGCTTTTCTCAACGCAGAAAAAGGTGCAGCATACTTGAAATGTTTTGTGAATCAAATCATTAGTGTGATAGCAAGTATTTTAGAAAAAATAAAAAAAAAAAAAAAAAAAAAAAAAAAAAAAATATGTGTATAAAGATATGAGTTTGAAAAAGATTTGATGTTTTTTTTTTTTTTTTTAACTAAAAAAATTGCATTGAAAAACAGAATCTTGCCCCGCCTTGTGCCATCGTCTGGGCGTTAAACGCGGCCGCCAGAATGGGTGACATTCTGGGCGTTTTAATGCCGCAATAACGAATACCTTTTTTGGCGTGATAAAAGACGCCAAGCAAGGTAGCTCGTCTGGCTGGCGTTTAAGTGGCGGCCAGTCCAGTTCCTTCTTTTTCACTGGTCGTTTTGAACGCCCAGTTTTTTTTTTTTTTTTTTTTTTCTTTGTAATTCCTCTGCTGTGTATTCTGAATCTTCAATTCTCTGTATCATTGACTTGGGAGAAACACATATGTGTGAGAAAAAATATTTTTGATTTTGTTTTAATAATAAGAATAAAATCAGAATGCAAACTAAAATCAAATAACCCATGCATGCAGGACACCAAACTTAGCAGTTTGTATACTACTGACACTAATGAGAATGCATACGAGACCTCTAACTAAATGCTCAAAATCAAAGTAAAAAAAAAAAAAAAAAAAAAAAAAAAAAAAAAAAAAAATTATTTGAAGATTCCTTAGGACACATGAATGAATCATGCAATTGACTACAAACTTAAAATGAACACAACTGACTCAAACAAGAAATATACAATAATTTTTTTGGATTTTTGTATTTTTGGTAAATTTTTTTGGTGATTTTCAAAAAATTAAGTGGAAAGAAAGGAAATCAAAGGTATTCAAAAATTGCTTAATGAGAATTCAAGGAATCATCGCAAATGTTTTAGAGTCCCTAAAGCGTCCAGTCTAGAAAGATTAGACATGTTTGCCCAAGCTTCAGCAGGACATGGCATTCAAGAGCTAAATTGATGAGATCAATCAGCTTTGGTGATGATACGAACATCACCTTGAAACACTAGATTCATTTCTGTAAGAAACTCTGAAGAAAAATATCCTAATCTAAGCAACAAAATGAACCGTCAGTTGTCCAACTAAACAGGTCTCCACGGGAGACGGCGCAAAAACGTTGATGAGCGCGAAATGGTGAACAATACTTTTCACAACTCTTATACATCCGTCATGAACCCCAAAAACTTTGGTGTTCAATACATGGCATAAACACAACTTAGGCAGCAACTAAACCAGCATAAGGTGCAACTGGGGTCCGTCCAAAGTAATAGGAACTTACGCGGAGTAATCGTCGATCCGACGGAGATTGTTAGTATGAAGCCAGCTAATGGTTATTTGTAAATCTTAGTCAGGCAAACTCAGATGGATATGGTGATGAACGCATAAAAACATAAAGATAAGATAGGGTGACTAATGTAATTCATTGGTAGGAACTTCAGATAAACGCAATGAAGATTCCTTCCCTTCCGTCTCTCTGCTTTCACTACTGTCTTCATCCATCCTTCTTACTCCCTTTCCATGGGAAGCTTATGTAGGGTTTCACCGTTGTCAGGTGGCTACCTCCCATCTTCTCAGTTAAAATGTTCGCCGTATGCTCTGTCATAGCATGGATAATCATCTGTCGTTCTCGGTCAGGCCGGAATAGATTCCATCGATTCCTTTTGCGTCTGTCACTACGTGCCCCGCCTGCTAGGGAGTTTGAAGCTGTCACAGTCATTCAATAAATTGAATCCTACTCGTAATACCACAGAAAAGGTTAGACCTTCCGGATTCTCTTGAATGCCACCATCAGTTCTAGCCTATTCCACAAAGACTCTGATCTAACAGAATGGTTGGCTCGTTTGACAGGTGGCTGGTCATGGCATATGAGGGCGGCGCGATGGTTAAACGAGCGGTGGTCGGGGGCGAGCACTGGGTTGTCAGGCGATCAACCATGCATCGTGCGATCAGGAATCCAAGAGATATTCACGCAATCGAAGGTAGAACGGAGGTGGGCTTGTCAGTCAAAGGTGGTAGGACGTTTCATAGTGAGGATTGTGATGAGTGTCACGAATGATAACATTCATCAAGTTGAAAGAACAAGTGATATCTTGAGAACAAGAACAAAGCGGATTGAATGGGAAGAACAATCAGTAATTGCATTAATACTTAAGGAACAGCAGAGCTCCACGCCCTTAATCTTAATGGGTGTGTAGAAACTCCACACCGTTGAAAATCTAAGAACAAGGTCTAGGCATGGCCGTGAGGCCAGCCTCCCAATGAACTAAGAACTAGACGTCCAAAAGATGATAAAGGATCAAAAGAAGATCCAAAAGATGAAAATACAATAGTAAAAGGTCCTTCTTATAGAAAACTAGTAGCCCAAGGTTTACAGAGATGAGTAAATGACATAAAAATCCACTTTCGGGCCCACTTTGGTGGGCTTGGGTCGAGCAATGAAGCATTTTCGTATAAGAGAAACTCTTCTTGGAGTTAAACGCCAGCTTTAGTGCCTAGTCTTGGGCGTTCAACTCCATTTCTGGTGCCAAGTTCTGGTGTTTAACGCTGGAAATTCTGGGGCTGATTTGCAACGCCGGTTTGGGCCATCAACTCTTAGGCAAAGTATGGACTATCATAATACCGATGAAAGCCCAGAATGTCTACTTTTAAACGTCGTTGAGAGCGTGCCAAATGGCGCTTTTAGCTCCAGAAAAATCCACTTCGAGTCAAGAGAGGTCAGAAAATCCCAACAGCATCTGCAGTCTTTTCAGTCTCTGATCAGATTTTTGCTCAGTCCCTCAATTAGTTCAGCCAGAAAATAACCTGAAATCACAGAAAAAACACACAACTCATAGTAAAGTCCAGAAAAGTGAATTTTAACTAAACTAATAAAAATATACTAAACTAACTAGATCATACTAATAAAAACATACTAAAACAATGCCAACAGAAGCGTACAAATTATCCGTTCATGCATAGAGCATCTCTAAAACCCCAACCTGTTCTCCATTACTGCAAAACAAGTATTTTTTTATTTTATGTTTCAATGTTCTTTTACTTTTCAATTAATTAAAAGCCTAGAATTTATTGATATCTGACTAAGAGTTTACAAGATAACCAAGCTTGCTTCAAGCCAACAAGTCTTCCGTGGGATCGACCCTTACTCACGTAAGGTATTACTTGGATGACCCAGTGCACTTGCTGGTTAGTTGTGCGGAATTGCAAAAGTGTGATTGCAATTTCGTGCACCATACAGGTTGGTCAATTGAGCAAGAGGATCCCTGAGACTCCTCCTGCCATTCTTCCTAGTAACACTGAGGTGAATCAAAGAGAAGAGTGCAAGGCCATAACCACGGAGGTAGAGACTGAAATAGAGGAGATTGAGAAGGCGTTGAATGCCAGTGAAGAAGCCTTCACTAGGTGTTCAACGCCTACAAAGGCAGCAAGCCTGGCACTAAATGCCAGTGAGAAAGCCCTCACTGGGCATTCAACACCCATCATGGCAGCATTGCTGGCATTGAACGCCAGCCAGGAAGGACTGGCTGGGCGTTCAACGCCCAAATAGGAAGGCTTTTTGGTGTTGAATGCCAGTGAGGAACCCCTCACTGGGCGTTCAACGCCCACTCACCCAAGGAAACTGGCATTGAACGCCAGCAAGAACATCCCTGTTGGGCGTTCATCGCCTAGAATGCTAGAGGGACTGGCGTTTAACGCCAGTTAGGGTGGACAGCAAGGGCGTTCAATACCCAATAAGCTAACAGAGCTGGCGTTGAACGCCAGTCAAAGCACACCCTTTGAGTGCCTAAATCCCACTCAAGAACCCTCTAGCCCAGAACCAAAGGAAACCATAAAGACAATTGAGGTTCCCTTGAATGCACTTTTGCAGTCATAAGTTCTGATGACTACTCATCCTCGGATGAGAATGAAGACACTAGGGAAGGGCAAGTTGCTCATTTCCTAGGAGCTCTAATGAAATTGAATGCCAAGTTATTTGGTACAAAGCCTCTAGAGGAAGAACCTCCACTGCTTACCGAAGAACTATATGCTTTGGTTCAGCAAGCGCTACTTCAAAAGCTTCCAGATCGTGGACGCTTTCTGATTCCTTGCACTATAGGCACTAAAGGCTGTGTGACCTAGGGTCAAGCATTAACCTCACACCACTCTCTGTAATGGAGAAGTTAGGAATCTTTGAGGTACAAGTTGCACACATCTCTTTAGAGATGGCAGACAAGACCATGAAGAAGCCATATGGCTTAATAGAGGATGTCTTGGTTAAATTTGAAAACCACTACATCCCTGCAAACTTTATTGTCCTGGACATAGGAGAGGATGAGGATGACTATGTTATCCTTGGAACACCTTTCCTAGCCACTGCTAATGCTATCATTGATATGGCTAAGGGAGAACTAACCCTAAAATTAGGGGAGGACCACATCTTATTTAAGATGCCTCATCCCAATTCTCCCTCTAAAAGAGAGATAATTGTGCAACACCTAGTGTGCCAACCCTCTCTTTCTGTGTAGAGCATTACAGAGCCCCAAAATCAATTCTAAGTTTGGTGTTGGGCAGCCATCAACAAGCTCTAAGCACAAAGGTACTAAGAAGAAAGTACCTAAAGGCTGGAGGGACAAGAAAGTCCCAACTGAAGGCCTCTCACTTGGCATGAGAGTTATCTTCACTAAGAAGCCAGTCTTACCACATACAGTGAGTCATGTCCTATCTCTAGAGCATGTAGAGCTTATTTATGAGAGGACAGGAAGAAAATTCACTGTCAGGGGCAAAAATCTGAGCCCATACTCACCTCCGTAAGGAGCTAAAGGTCAAGCTAGTGACGTTAAAAGAGCACTTGTTAGGAGGCAACCTAACGTTATTTAATTATTTTTCATCATTTTTATATTTTCAGAGTCATGATCACGTGCATCAGTCAGAACAGAGACAACAATTTCACAGCAGTGAAAATAGAACACTCTGAATGGAGTGTTAAAGTCGAATGCCAGCCATGGTATCCTTGTCTGGCATTTTTAAACGCCCCTAATATGGAGCAGTCATTGTTTGGCGCTTGACCGCAGCTAGAGTGTCAGTCCCCTGGGCGTTCAATACGCCATGTAAGATAACACGGGAATCTGAATTTCCTAATCTCTCATGACCTGTGGGTCCCACACAGCATTTTCACCTACCCCACTTACATCCCACTTCCCTACAATCATACAATACACTCCCATACCTCCCCCAGACTTACAAAATTGAATTACCAACCCAAAACCCACCCCTAAACTGGCTGAAAGAGGAAAGGAAAGGCCATAGCCAATTTCTCTGAATCTTGGAGATGATGAGATTCATCACCAAAGCAACCCAAGACCACTTCTATGAAGGTGTGACTGAGAGAAAAATGTGATCCCTGAGGGTCCCTTTCAATCTCAAGAAGAATGAGTATCCACGAAATTCGAAGAGAGATCCGGAGAAGAGGTTGGAAAGTCCTAACCAATCCATTCAGGATGTTGGGATTCTCATGGTGCAAGAGTTCTAACTGCTATTGCAGTGGGTTACTAAAAAACTATGACACTAGTGGTGAACCGCAAATCCAAGGATTTGGATCACCATGGTTCTGAGGAAGAATCTTAGATTTCAGCCAGAAAGTGTGAGTTTGGCGTTCAACTTGCAATTCCCTCTAATGCAAGGAGATACTCATCCCTTACACTAGGAGAGTCAACTATGATCAGAGATTGGATCAAGTGCTCTCAGATATTGTATAGAAGGCGCACAGTGGAAAAGGGATTCCAAGGAAAGCCTATTCAACTAAGAAGGGCTGACCTTAAGCTCATAGCTAGAGAGGTTGGAATTCATCCAAAGATTCCATCATCCCTACTAGCAACCGATCAGAAGTGACCATTGACAGAGCCATAATGATTCATTGCATCATGATTGGAACTGAGCTGGAAGTACATGAGGTGATTCCTCAAGAACTATACAAGGTAGCTGAAAAGCCTCACACCAATGCAAGGTTGGAATTCCCACACCTCATCTATCATCTATGCAATTCAGTTGGAATTATCATAAATGGAGATATCTCCATTGGGGAGGAGAAGCCCATCATTAAGAAGCGAATGGAGCAAACTAGAGAGCATGCACAAGAGCCTGTGTATCTGCCTCATTATGAAATCCCTGAGATGCCTGGTGCACGAAATTGTGATCATCAACAATGGCACCAAAAACTTGGTAGCGCTCTCAAATATGAATCACACTTTGTCACAACTCCACACAACTAACCAGTAACTGCAATGGGTCGTTCAAGTAATAAACCTTACGTGAGTAAGGGTCGATTCCACGGAGATTGTTGGTATGAAGTAAGCTATGGTCATCTTGTAAATCTCAGTTAGGATGATTCAAATGATTATAATGGTTTTTGAAAATAATAATAAATAAAGCATAAAATAAAGATAGCGATACTTATGTAAATCATTGGTGGGAATTTCAGATAAGTGTATGGAGATACTTTGTCCCTGTTGAAACTCTGCTTTCCTACTACCTTCCTTCAATCCTTCTTACTTCTTTCCATGGAAAGTTGTATGTAGGGCATCACCATTGTCAATGGCTACATCCCATCCTCTCAGTGAAAATGGTCCAAATGCTTTATCACAGCACGGCTAATCATCTGTCGGTTCTCGATCATATCGGAATAGAATCCATTGATTCTTTTACGTCTATCACTACGCCCAACAATCGCGAGTTTGAAGCTCGTCACAGTCATTCAATCCTTGAATCCTACTCAAAATACCACAGACAAGGTTTAGACTTTCCGGATTCTCAAGAATGGCTGCCAATAATTCTAGCTTATACCACGAAGACTCTGATTAAGAAATCCAAGAGATACACGCTCGATTTAAGGTAGAACGGAAGTGGTTGTTAAGCACGCGTTCATAAGGATAGATGATGATGAGTGTCACGGATCATCACATTCATCAGGTTGAAGAGCAACGAATATCTTAGAACAAGAATAAGCTGAATTGAATAGAAAATAGTAGTAATTGCATTAAAACTCGAGGTACAGCAGAGCTCGACACCCTTAATCTATGGTGTATAGAAACTCCACTGTTGAAAATACATAAGTGATGGTCCAAGCATGGCCGAATGGCCAACCCCCATGAATGATCAAAAGATCGAATGGTCAAAAGACTAGACAGTCAAAGACACCTAATACAATAGTAAAAAGTTCTATTTATACTAAACTAGTTACTAGGGTTTACAGAAATAAGTAATTGATGCAGAAATCTACTTCCAGGACCCACTTGGTGTGTGCTTAGGCTAAGCTTGAGCTTTACACGTGTAGAGGCTTCTCTTGGAGTTAAACGCCAAGTTGTAATGTGTTTTTGGCGTTTAACTCTAGTTTGTGACGTGTTTCTGGCGTTTGACTCCAGAATGCAGCATGGAACTGGCGTTGGACGCCAGTTTGCGTCATCTAAGCTTGAACAAAGTATGGACTATTAAATATTGCTGGAAATCTCTGGATGTCAACTTTCCAACGCCGTTGAGAGCACGCCATTTGGAGTTTTGTAGCTCTAGAAAATCCATTTCGAGTGCAGGTAGGTCAGAATCCAACAGCATCAGCAGTCCTTTGTCAGCCTTCTATCAGAGTTTTGCTCAGGTCCCTCAGTTTCAGCCAGAAAATACCTGAAATCACAGAAAAATACACAAACTCATAGTAATGTCCATAAATGTGAATTTAGCATAAAAACAAATGAAAACATCCCTAAAAGTAGCTAGATCCTACTAGAAACTACCTAAAAACAATGCCAAAAAGTGTATAAATTATCCTCTCATCACAACACCAAACTTAAATTATTGCTTGTCCCCAAGCAACTGAAAATCAATTAGGATAAAAAGAAGAGAATATACTATGAATCTTAAAATATCAATGAATATTAGTTCTAACTAGATGAGCGGGACTTGTAGCTTTTTGCTTCTGAACAGTTTTGGCATCTCACTTTATCCTTTGAAGTTTAAAATGATTGGCATCTATAGGAACTCAGAATTTAGATAGTGTTATTAATTCTCTCTAGAAAGTATTGTTGATTCTTGAACACAACTAGTTTTTATGAGTCTTGGCCG
>QBTX01002269.1:6728-22686 GCA_003063285.2 Arachis monticola
TGGTTGGCTTGGAGGTGGATTAAAATAATATTAAAATATCTCAGGTGTATAACTACTAAAACTAGGTGTATCGGAACACTTGTGAAAACATCTCTCAAAATTATTTTCTAAGCTACTAGCATAAATGACACTAGTAACATATTTATTATGAGAATAAAACATGTATGATGAAGCCTTAGCATTGCTAAAGTCATCAGAGAGTGCTGGTGCTAAACTGCACCAGTAAATTGTGAACCCGGTTAAACCGATTTTCTGTTTTTAACTAAAACTGACCAGGTAACCTTATAATATTATTCAAGCAGCTTCTAATACTAATATAATGATAATATTACCATTTTATCTCTCTTCTCTCATGAATCGAGTCTGGTTCGTCAAACAGAGACTATTTACGAAAAACCGGATCAAAACTCCTAACCGATACGGTTCAAAAACTATGTTCTTCGTGACTGCGTTATCGAGCTTGCCTCGGAAAAGGTTCTAGCTTAAAGATGACATAATGACAATGAGGATTGAAATACTTGATGATATATCAGAGGTTCTCCCCTTACTGATCCTCCGGAGAAATCCGTACTTTCAGAAAAGATCTCGCGTACTCGAAAATCAGAGTTGTTACATTCTACCCTCCTAAAAGAAAATTTTGTCCTCAAACTTTCAGTTACCTGAGAATAGATGCGGATAATCAAATTTCATCTTATCTTCCAGTTCCCAGGTGTTCTCGTCTTCTCCTCTTTGTCCCCAAGCTACTTTGACTAGGCGAACAGTTTTGCCTCTTAACTGCTTATCACTTCTTTCTACGATCTGAACTGGTGATGCTTTATATGTTAAATCATTTTGTAACTGTACTGTCTCTGGCTGTAAAATCTGACTTTTGTCGGGAATATATTTCTTAAGTTGCAACACATGAAAAACATCATGAAGGTTTGACAGATATGGAGGAAGGGCTATTTGATACGCTACTAGACTGACTCTTTTAAGTATTTGGAAAGGTCCTATGTATCGAGGGTTAAGCTTTTTAGTCTTAAGGGCTCTACCTATTCCAGTAGTCRGGGTTACTTTAAGAAAAACATGGTCTCCCTCACTAAACTCTAAGGGTCTACGTCTATTATCGGCATAGCTCTTTTGACGGCTTTGTGCTGTCTGGATCTTCTAACGAATTCCCTTTATCTTCTCTGTAGTTTCTTGAACTAAGTCTGGACCCAAGATACTAGCTTCTCCATCATCATTCCAACACAATGGTGTCTGACATCTTCTTCCGTAGAGAGCTTCATAAGGTGCCATCCCGATACTTTGTTGGTAGCTGTTATTGTAGATGAATTTGATCAAGGGCAAACACTTATCCCAACTGCCTTGGTTATCCAACACACAAGATGTTAGCATGTCTTCTAATGTTTAGATTGTCCGCTCTGATTGTCCGTCTGTTTGAGGATGGTATGCTGTACTCATGTGCAATTCTGTCCCCAACGCTTTCTGGAAAGCTCCCCAGAATCTGGAAGTAAACCTCGAATCTCGATCTGAAACAATTGACAAAGGTATCCCGTGCAATAGTATGATTTCTTGAATATATATCCGTGCCAGCCTTTCTAAAGTATAGTCAACTCAAATCGGAAGGAAATGCGCTAATTTTGTTAACCTGTCCACAATTATCCAAATAGCATCGTGCCCTATTAAGGTCCTTCGTAATCCCGTGACAAAATCCATAGTGATCTGCTCCCATTTCCATTGGGGTATTTCCAAGGATTTCAGGGTTCTTGACAGCTTCTGATGTTCCACCTTCACCCTCTGGCAAGTTAAACATTTTGAGACATAGTCAGCAACCTTTTTCTTTAAGCCCGGCCACCAGAACATTTGTTTCAAATCTTGATACATCTTTGTCACCCCAGGATGCATGGAGAATCTACTTTGATGAGCTTCTATAAGAATCCTCCTTCACAAATCTCCAGAGCTAGGCACACAAATCCTGTTCTTGTACCTCCAGAGACCGCTACGATCTTGTTTTACAGCTTCTGGTTCCTCTACTTTCATCCGTCTAAGCATCGTCATCTTTTCTAAATCCTGTGTTTGTGCTTGCTGAATACTAATCTTAAAATCTGGTGTTATATGCAATTGGGCCAGACGGACTCCACTTGACGTTTCAGTCATAGTCAATTTAAGGTCCTCAAATTCCGCAAGTAGCTTTTCTTCCTTTATCATCATCCAAGAGATACCAAATTCTTCCTGCTTAAAGTGTCTGCCACCACGTTCGCTTTCACTGGGTGATAACTTAACTTGAAATCATAGTCCTTCAAAAATTCCATCCACCTTCGCTGTCGCATATTAAGATCTTTCTTGTCAAAGATATACTTTAAACTTTTGTGGTCGGAGAAAACTTCTAGTTGAGCGCCATACAAATAGTGTCTCCAGATCTTCAGAGCAAACACTACTGCAGCCAACTCCAAGTCATGCATTGGATAATTTCGTTCATGAGGTCTCAGTTGCTGGGAAGCATAAGCCACCACATTCTTGTCTTGCATCAGCACACACCCAAGTCCTTTATGAGAAGCGTCACAATATACTTCAAATGGTTTCTGTGGGTCGGGTAGTACTAATACAGGTGCAGTTGTTAACTTTTCCTTAAGTATGTTGAAACTTCTATCACACTCAGCTGTCCAAACGAACGAAACTTCCTTTCGTGTAAGGTAAGTCAGAGGTAAGGCTATCTGTGAAAACCCTCTAATAAACCTCCGGTAATATCCAGCAAGTCCGAGAAAACTCTGAACTTCTGTAACGGTTGTAGGTGGTTCCCATTGCACTACTGCTTCAATTTTTGAAGGATCCACTGCAATTCCTCCCTGTGATATGACATGTCCCAAAAATGCCACCTTATCTGTCCAAAATTCACACTTTGATAGTTTAGCATATAACTTCCGAGTCTTCAGTATCTGTAATACGGTCCTTAGATGTTCTTCATGCTCTCTTTCTATCTTCGAATAGATGGGAATATCGTCTATGAAAACTACTACAAACTGATCAAGGTACGGACGAAAAATATGATTCATGTAATCCATGAAAATCGCAGGAGCATTAGTTAGTCCAAACGACATAACCGTATACTCATACTGACCATATCGAGTTCTAAATGCAGTCTTCAGTATATCTGATTCTTTTACTCGAATCTGGTGATAGCCCGATCGCAAATCAATCTTGGAGAACACAGTTGCACCTTTCAACTAATCCATCAAATCATCTATCCGTGGAAGTGGATACTTGTTCTTGATCGTGAATTTATTTAACTGTCGGTAATCTACGTAAAGTCTCATTCCACCATCCTTCTTCTTTACTAGCAATACCGGAGCTCCCCAAGGTGATGCACTGGGACGAATAAATTTCTTTCCATGTAGCTCATCCAACTGCTTCTTTAACTCTGCAAGTTCCAATGGTGACATCTAGTACGGTGCTATGGAAATCGGTCCGGTTCCAGGTACTAGTTCAATGCTGAATTCTATCTCTCGCTGAGGAGGAAACTTAGGTATGTCGTCCGGGAAAACATCGGGAAATTCCTTCACCACTCGGATTCGTTCTAAGCTTAATTCCCTGTCATTCGAGCTAGCCGCTAACAGAACGTACCCCTCACAATCACTCCCGTCTAAGGTAACTCTTACAGAATTCAGATATAAAGTATGAGACAAAAATGGTTTAATATCTAAACCATTAGATGGAATAACAGCAGTTCTTTCATAGCAATCAAGGAAAATATGATACTTAGATAACCAATCTAATCCTAGAATAACTTTTAAACCACATAGAGGCAAACAGATTAGATCATGTATAAAAGTCCTGTTCCTAATAGTGAATGGTACTTGCAGGCACACTAAACTGGTCAAAGCATTTTGGGATGTAGGGGTATGGACAATTAGATCAAAGTTCAACTCAGAGAAATCTAGTCCCAACTCTCGAGCAACAGTTAAAGAAATAAAGGAATGCAATGCACCCAAATCATACAGTACAGTGAGAAATCGATTTTTAATATAACACTGACCTTGGATCAGGGCGTCTAATTACATAGCATCATCAGCAGTCATAGCAAACACTCGACCTTGTTGCTGGGTTCGCACTGGATTCCAAACAAACTTTCTTGGGTAGATCCTAGCTGTGTGTCCAGATTCCTCACAAGTAAAACAAGCATTCGTTGCTTACAGCATCCAAATCTAACATAGCCATGGCCATGGAGATCATAACAGCTATGAGGATAGCTGTGCCTCGCATCGATTCGTCTTTCGAAGCTCGATTAAACTATGCCTATTCGCAGTCATTAAGGTCCTATCCGCACCAAACAATCAACATTAAGGTGATCAGTCTTAATATTTCAAGTAAGGCACGAACATTTCCAAAATGAGCACTCACAGACATTCATGCCAAATGTATCTTGAAGATACCCTAACAGCATGAGACACACAAGTAGAGTATGCAATAAAGCACAGTCAGTCCACTTCCCAGGCTCTATTGGGAACGAACTGCTCTGATACCATTGTAACGACCCAACTCCCAGTATGCCATGGTCATACAAGAAGCTAAGTGTTACTAACTTATCCTTTTAATTATTAAATAATATTTAATATATGAGCCTGTTCCTTGTTAGAAAGATGCCAATTTTACGAGTAACTTTTTTTTATTCGTTGCGGAGAAGAGATAAAATAATCAAGCATACATTGAGAGTAAAAGGAAAGTAGCATAAAGAAACATAGAAATATAACTGATAATATACATCATATACACTATAACAAAACAAGTAGCGTTTACACAAGATCAAGTCAGTTTACATCCTCGTCATCCTACGTAGCTAATATATACACGACACTMCTAGGGCCTGGCCCATACAAAAAGCCGCTAAACTGGCGCCCAGGCTAGCCTAACCACTATATAGCTCCTAGCTCTCGGGTGTACTAACACAAGTGAGAGACTAACTAACAGATCATGTCAGACTAGAGTGTCATCAAAAGAATGCCCCTTCTGTTGTCAAACTATATCTACACGTGGCCATTCAGAGAATCGCCGTGAGGCTCGTCCATCTCCTCATCCTACTCTATCTCTATCTCAGGATCCTCCTCCTCCTCATCGTTCGCAGCTACAGCTAAACCCTCAGATCCACCAGAAACACTGCTATCACTATGTACAAAACCATTCATGAGCACAGGTCTGTTCGCGTATATAGGGGCTACCCCACCGTCTGGTAGCGCCGGCTCATCGGGCTGTGGAAAAGCAAAGATCGGCTCAGGGGAAAGTCCCACACTGGTGATATCACCGGTACGTAGTCACCAGCTAACTCGAGCTCATCAGGAATGATAGGCTCAGGTTCCACCTCATTCAAAGGTTGAGCTGGTATAGGGTGCTCAGGATCATCAGGAAAAGGATGTACAGGTGCGTCAGGATGTAACCAGCATAAGAGAAAGTCGTAAGGAGCATCGGGGTCAAATTGCGGGCTAGACAGAGGATGTTGAAAAGATTGATTAGGTAACGCATATCGTCTAATATGAGGCTCCAATCCCATGATGAAGTAACTGTGATGTATCAGATCCTCGTAGACATAGGGGTCCTCAAACTCAGAGAATATCATGCCCGTCTCCATCTGAGGGGGAAGAAGGGAGAGAAGGGGTAAGAACTGGGGAGTTCTTAATAGGGTCGGGGTTGTTATTTACATTCATTTATTCGATTCTGATTAGCAGATGGATATTAGAATACAGTAAAGTAGTAAACAGTAGTTATAAATAGATAGAAAAACAGAAAACAAAACACAAACAAAAGAACACAAGGAAATAAAGCATAGACATAGCACTCAAGCAGACAAACATAAAGAAATAGTTCACACACAAGAAGGAAAACAACAGAGAATGATGTGCAGACAAGAATGATGCATGTCTAGCCCTAGTATAGGCCATGAGCTTATGTGTCGGTTAGCACCTGCATTTCCCGACATTTATCCGGTCACGAGTTCACGATTTTCCGGATACGATTTTCCGTTCAAATAAAGGCGCATATAATTATTAGCAGCTCTATTGAGATAGCCTCTGCTTTCTACTCGGATAAAATATACTCTTGGGAACGGAAAATTGCTGTAGGTATCCTAGTTTACCTACAGAAGCTCTTGGGTTGCTTTAAGCAACAGATAAATAAACATTATCTCTCGGGATGCATTAAGCAACGAATAAGTAAACAATATCCCTTGGGTTGCCTCAAGCAACAATTAACTTTTCAATAAGTCATCTGCTCTTAATCTCTTTACTTTGCTCTGATTCCTTTGTTTAACATGTGTATTTAAAGCTTATGTAAATCTCGATATGAATAGTTAGCCTGTCCCAAGTATAGGTTCATTAATCTATACTGAAACATTTTAACTTTTCATATTATACCTAACCTTAGTCGTAACTCAAGGACTAACTATGTTGCCCTTGTTCGTTCGCTAGTCTCTGTCTGTTTTTCTGTTGTTAAAACTTTACAGACTTCTTCTTTGTTTTTTTATCTTTTCTTTAGCTTTTATCTTTCTTTTATCTTTGCCTCACTAATATGTTCTTACCACTCCCTAAGTGTTTTGTGAAGGTAATTATGAGATTCTGCGCTTAAAGTTGTCTTTCTAAAGCTTTTACAGAAACTGCCTTTTTCGCATTATTTTATCATTTTTATTAAAATATTATTTTTAATTAAATATTATTATTTAATATTTTATTATTATTCATTATTTTATTATTAATTTTCGAAAATTAACCTTTCTTTACCTTTTTACCTTTAAAATTCACTTTTTACCCCGGTAACTTTTAATATTTCTACTTTAACCACCCTAACTTTCAGAAATTACCAAATAACCCCTTAAACACCAAAAATTTTACTTCCTTGCCCTTTTAAGGATCTAAAGCCTGTTCTTCATTGTTATTCATCACACTCAAAGTGTTCTTCATGTTCTTCATAAATTCTTCAGATTCTTTCTCTGTTTTTACCCGTTTTTCAGTCTTTTCAGCAACCAATTTTTACCATAATTCATAATAAATTAGCAGCCACTAAAACCCAATCTTTTCTACATGATTTTAACATAAATTGAACTTCAATTTAAGCCTAGGGTTTCGTTTTTCCAGCTTCCCCAAGAACATGAACTTTAAAGCTTGAATTTCATCAATTTTCATCAAAATTTCACCAAATTTTTACCAAGAATCAATCATATATGCAACAAATTTTTAGCACAGCCAAATCATACAACATTCACACAATTCAAACACAAATAATCAAGATTAATTTCATGACACCCTACCTAATTTTGCTGCTCCTAATTCAGTTAGACTTTCAGGTGGTCCTTTAGCACTTTTTCCTCCTAAATCACATCAAGAACAACTTTAAATCCAAAAACTCTCAACTAACCAAATCACACTCAGCATGTTAGGAAGTGATTTCTAACCTTAGACTTGCTGGAAAGTCAAGTTTCTTGGCCTTCAAGTCAAGTTAAGCATGATTCCTAAGGAAGAACATCAAGAAAACACATGTTTGAGCATGTTTCCTTGAAACCGAATCAAAAGAGAGATGGTGCAGCCAACTCACCTTGATTCCAGCCTTAATAAGTCATATGATCATGTGGAGAAAGAAGAGAGGATCATTTTGGTCAGATTGGAATTTTGATTTGAGTTTTAGTTCAGCAGAAATCAAGCTTTAAAGATTTGGAACTAAGAACTTTTCTCTCCTTTTCTCTCTTGGAAATTTCGGCCACAAGGAGCAAATGAACCAGCCTTGGGGGTTTTGGGGGGTGTAGGGTGAGTTGTGATTGGTTGGCTTGGAGGTGGATTAAAATAATATTAAAATATCTCAGGTGTATAACTACTAAAACTAGGTGTATCGGAACACTTGTGAAAACATCTCTAAAAATTATTTTCTGAGCTACTAGCATAAATGACACTAGTAACATATTTATTATAAGAATAAAACATGTATGATGAGGCCTTATCATTGCTAAAGTCATCAAAGAGTGCTGGTGCTAAACTGCACCAGTAAATTGTGAACCCGGTTAAACCGATTTTCTGTTTTTAACTAAAACTGACCAGGTAACTTTATAATATTATTCAAGCAGCTTCTAATACTAATATAATGATAATATTACCCTATTATATCTCTTCTCTCATGAATCGAGTCCGGTTCGTCAAACTGAGACTATTTACGAATAACCGGATCAAAACTCCTAACCGATACGGTTCAAAAACTATGTTCTCCGTGACTGCATTATCGAGCATGTCTCGGAAAAGGTTCTAGCTTAAAGATGACATAATGGAAATGAGGATTGAAATACTTGATAATATATCAGAGGTTCTCCCCTTACTGATCCTCTGGAGAAATCCGTACTTTCAGAAAAGGTCTCGCGTACTCGAAAATCAGGGTTGTTACAAATTACAACAAAAGAATAGAGGAAGATGAATGTAACAACAAGGAATTGAGAGGATAGAAGTAGAAGAATATGAATTAAAATCTAGATCTAAGAACTAAACATAATCCTAATCCTAATCCTAGAGAGAAGTGAGAGATTCTCTCTCTAGAAACTAACTCTAACTACTAAACTAAGCTAAACAAAACTAATGGTAACTAGATTCTTCATCCCTCTTCAATCCTTGGCTTAAATATCATCAGAAATGAGTTGGATTGGGCCCACTAGGCTTCTAAAATTGCTGGCCACGAGTTGCATTAAGTGGATCATGTGCCACCATCGGCGCGTCCGCGTACCTTGCGTGTGCGCGCCCCTATGCGTGATGCAACTATGACAAATCTTATATTGTTTCGAAGCCCCAAATGTTAGCTTTCCAACCCAACTAAAACCGCTTCATTTGGACCTCTGTAGCTCAAGTTATGGTCAATTAAGTGCGAAGAGGTCGGCTTGACAACTTTTGTGATTCCTACATTTCTTCATGAGTTCTCCATTTTTACATGCTTTTCCTTCATTCCCTTGATCTAATCTTTGCCTCCTAAATCTGAAATCACTTAACAAACATATCAAGGCATCTAATGGAATCAAGCTGAATTAAATTTAGCTATTTTAAGACCTAAAAAGCATGTTTTCACTCTTAAGCACAATTAAGGGAGAAGCTATAAAACTATGCTATTTCATTGAATAAATGTTGGTAAAGGATTATAAAATCCCCTAAATCAAGCACAAGATAAACCTTACAAATGGGGTTTATCACGCCCTTCACTCTTGTACCTAGGGCATTGCACACTCTTTTCAAGGCGTGTCATGCCTCTATTGCCAACCTTGGGGCATTGCACGCCCTTGCCTTCCTCTTCAGGGCATTACATGCCAACTCCTTGCATGGTTTCCATGACTTTGATCTTCACGTAATTTCTTTGGTTCTCTATGCAATTCTTGCCTCTTGATTCATCTCTTCTTTGCTACTTGTTTTTCATCTCTTTAATCCTATATTTTCTTAAAAAGACTTTGAAAACACTTACTAGTAAATGAAATTAAAAAGTAATGAGATTAAAGGAAGATTATGTAATTAAACTTACAGAAATAAGAGGAAAATAGAAGAAAAATATAAGAAAAACTACTCAAGATGCCGACACATCACAACACCAAACTTAAAACTTTGCTTGTCTTGAAGTAAAAAGGAAAAAAGTAATTAGATTTAATGAAGACTTTAATCTCTTGAAAGTTCATGTCCATATTAACAATAAAATTTAGTAGCCTTGTGATCATAAACCGACTTTTCTTCCTTAATGACTCTTGAAGTCTTGAGAGCAAACAATTCTCACAAACTCAGGTTCGGATGATATTATGAAAGATCTTTTCTTAGTTTTTGATTGATCCTTGAGTCTTTTGATTTCATTTTAACCAAGAGATATTTTTCAATTGTTAACTCTTAGTGCTTCGTCTCAAGGTAGCTCTTGATAGTGGGCTTTTAATCGATAATCCCCGGCCAGTTGGCCTAAGTTACTGGATGATAAAACACTCCTCATATCTAATTATCCAAACCTCTCCTTGACACGGTTGTACCACAAGCATATAGCTAAAGATTTGATTTGTCAAACATCGATGTCCATAGCCTCTTTAGACTTCTAAATGTTTTATTTCAAGACGACTCTCGATAGTGGGCTTTCGATCGATAAACACCACAATCTTTACTTGGACAATAAACACCACAGGCACATAATTGGACTCTTTAGCCATTAATGCTCAAAACTTTGTAACTTTAGATCTCTTTTGATCTTTTCATATTTTGTTCTTTTCTTGTGGTTTCTTTTTTCTCTGTCTTTTTCTTTTCAATTCAAGGATCTTTTTAGGATATTTAGAGTTCTCATAATAATTCTCTAAACATCTATTTATGAAGAATTATTCTTTCCTTTCATTCAAGACCATTCACATGTTATTACATTCCGTGGAATACAATCACAAGTCATGGACCACCACTTTATATAATAGGACTTTGTTTAATAGATTTAACTTTTCTCCATTAGAACAACTCTTTTCATGTGATTAAAGGTTTGCAGGACAAGTTTAGTAATAAACATGATGGCAAAATAAAACAAAAAACAAACATGATGCAAAGAAAGAAAAAGAAAAATAAAAGAAAGGAAGAATTACTAACCACCATACACAATTGTTATCAGATTCATTCTCTATCCTTGTTGCTCTCTTCATCTTGATTCTTGGTCTTAGTTGCAATACCAAACTTAGAGTTTGTCCATGTACAGATTGGTGAACACCAATCTTAGAGTTTGGACATATTATAAAGTGGTAAAGAATATGGAGGAATATAGAATGCTAAGTACATATTGTGTTACGTAATGCATGCATGTGTTTTTTTTTTCTTGAAAAGATAGAACTTGAATGAAAAATGATGCAGAAAATTAAACATGGGCAATAAGGTGAATATGCATGCAGAGGGAGAAGAAGAAAATAGTGATGGTAGTAAGAAAAACAATGAGTAGAAAGCAAAAATTAAATAAAATATAACTTATTCATTAAAATATTTTTTCTCCTTTTCCAATTGGTTAAAATAAAGGACCTTAATGGAAAAGAGAAGAAAGTACTCACTGATTGAGTTGTCTCTCGCAATATTACTATCTCTTTGTGAAGAACTTCATTTGTTGTGGGATTAGGCCTTCTTTATGTTTGCACCATAAGTTTCGAATCTTCTTCCAATAATATTTTGTGCATTCACATCATGGGGCTCATTCCCTTTTCTTCAAAGATTGAGTGCCATGGAGAGTTCCCAATGGCTTCTTGATTAGGAACTTCTCGGGTCAATGGGTATGGACTGGGATATGGACCCCTTAGGTTGGTAACCTTGCATTCCTCTCTAGGATTAAACACTATCACTTGGAGAAGGATTTGCTTGTTTCTCTGCCAATTGCTTAGTAATTTGTTCTAATTTCACCTCTAAACTTTTGACCGATGCTTCTTGATTTCTAAAGTTTGTTCTTATTTCTTGCATGAACTCTTGAATTTCTTAAACAAACTTAGTAGGTATCTCATATTCTTTTGTAGGAAGTTGTACTATTTCTCTTAGGAAGGAATTTGCTTGTTCCTCTACTACTTGCTTGAAAATTAACTCCAATTTCTTCTCCAAATTATTGAAAGAGATTTCTTGATTTTTGAAGTTTTTTCTTATTTCTTGCATGAAATCTTGAGTTTCTTGAACAAACTCTTGAGTGGATTAAGACAAACTTTTTACAGCAAGCTCAAAAGAATTTTGAGGTTGCATTAACTCCACTTGTTGTTGGTGGAAGAAATTAGAGCACCTTTGGCCTTGGCCAAACCAATCATCATCATGATAATTCCTCTGTTAGAGAGAATAGGGGTTACTTCCCCACCTTAAAGAATAACCCATATGTGCTCCTCCATAAAAATCATAGCCAGGGCTTGTGAAGCATACAATTATTTTATTTGTGCTGTGAGTAAGGAAACTTGTTGAAACATGCACTTGTTGAGAGCAAAGATTATGTTCATGGGTCCATCACTTTCTTGTACACAAAAAGGTAAATAAAGGCACTAGTGGAAAGAAACAAAAATTGAAGCAATAAAAGATAAAATTAACAAGACAAAAGAGCAATACCAAACTTAATTTGGAAGTACTGGGCTTGCATAAAAAGAAAGAAACAAAATAGAACCCTGATAATGAGAAGCAAATAAAACAAAAAAAAACAAAAACCTAATAATGAAAAGAAAGTAAACAAAAATGAAACCCTAATAATGAAAATGAAATAAAACTAGAATGAAAAATTAAACCAAATAGGATCTAATTAAGAAATTTAACCCAAAGTATGATGTCAGTCTCAATTAATCCCCAGCAACGCCACAAAAAACTTGATGACGAAAAGTGATGCTCATGGATACCGACAAGTGCATTGGATCGTTCAAGTAATACCATGGTGAGTGGATATCGTTCCTACAAGGACTAAAGGACTGAGCACGTAAATCGAATTAAACTACTAATTAGATCAATAGAACCTAGAATTGGAGATTGTTGAAAACCTTAGAATACTTGAATGCTTGGAAACTTGAAAGTTGAATGCTTCGGACATTGCTTGTTAAATTGGAAGAAATCAACGATGGTGAATGTCTAGGATTTCGGAGGTGCTCATGTCCTCAGAAGAATCAAACTTTGTTAACCCAATTCTAAAGCTTGCAAATCTTTGTTCACAACGAATCTTAAGTGACCAATTTCTGATGTCTCAGCTCCTCGGTTTCTTTTCAATTAACCAACTGCAAATGTCTTGGTCAATATTACTTGAAAATATTAAGTGCAAAATCTAATTCAGTTCTTTATAAGATTCAAAAGTAGTCCTTAAGTTGGATTATATGTCATGTATCCAAGCTAGTCTTATCCGATTGAATCTTATGAGAAACCACAATTTCAAGAATTGTCCTAATCCAAATTATATGTCACGTATTCAAAACTAGGGTATTGAAAATCATGTATTGTGTCACACACTTAGAAAACCACTATGTCTAGTCAATTTAAAAAGCTATGTAAAAGAGTTTTCACACACAATTTGAATATCAGTTATGTCGAATCAGTAAACAAATCCAAAACAGGATTAGCATACCTATTGATGCTACTAATCCTTTAGTGATGAAGAACGAAATACTCAATCATGAAACAGATTAATATAAATCTTTAAAACAAAAGAAAACTTAGATTAATTAACCATTGAAACATGAATAGAGCTCCTAACCCTTTGACAGAGGGATTTGTGACTTATGGAGAATTCAAAAACAAAGAGAAAAAAGAAGAGGTGGAATAGGATCCGAAGATCTTGCTCCCGAATGTCCCTTCTTTGTGAGCAATCTCACTTACTTAAATCCTAGATTTCCTGATAATTCAAATTCAAAAACTAAATTTTTATCTTATCTTTTAGGAAGATTAAGATAACTAATAACAATAATTCAAAGTCTAATCAAAACTAATTCAAATTAAATCATATCTTATTTCCACAATCTTAACCAAAATTACATCTTCTAATGGTTTGTGGGCTTGCTTGGCATGAAATTTGGGCTTTTAGGCATGTAAAATTAAAGTATGGGTATTTAAAGGGGGCTTTCCGGGCATGACACACTGATGTCTAGGCGTGCCACGTTGATGTCTGGGCACGCAAAGCCAAGCCATTTTTGCTAATTTTTGAGCTGGAAAGGTGAGCATCATTCATGGCCAAACTGAATGTCCACTATAAACATATGTATATCAGTTTGAAGCTCTAGATATTAACTTTCCAACGCCACTTGAGCCGCCTCATTTGAACCTTTCTAGCTCAAGTTATAGTAACTTGAGTGTGAAGAGGTCAGGATTGACAGCATTGTAATTTACTCCCAAGGGTTGATTTTTCTCCCAGGCGTGGCACTTCTCCTTCACTGCTATGCACGCTATGCCTTGCTACTTCATAGGCATGGCTGGTATTTTTCTCATGTGTCACGCCATGCCTTGGTGCTTCATAGGTGTGGCACGCCATGCATCAATCTTCTCTTGGGCATGGCACGCCCTTCCTCCTAGTTTTAGGGCATGGCATGCCCTTCACTCTTGTACACAGGGCGTTACATGCTCTTTTCAAGGCGTGGCATACCTCTGCTGCTAATCTTAGGGTGTTGCACGCCCTTGCCTTCCTCTCCAGGGCATTGCACACAAGCTCCTTACATGGTTTGCATGGCATTGATCTTCACGTACTTACTTTGGTTCTCCATGCAATGCTTGCCTCTTGATTTATCTCTTCTTTGCTACTTAATTTTCACCTCTTTAATTCTGTATTTCCTTTAAAATACTTTGAAAATACTTAGTAGCAAATGACATTAAAAAGTAATGATACTAAAGGAAGATTATGTAATTAAACTTACGAAAACAAGAGAAAGTATAAGAAAAATTACTCAAGATGCAAACGCATCAGAAGACAAGGGAATCTCAAGCTCCCAACTAATCAGCTGATAAACTTTCTTAAAACCATAGGAGTTAGGATCAAGCTGAGAAGGAAAACTCTATAAATACAAAAGATTTCCAACTCAAAGTCGGAAAAGGGAAGACTCACCGCCAACCTAGTAAAAAAACACTCATACATAAAAATGAAATGAGCTCCAATTTATCAAGTCGAGAAAATCAAATCCTATCCTCAGTATCGGAGGCTGCTATTTCATACTTTTCCTCATCCTCCCTTGCTTTACAAAGCCTATGCTACCTACAAAATGTGTCTACATACTCAGTACCAATTACGGAGACAGCAAAAAGAATAATAACGACTACCCAATCTTAGTTGGAAGGAACTTTAGTAGATGGTGGACGAAATTGTGATCACTACAACTTCGCACAACTAACCAGCAAGTGTACTGGGTCGTCCAAGTAATAAACCTTACGCGAGTAAGGGTCGATCCCACAGAGATTCTTGGTATGAAGCAAGCTATGGTCACCTTGTAAATCTTAGTCAGGCAAACTCAAATGGTTATGAATGATGAATAAAACATAAAGATAAAGATAGAGATACTTATGTAATTCATTGGTAGGAATTTCCTACTCAGAATACCACAGACAAGGTTTAGACCTTCCGGATTCTCTTGAATTCCCCATCAGTTCTAGCTTATACCACGAAGACTCTATCTCACGGAATGGTGGCTCGGTTGTCAGCGAGCGCTCGGTTGTCAGGCGATCAACCATGCGTCGTGTATCAGGAATCCAAGAGATATCACCCAATCTAAGGTAGAACGGAGGTGGTTGTCAGGCACACGTTCATAGGTGAGAATGATGATGAGTGTCACGGATCATCACATTCATCAAGTTGAAGAACAAGTGATATCTTAGAACAAGAACAAGCGGAATTGAATAGAAGAACAATAGTAATTGCATTAATACGCGAGGTACAGCAGAGCTCCACACCTTAATCTATGGTGTAGAAACTCCACCGTTGAAAATACATAAGAACAAAGGTCTAGGCATGGCCGTGAGGCCAGCCTCCCAATGATCAAAAGATCTAAAGATCAAAAGATTCCAAAGATCAGAAGATGAAATTACAATAGTAAAAGGTCCTATATATAGAGAACTAGTAGCCTAGGGTGTACAGAGATGAGTAAATGACATAAAAATCCACTTTCCGGGCCCACTTGGTGTGTGCTTGGGCTGAGCATTGAAGCATTTTTGTGTAGAGACTCTTCTTGGAGTTAAACGCCAGCCTGGTGCCAGTTTGGGCGTTTAACTCCCATCCTTGTGCCAGTTCCGGCGTTTAACGCTGGGAATTCTGAGGGTGACTTTGAACGCCAGTTTGGGCCATCAAATCTTGGGCAAAGTATAGACTATCATATATTGCTGGAAAGTACAGGATGTCTACTTTCAACACCGTTGAGAGCGCGCCAATTGGGCTTCTGTAGCTCCAGAAAATCCACTTCGAGTGCAGGGAGGTCAGAATCCAACAGCATCTGCAGTCCTTTTTGGTCTCGGAATCAGATTTTTTCTCAGGTCCCTCAATTTCAGCCAGAAAATACCTG
>QBTX01002270.1:0-22672 GCA_003063285.2 Arachis monticola
TGTTTTCCTAACCATTTATAACACCTAAGGCATGGAAAGCACGAGACTAGAAGAAAGAGGGAGAAGATATATGGCTATAAGCCTTCCATGCTCTCCTGTAGTCGGGAGATGGAGAGATATCCCTACTCAGGGTGCATCAAGGACCACTTCTATGAAATTCATGGCCATCGCAACAGAAGTGATCCGCAGAGGTTCCTTTCAAACTCAAAAGAGGACATATCCGAAAAACTACTCCGCACATGAGATTCCGAAAAAGGCGGTGAAGCTTCTTACCCACCCCATTCAACAAGTGCGGCGATCTAATGGCTTCAAAGAGTTACCTATATGCCATAGCATGATCAACCAAGAACCATATCAAATGTTGAACCCGGACCAAAGAATTGGCTTACAAATGGTTCGGGAGAACACGACTTTAGATTTAATACCAGAACAATTGTCAAGGTTGGCATCTCACTTGCCCATTATCAAGGAGATGAAACACCCCTACACTAGAAGGGTCACATTTTGAATCAAAAAGTTGACCAAAGTCCTCTTAGACATTTGTGAATAGGGCGCCTCAATGGAAGAAGAGATTCAAGAGGAAAGCCGGCTTCATTTAAGAAGGCATGACCTCAAGCCCGTGCATAGGGGATGGTTGGAGTTATCCAACGTTCACATCATAGTTACCCCACTGCAACCGGTCCGCAAGCTACTACTCATAGACCGGCCATCTATGATCTATAGCATCCAGATTGAGAGGAAGTAGAATTCAGTGAGTTAATATCCCAAGAACTCTATAAATGGCAACAAGATCTCTCTACCCTCAGCACGGATTAGCCTTCCTATTTCATTGTCACCTCTGTAAAGTTACAGGTGTTGGAATTAACAATAAGAGGGAGGAGCATCCCCATAGTGAAGGACAAGCATAACCCATCACACTAAGAAAAGAGTAGGCAGTCAAACAGAGAGATCCCCACTTCATATATGACAGAGCATGAGGAACATATTCCCCATCATGAAAATCCTGAGAATGCCTCAAGGGATGCCTTTCCCCACAAAACTATTGGGTATAATCAACACAACCTCCCTAGGAAATTGAGATCCTCAACATGGGACACTAAGGGTGGAGCACAAGACACTCATCATTCACCCCATGAAATAGAGAAGATCCAAAAGAATCATGAGAGAGTAGCAACAGAGAGCTAAGGAAGAGACAAGAGAGCTCAAGAACTCCATAAGATCTCAAGAGGAAGAACAAGCAACCCATCACTTAAGGCTAGGACCCGTTCTTTAATCTCCTTGTCTCTTAACCTTTCCGTTTTTCGAATTTTTGTAGCTTATGTATTTTTTATCTTATTTGCTTTGTGCTATGATCATGTAGTGTCTTGGTGTCCTTGACTTTAAAAGCTATAGATGTCCTATGAATCCATCACCTTTCTTAAAATGAAAAACATCACTTTTTAATAAAAAAAAGAATAATAAGTGCATGCAATTCAAATTTTAAACAGTTATATCTAGAGTTTTTTTTTGAGTGGTCCGGCAATGCTCTATTTGTTTTCTGAATGAATGCTTGGAACAGTGCATATCTTTTTGAATTTGATTGTTTAATGAATGTTAAATTGTTGGCTCTGAAAAGAATGAAAGGAAAAAGGAGAAAGTGTATATCTGCATGATCTGAAAAATAAAAAAACAAAAATTATTCTTGAAGCAAGAAAAAAGCAGTGAAAAGCTTGCAAAAAAAAAAAGAGATATATCCGAAAAAAAAAAAACGAAGAAAGCAACAAAAAAAAGCCAATACCACTTTAAACCAAAAAGGCAAGGTGAAAAGGATCCCAAGGATTTGAGAATCAGTGGATAGGAAGGAGCCCACAACATAAACATCCTGGCCTAAGCCGAGTTAAACAAGCCTGTCCTAACTCATGTGTCTTGTGCGTGAAGGTGTCAGTGAAAATTTAAACTAACACGTTAAAGTCGACTAACAAAAAAAAAAAAGGAGAGTGTCCTTAAGAACACCTGGACATCCTCTATATTGGGAACTCTAGCAAAGCTGAGCTCACAATCTAAAAAGGTTCACGCCAAGTTATGTGTCCTGTGCATTTATGTATATCCGCGGTGTAAATACTGGATAAACAAAGCTCTCTTAGGGCACACCGGCCAAGATCATAAAGTAGCTGTGTTCAAGAATCAACATACTTAACTAGGAAAGTCCAGTAACACTATCTGGATTCTGAGTTCCTATAGATGCCAATCATTCTGAACTTCAAAGGATAAAGTGAGATGCAAAACTGTTCAGAGAGCAAAAGCTAAAAAGCCCCGTTCATCTAATTAATACTGTCTTCATAGATATTTTTGGATTCATTGTATTTCTTCTTTTTTATCCAAATATTTTATTTTCAGTTGTTTGGGACAAAAACAATTTAAGTTTCCGTGCTAAGATAGACGGATAATTTTTACGCTTTTGGCATTGTTTTTTAAGTATGTTTTTTTAGCATTGTTTTAGTTTAGTTTTTATTATATTTTATTAGTTTTTTATTTAAAATTTCACTTTTCTAGACTTTACTATGAGTTTGTGTATTTTTCTTGATTTTAGTATTTCTGGCTGAAATTAAGGGACCTGAGCAAAATGCTGATTCAGAGGCTGAAAAGGACTGAGATGCTGTTGGATTCTGACCTCCTGCACTCGAATGTGGATTTTCTGGAGCTACAAAAGCCCAATTGGCCCGCTCATCAATTGCGTAGAAAGTAGATATCCAGGGCCTTTCTAGAACATATTAATAGTCCCATACTTTGCCTAAGATTGATGGCCCAAACCGGCGTTCAAAGTCAGCATCAAGAATTTCCAGCGTTAAACGCCGGAACTGGCACCAAAGTGGGAGTTTAAACGCCCAAACTGGCACAAAAGCTGGCGTTTAACTCCAGGAAAAGTCTCTACACGACGAAAATGCTTCAATGCTCAGCCCAAGCACCACAAAGTGGGCTCGGAAGTGGATATCTTACTGTCATTTACTCATTTTTGTAAACCCTAAGCTACTAGTTCTCTATAAATAGGACCTTTGGCTATTGTATTTGGGACGAATCTTTGAGTAGTTCTATGCTACCTTAGATCAAATTTTGGGGCTGGCCTCATGGCCATGCCTTAGACCTATGTTCTTATGATGATTCAACGGTGGGAGTTTCTAACACACCATAGATTAAGGTGTGGAGCTCTAACTGTAGCTCGGAGTATCAATGATTACTATTGTTCTTCTATTCAATTCAGCTTGTTCTTGTTCTAAGATATCACTTGTTCTTCAACTTGATGAATGTGATGATCCGTGACACTCATAATCATTCTCACCTATGAACGTTGTGCCTGACAACCACCTCCGTTCTACCTTCGATTGAGTGTTTATCTTTAGATTCCTTAATCAAAATCTTCGTGTATAAGCTAGAATTGATGGTGGCATTCTTGAGAATCCGGAATGGTCTAAACCTTGTCTGCTGTATTCTGAGTAGGATTCAAAAGATTGAATGACTGTGACGAGCTTCAAACTCGTGATGTGGGGGCGTTAGTGACAGACGCAAAGAATCACTGGATTCTATTCCGACATGATCGAGAACCGACAGATGAATAACCGTGCTGTGACAGGTGCGTTGAACATTTTACATGAGAGACGGGATTGTAGCCACTGACAATGGTGATACCCAACATACAGCTTGCCATGGTAAAGGGAGTAAGGAGGATTGGATGAAGACAGTAGGAAAGCAGAGAGACGGAAGGGACAAGCATCTTCATACGCTTATCTGAAATTCTCAGCAATGAATTACATAAGTATCTCTATCTTTATTTTATCTTTAATTTTATGTTTTATTATATCTTTAATCATTCATCATTCCCAATAACCCATTTGAACCGCCTGACTGAGATTTACAAGATGACCATAGCTTGCTTCATACCAACAATCTCCGTGGGATCGACCCTTACTCGCGTAAGGTTTATTACTTGGACGACCCAGTGCACTTGCTGGTTAGTTATGCGGAATTGTGACAAAGTGTGATTCACGTTTGAGAGCTCCAAGTCTTTGGCGCCATTGTTGATGATCACAATTTCGTGCACCAGAAGGATTATGTGTCATGCTTACAATAATAAGTAGTTAAGTGTCATCACAAGCTTCTTTCTTTTTTCTTCTTTCAATCAACAACAACAATGATGATGATGATGATGATGATGATGATGATGATAATAATAATAATAATAATTATAACAAGGTTGAATATGTATGAGTTACTAACACAAATGACATTAGTAACTTAGGAATTAAAAGATATTTGACGAAACATTAACAATTTTAAGCTCATCAAGAAATACCAATAATTAATTTTTTATCGGCAAAAATCCGACTTGATAATAATATTAATATTATTAACTAAGCTCCATTGTAATTAGAGCAAGTAAAATAAATAAATAAGATAATAATTAAATTATATTACCATTTATTTTACTTGGGGGTGATGGGTGAAAAATTAGATTTTCACACAAAACTCACCGGCAAGTGTTCCGGGTCGCATCAAGTAGTAATACCTCACAAGAGTGAGGTCGATCCCACAGGGATTGATGGATCAAGAAAATTTAGTGAGTGATTAGTTTAGTCAAGCTAACATTGGTGAATTGGATGAAATTGAACCAACAAAAAGAAAATTGCAGTGAATTTAAAGTCCAGAAAGTAAATTGCAGTGAAAGTAAAGTGTAGAATGTAAATTAGCTGAAGCTTAAATGACAAGAAAAGTAAAATTGCATCAGATCTAACTTGCAGGAAGTAATTGACAGAACCTTAAAGAACAAGGAATGTAAATTGCATCAAATGTAAAGAGGGTTGGGTGCTGGAAAATTAAATGAAAGCAGTAAAGCAAGCAATTGAAGAGATCTTGAGAACAACTGACAGGAAATTTAAAGTACAGGAAAATTAAATTCAAATCACAGTAGCTTCAAATGAACAATGGCAGAAACTGAAATTTCATAAGCCAAATTGGATTCAATACTTGAAATGCAAAGTGCATAAAAATAAATGTGTATCAAAGAGAGCTTTCTATTCTATCCTACTCCTACTCCTATTGCTCTCTAGCAGAGCCAGCCTCCTTTTTGAAATGAAATTGATGCCTTTATATAGGCTTTACAAAATGAAAATAAAATTGAAATTTAAAACAAATTACAAATGAAATTCCTAATCTAGCTTTTCTTTGTGCCTTTGAGCCATGTTAATGGGCTTTGCTTGCTTTGGATTTAAAGAAGAATGGATCCGGATGGCTTGGTTCAAGTGGCATGGGTCTGGGTGCATTTGGTTCCCTCCCAGGGGAGCGCTCCATTTGGAAAAGTGAACTCCACGTTCACTTTGTTAAGGCATGCCTTTGGTGCGCCTTTGTTCCTCCAGCGTTGCTTTAGTGAACGGCACGTTCACTCTTTGAACGCTACCCTTCCTTGGTGCGTGCCTCCCTTGGTTGAGTGCTGTCTAGTGCTCCCTTGGTTGAGCGCTACGTTGCCTTCCTTGAGTGCTAGCCTCTGTTTGAGTGCTGCACCCTGCTTCCTTGCCAAAATCCACGAAAAAGGTGGAAAGAGTGAATGCTACGTTCACTTCCAAAGTGAACGCTAGCTGTTTGTGTTTCTAAGCTTGGTTTTGGGCCTGAAAGATGCCTTTCACTTGTGCTTCAATTTCATGCCAAATATAAATTGTTATATATCGTTGGAAAGCTCTGAATGTCACATTTCCAACGCAAATAAAATCACCTCATTTGGAGCTTTGTAGCTCGTGTTATTTTTGTTGGAGTGTGAAGAGGTCAGGGTTGCAAATCCTCTTTGCTCCTTTTGAGCTTAATTGAGCTTAAGTTGTGCTTCTTTGCTTCTTTTTTTACTTATTTCCTATAAAGTTTATCAAATCAAAAGATCAAAGAAATATACCATTTAAGCACAAAAGCATTCAATATTTAAGCACTAATCATCAATTTCTTGTATGAAAAAGCATAGAAAAATATGACATGATGACATGTCATCACAACACCAAACTTAAACCTTGCTTGTCCCCAAGCAAGAAAAGAATCATGCAGCGCATTTTGACAAACCAAGGTGAGAATAATAACAAGTTAATGTTCATGGTAGGCTAGTTTTCTATACATGCTACAATCATAAGAGAAATGTAAATGATTGATGCTTTTGTCTAGCTCATTTTATGAAATATTTTCCTTATGTTTTCCTTGAAACAAGCTTTTGATTTTCTTATTAGCTTCTCCTTTTGGGTGCTTTACCCCATGAGTTGATAACAAAGCTACAATTCTAAATGCTTTGTTTTCAAGTATTACCACTTGATACATAAGCACCACAAGCATTGAATTAGAGGACTTCATTAAGCTCATTTGTTTCTTTTCTTGACTCTCTAATCATTGATGCTCAGAACCTTGAGCTTTGAGGGAGTGCTTTTGCACTTGAGCCTAGCCTTGACTTCTAAGTGTTTTATTTTCAAGCTTTTTGCCTGATACATAAACACCACAAGTACTTAACAAATGAATTGTCATTGGTACTGAAAGCCTTCAACTTTTTCATTCTTTCCCTTTTTCTTTCTTGCCTTATTTGCATTTGCTTCTTTCAAGGTTTCATGATTTCCAAAGATTCACAAAATGTCCTAGATGAAAATTTTAAATTAAATAAAATCTAATGCAATTAGTAACAATTAATCATACTAGCATTCCAATACTTGTATGCACATGCTAAGTTCTTCTTTAATTCCTTTGTTTGTTTATGATCATGATACTTCACTGCTTTGAACTTACAAAACCCAAGTTGGTAGTCATAATGGCATAGCAACATGTTACAAATCAAAATTTAGGTTATGCTTATTCATATACATATGTAAACAGAGAAGATAAAGACAATCATGCAATTTAATGTGCTGGAAACAAATGAGAGGAAAAGAAACTTTACAATCTTGTAATTCATCTTCTCTATTGTTGTCATTTTCCTCCCATTCTTTCCCTTCCCCTACCAACTTCAGAATGCTTGCTCATCCTCAAGCAACAATTAGAACAATGGTCATGGGGCTAAGATGGATCATGAGTGCCTTACACAATGAAATGTTAGTAGTACATGTGTTTTAAGCAAGCAAAATTAAAGATAACCATGAAGGCACAGAGAAATAGAGACATTGTGATTGCAAAAATAAGAGGGTGTGCATGATACATTGCATAAAGAATGAGTGGCACACCAAACTTAGTGTGACACTTTCACTTGGACTTGATGCAAGTATCCAGTAAAGATTGGAAGCAAATTTTGTTGCATAGCAACACCAAACTTAGCATGCAATCCTATGTCAATTTATTTGAACTAAAACAAAGGCAACTATTATATGTTAAATACAATTACCAAGGAAAGAATTTGTCATGAATAAGGACTTCTTGGTAAGGTATTTAACAAAAACAGTTAAGGAGAAAAATAAATGAAAGCATTGAGAACAAGGAGATAACTAAAGCAAAGAAGAAAAATCAAACCCAAAAGAAAGACAAGACTGCAAAGGCATTATGATTATGCAGACAAGTGGTGTTGCTAGATGCTTTGCATAGAAAATTAAGTGGCACACCAAACTTAGAATCTTAGTGTGACACTTTCATTTTTGATGCAATCATCCATAGAGATTGAAACAGATTGTTGCCGGGTATCACCAAACTTAGAATGTAACCATATGCCAATTTATTGAATTTAAACAAAGCAAAGAAAGAAAACAAAGCAGAGAAATGAAATATTACCTAAGGTTGGGTTGCCTCCCAACAAGCGCTCTTTTAATGTCATTATCTTGACATGTTGTTCTTCACTTTCTTCCTCATCTTCCAGTTTGTTAAGAGGAATGACTTCAAGGGGGGAGAAGATTCAGCTATTGCCCTCTGTCTTGGTCTCTCCTCAGCAAGCTTCCTTTTGTTAATGGATTGATTAAGCTTGCTTGTTGGATCAGGGGTAGGATTGGTGCTCTTGTTAGTTGCCTTCACTTCTTGGATATCAATACTTGGTGGTTGTGTGATGGTTGGAGTGTTTTCTTCATCAAGAGCCTTTTGAATTGGTGGTTCAATGAGTCTTTCCTTTATGCACTTCTCTGCTTCAATTGAATGTGAATCTCCTTGAGTGACTTCCTCCATTTCTTCTTTATGATTTTCCATTAAGTCCTTTGGGAGGGATCTTCATGTTCCATTGTCACTTCAATTAGCCTCTGTCGATATGGAATCCTTGGCTCATATACCTCCACCACTTCATCCTTCATTGCAATTTCATTTGACACAGGGACCTTTTGTTCTTGTTTTTCCACTTCCTCTCCCACAAATTGGTCTTCATCCTCACTGTTTGATAATTCTGAGTTTCTCCTTATTTGCTCTAAATGCCCATCCATCTTCTTGAGGAGGAGTTCTTGCCTTTTCCAGGATTATTCTTGTCTTTCCAAAAATTCTCTGGACTTTTGAAGGAGATCCTCTGTTAGCTCAAGAGATGGGGCTTGAGAGAAATTTTGTGGGTATGGATGTGTTGTGGTGATGTTTTGAGGGGGCATGGAATGAATTTTGTGAATTGTGGAATGAATTTTGTGGTTGGTATGGATCGTAGAGGAAACTTTGTGTTGAGGCATCATTAAGTGATGAAGAATTTTCAAATGAGAAATTGGGAGGTGAGGGTGGACAGTTTTTCATGAATGAATTGAATGTTTGCTCAAGTGATGATGGCTCTTAATTGATGGAGTATGACACATAGGGTGCTCTTTGATTTTGATCTTCCCAAGCACAACTTAAAGAATTGTTGAATTCATCATAGTATGGATAATCTTGTGGCATTGGTGGACAATTTTGCAAGAATTTATTGAAAGCACACTCCAGTGATGATGTTTCTTGATGAACAAAGTATGGATCATCAAGATTTCTTTGATTTTGACCCTCCCAGTCACAATATGAGTGGTTGTTATAGCAGTACGAGTCATCTTGTGGCTCTGGGAGGTGTTCATACTCTTTCATTCCTTGGTGATACTCCCAGCCACCATTAGAATAATGACTTGAATTATTTGTGGTGGTTGGGAATATCCCATATAAATCTCTTGCTCATCTTGTGACTCTGAAGCATATTCCCATTGATTGGATTGCTTGGATCTGTAGATTTTCTTGGTGATATTGCCAGCCACCATTAGAATAGTTAATTCGTGATGGTGGGTATATCCCATAAAATTTGTATGATCACAAGATGAGTTGAACTCCATTTGAATTTGTAAAACACATTAACTACTAAAAATCTGAAATTATGCATAATCAGAGAATGAGATTTCTTCTTAGTGTAGGTAGCAAAAACACAAACAACCTTGTTTCATATTCGCAGGAAATTTAGGAGGTAGTAGGAACATATTTCAAATACAAGAAAGCATCGTTTAATCTACGCATTGCTTTTTTTTCTGGTACCCGCCCACTTAAGTTATGTGTTGATGCCGGATCTAAGATCATTATATACCGGAGATCAAACGGAAGGGGATTACGATGAAGAACCTTGATGATGGGAGAGTCTAGGAAAAATATTAGGCAATCCTTCACTCATTTTTGTCCTTTACATAAACTCATTCCGGCTAAGTATATGAAACAGGAAGGTGTTTTAGCATCTAGAGTAGTATATATAATTCAGCCAAGAGTCTGCACTGAGAGCGAAAATTTCCTACACGGAATCGATTTGATGGAATCAATATGAGAGCAAAGTAGTGACAGAGTAGATTTTATTATTAGTCGATATAGTCTAAACATTGGTGATGTTCATTACTCATAAAGATTTGAAAAATTGAATGGCCAACAGATTTAAACGTGCACACTCTACAATTGTGCACGTAATGATATAACAGATGCAGAAGTGATATATCATGGCAGTATGATTACAACAAATGAAAGGTGCAGCCAATGTTAAATTGAGCTGAGCCTTGTTATTGGATATTTAGTCTATTTCTTAATGGTAAGTGTAGGGCTTGTTGCAGGCACAATGTATTCATATACCTAATAATACTGTTTTAGATATAATTTTTTAATTTATTGTTTTGATGTTTTTATTGTCCCTTTTTTGTATAGGGTATTGTTTATGATATTGTATTTTTTTGTGATTTCAAGGTATTTGCTCAATATCCTCGAGCTTGAAATCGTGAGGAGCATGAGCGAGAATAATAACTTAGACCTTCAGGGAGATCACTGAAAATGGATACCCTAGCACGATATACCGCTGTTGGACAAAATTATCTGATCTCGTGCCCGACTACTCGAAAATGGATTCTTCATAGAATGCTGCGATGAGCATGGACAGTTTGAGCTACGGCGCCAGTGCAAATGCAAGAATATCGTGAACTTTGGAAAGTAGACCTCCCACGAGTCACAAATGGGACTCGTACTGCTGATAACAACAACTTTCCATACATGTGTGTCTGTATTGCCGCCAGGAAAGTATTATAAAGATCACCAATACTAGTATGTCAAGATCATAATGCGTAATTGAGCTCATTTTAAATTTCATCCTATGTCCATGTTCCATGTGCTTGGCTGTTAACGCACAGGAAACAGGTTACTAAATTGGAGTTAACATCGCACCCAAATCAGAGTTTACAATACGTGGCGTATTAAGTGTCCAGAACAAATTCAGCCTAGCACGTATGCTAAAGCCCATAGTCCTCAGCCTGCCAGCACAACAACACAAGGTGGGCTCGGAAGTCGCGCATTATCTCGCACACTAATCTGCACTCGATAAGTAAACTGCATTATTCTCTGTAATACTTACTGGTTATAGTTGTATGTAGTATGAATTCTTTAGACAACTGTAGTTAGTAGTTTTGATTTTGTGGTTGAGCGCGCTCATGACAGATTTTTCTAACCAACATCTATACATATATGATTACTGACGGCATGGAGTCTCTCTAATATGTCCCCATGGTGTGTCATGGAGTGAGTCGAGCTCTGAGACTATCGAATCCGATGAATTAATAGCAAGCAATTATCTATCTGGTACTCTTCTATTCATATCACGCTTGTTTTGTGCTAGCTTCTTAAATACTTCCTTGCACTTAAACCGGTGAGAATTGTGATAGATCCCGATGATCGAATACATCATACATATCTCTTTACATACCTATGTAACCGCGCTTGCCACTGCACAACCACTTCCCGGTTCTACCTCTCTAACTTCGATTGCACGTGTGATATTTCTCTTAGGACCTTTTTGTATAAGATCAAAGAGTCTTTTCGTTCGTTTTAAGCGCGCTATCGATCTATAAGGCGGTGAGTGCCTATCATCACTGAGCAACTCCAGAAAGTCATACCTTTACTCTGTTGGCTAATTCCGAGTCAGAGAGCATCGGGCATGGAGATCGACTGTGACGCAAGCTTCAAACAAAACTTCTCATCATACGCTGATCATATTCACGAAAATTCGGGACTGTTGTGGACCCACGAGATGCGCCACACAAGCGCATCCAATAGACTCCTATCATTCACACACATGAATGCAACGAATACCGTACAGAACTGATTCATATCAAGCAGAGTAGCGGTTGACAGCTGGCATCTTCTCTGGAAACAGATTCTTACCCTATACTGAGATGGTAACGGACTTGTGTAGGAGCCTAACAGTCGTGTACATATCGTGTGAATACACGCACCTTAACAATAACAGCATATGTCATTAGGAAGGATGGAGCCTCCGATAGAGTAGAACGCACAGAAAGAGCAGATAAGATAAGAATACGGCTCAGGAAGAATAGGTGAGGAGCGAGAGCATTGCCTCCCACATCACCTCAAATTCATTTGTCTCAACAATTACGTAGTAGTAACGAAGTACTGAGTTAGACTTTTAAACCTTTTTACTCGTAGGCTAAATATAATAGAGAGATAATACTCACTAGCTTAATCAATTTCATTATACCAGTTGACGTAAGAAGTTAACTAGAATAAGACCCTCAAAGCTTTGGGCTTCAAGCCGATCAGTGGGCATTCCGTAGGGATCGAGACCCTGTCGGACACAGTAAGGTTATTACTTCAAGAGACACACACACAAGTGCGTCTCTGCTGGTTCAGAATGATACGAGTCTTTGCATATGAAACAGAAGTGTGATTTAGTAATGGTTGTGGCGCACAAGAGTATAATTGGTGCGACCGTTGCCTGAGGATTGTTCAAAGATGGTATGAACTATACTGCACACTAGGTTGAATTGTCTGACGTAAGGCTATTAGGAAATATTTTTTGGATCTTGTGTGGTTGAAGCAGTATCATTGTGTAATATCATTTGACTTTCAGAAAAATTCTTCTCAAACACTTATAATTGATGACTCTTATAAATTAATATCTTGTAGAGTGGTTATTTCATGTTTGCGTTTAACTAAGTATGACAATGTGGTTTAAGTATTGGTGTTTGTGTGGATCGTATTTTTTGTATATATTTTTAATTTCTTCTACGCGGGAAATATTGTATTTCATTTTTGGCTCTTATACCTTTAAAATTGTATCCTAGGGTCTTATGGATAGTGTGATAGTTGCTTCGGGTTTATCTTCATTACATTATTCGAGAAATACAGGTTAGATTGTCTAATAATATGAAAATTCTCTCTAAGTATTGGTGTCTCTCTAATAGCTGATGTGTCTTTCTTCTTTTAAGCAATGAATTTATTAAAATTGTGATTATATAGCGTTGTTCATCTTGATCTCTTCAAAGTTCTATCTTTGTGATATCATACATTCGACACATTCCAAGTGTGTTCTTCTTTTATGGTTGGTTTCTTTTCTGCTTTTATTTTTATTTTAAACACTGAAAGACCAAATTGATGTTATAATCTTTATATTAATCTTATAATGCTAATTTCACGTCCATACTAAAATTAAATCACCAAATAACTACTCCTTTCTCTTTATTATTAAGTAACAATTTTTGAAAGATTTTTTTTTTTTTTTTTTTTTTTTTTTTTTTGAATTTTAAAAATATCATTTAATTATTAGTCTGGTATCCTTGTTAGTGGGAGTTAAAATTTCGAGAATGGGAAATCATTTTAAAAAAGGTGGCATATGCCTTGTTAGAAAGCTGGATCCTATCATTATTTCAAATATTTCAAATTTTTTTTTTTTTTTTTTTTTATATTTTTTTCTTCACTTCTAAATTAATCAATCTTGTTCAAAATTTTAAATTCCATCTTTTTCAAATACAGCTAATACTTCGTGTGAAAATACTGTGATTGATAGATTTTGGTCGAAAGATTCATCGAAAATTCAAATAATTCTAATTAAAAACTAATAAAAAAAAATTTGTTTAATTTTATTAAAATTGCATTACGGTCCTTCTCTTAGGGCCTATTGCTTTATGGCGTTATCTTATTCGGAATCTCAATCTTAAAATCACTCTTTCTATCTCCTATTATTTTTTATGTTTTTATTTATTTTTATATTTATCTTACAAGTATCTTTTAATTTTGACAGAAATATTTTTTTCAAAACTTCCTCAAATTTAATGTAATTTTTCTCTTCATCTGTTTTGTTCTCGAATAACTCTCACCTTCAGCTATTGGTATTCTTTCTTCAGGAATTCTTTATCTAATAATATATAGTTTTGCGATTCATCTTTTATTTAGTTGGTTTTTTTCTTAATTTTTTCGTATAATTATATTATCTATTTTAAAATAAAAAAAAAATTTTTATTTAATTGTTGGTTTTGACATAAAAAAATTTTAAATTGTTATTTGCAATCCGTATCTATCTCCCTCTCGCATCATTGGACATGCTAAGTTGGTAAATTGATGATACAGTTAAATTCGACAAGGTTGTCAGTTATCGCATAACCAATCCACTCGCACTATAATGGGAGTTAGTAGCTAGTCCTGATTATTTTTGGTGTGCTCCCATCAAAAGTAAGCAGTTTTTGAGCTAAATCTTCAGCCCATTGTTTAAATGATTTTTCGTGCAATGGCGCACAAAGACTTGCCCAAGTATCTTAGCCTCGGATCATCCTTCAAATGAAGAACTTTTGTTGAGCATTAATACTGGTCACATGCGTTCTTATTGCTCAAATCTATACTGGACTACTTTCTTTGGCGTGACAGTTTGAGAGTAAGTATTATGTGTACTCGTCACTCATCAGTGTCTGTTGTCACTTTAGTTAGGTTTCTCCCGGGTTTGCTCTCGTAAATGTCTCTAATTCTAAGAGAGTGTGTTTTAAATTAATCTCACACCCCAATGCAGGATTGTCTAGGAGATGTAAAACATTGTGTAAACCCATTGTATCAGACATTATAATTCCTGAATTACATTATATTTCCTCCAAAGGGTGCACACGATTAAGGCTTGGTTACATTCTCAAGTGCTTTAATCAAGAGTGATTTGATGAACATTCACTTTTAATATATACCGTCGTGGGAGAGCGCTACCATGTATGTGGTCTCTAAGGAAATTGCAGCGACTTCTCGCTGTGAATATATTTTTCAAGAGTCGGGTTGCAATTAGACAAGTGTGAGCTATGGCGCTTACTTACAGAAATAGCTCTGGAGTGTTATGGGCTAGGACCACTTGAGCCTGGTGGTAATGTCTAATAAACAATTGTGAGACACACGACTATTGTGATAGAGGACTAGATGCTTAATTCGATTAGGTGAGTTGAATGTCGCATAGATAAGTCAAATTCTGCTACATAGTAATAGTTGGAAGAGATTGCTCTTCACTGAACAGTAGGATATGTGTTAAGGGGCAGTGAGTGTAGCTCGACTTTCAGATTCCTCAGTCTTTATGCAATGGTACGTTGCTGAATGCACACTCAATTCACGTGATAATACAATATCTTTTTCTTATTTTTTTTTTTTTTTTTTATAATATAATATATATATACTACTTGTACCACTTACAATGGAATATAGTTAATTTCATGTGACCTTGTATATATATATATACATAAACAATTTATATGTGTTAAGGCACTCGCACAGTTATAGGAGATGTCTATACAAGGACAAACCTAATATTAATGGCTCAACAAGGATCATTGGAACTACATTATTTTGAATGCAGTACTCAAACAGAATTATTCGAAAACAGTAAACAGTAGGAGTCTGCCAAGTAAGTTTGTCCAGATTTGAAGACGTGGAAAAAGCATTAATAATACTCTAAACTCGCAAAAGGTAGGGGCATGACGAGGAAAGAAGGCGAAAGAAGAGCAGAACAGATGGACTAGAGGGAGTGAGCAAGAATTAAAGCTACCCAAAATTCCTCTGAAGAGACAAGATACGTAGAGCCCAGAGAGGAATGAGTCTGGCACATTTCAACGAGCCAAGAAAAGGGTAAAACTGGCGTTAAACGCGCCCTAATTCTCCTAATGTTGCTGTCTCATTCTGGCTGTTGCAATTTTCCAAACATGTATGTAGAGGAGTTGCAATACACCTTGCGCTAAGTGCTGATAATTATCTCTCATATTGACTAGGCTTTTCAACGTGCCTCTGTATGGAATAAACCTGCAGCAATAAGGTTGAAGAATATAAAAATGCAAATGTAACCAGTTACTCCTTAAGAAATACCCTATAAGACGGAACTCAGGATAAGCAATTTGCCCTGTTTACAGATTATCTCAGGACTCTTGGAATAAAGATACATGTAAAGATTTCGCATTTCTTTAGAGAGACATCTCCCTGAGCAAATTTACCCTCTTTATGATACAGTATTCCATGAGACGCATTGGTTTGGGTAAAGTTCAAAGCAGTGGGAGTATCAATGATCATAAACCAATTAATAAGATCAGTAAGGAAGATGATTGGTGAGAGGAAAACAGAGAAAAAGTTATTGGTCCTCACGGGATAAGGACATATGCCAGGTTGCTATGTCAGTGCATAATGACAAGCTACGCTAGAGGTATAAAGGCTTAATTAATAAAATCTTGATGATAGCTTTATGTACCATGCCAATTAGGGGTAGATTGTATCAGGAGGACAGCTATATGTGAAATACTGGGGTAAGCATCTATAACCTAATCCCTTATGTCTAATCATATATACTATTTTCAAAATGCTTGGCATTGAGACATAGTATAGTAGTGTCAAAATCCGCACTTCCGTCAATTCCTGGGTCTGGTCATATCATTTGAGTGCGATAGGCTTTTATATAAGGTACCACGCATCCATAGATGCGCATACAATATGAGGACATGAGGTTGTCAAGGCGCGTTAGGAGGATATTGCCTATCCAATGTAGGAACTATATGTAGTACTGAAAAATGGAGAGTGAGCTGCAAGAGGGAGACCTTTCACTATACTATACCAGAGAATTTCGTACAGCAACTTTGCGCACGTAACCCTCTCTCAGGAACGTCTTACAATGTGGTAGATAGATCTCCTTGAGGGTTACATTGCAGCAGGATGAGTGTTAAGCTCTGGAAAATGTTGTCAAAAGGCTATGCAACATTCCATTAGGGAGAAACATCAAAGACGACTGAAACCTGAGTGTCTAGACTATTTATTAGGAACTCCTGGTGAAAGGAGTGCGGACTTACTGAATATTGAGCTCCATCGAATAAGAGATTAGGACGAACATTTTCTCCACAAGATTGTCGTACACAACTCCTGGATACTGGAGTGAGCCATAGATGGACAATCATATAAGCACTCTGATTAAAATCCTCAGGGGATTAGCAGAAGCAGAAACCATCAAGAAAAAACCCGAGGCATCATAGACAACCTATAATACCATTCTTGGGAAATAGTTACATTTCGGCGAGAAGTTGCACATTTATTACTCTGTAAATCATGAAGCCTGCCTTTGAATATGGCGCTAGCACAGACAGATGAAGCTATACATTGATATTCAGAGTGCTTAGAGACACAGCTAAGGTGTGATCTTGGTGTTGGCATCCATAAGTTGATTGAACAATATATAGGGCCACTTAGCCACCTAGTCCATGTATGCATAATAACAGGGATTCATACTTGGGGATGGATGATGCTTAAAGCCAGTTGGTTAAACCTACTGAGGGAAGGAAGGCGCTTATAACCCATCACCAACATGAAGGAGAAAGGTGGTGACATGAAAGAAGAAGGCATAAGTCATATACATAAGAGCGTCTGGGATTGTTTTATTCTCAAGGATCACACTAATCTATATGGTGAGTAAGACCCTAGGTGGATTTGCCCTCGATCCCATTGTATAGTACATAAGTTGAGACAGGTGAAGGTGTAACACGCTCGGATATTACGATAAAGGGGTGGGCGCGAAAAATTTGTATATAATTAATCATTGTTACTGGAATTCGACTATATAGGAGCATGTAACAGTTACAGGGTGGCGTGTGTGTATTAACTACAGAAGACTCAATAACCTTTGTCCGAGCAGTTAGTAAGGATAATTCTCTTCATATCTACCCATTTGGCTATTTAACTCAGAATGACGTCGACGTACAATAGAGACTTAGGTCAATGTTCTATTTTGCTGTAGGAAGCTGGTACAGCATAGCTAATTGTGATGGCTCTAAATGAGTGTGACGCAAGGCAAATTGCAGGTAGATCCTTCTCGAGAGACTCAGTCATACAGTAAGGATCAAAGAGACTCATATTATTATGTTCCTATTCGTGGTAGTATTTTTCTTGCCATATATGTAACAGAAGTGAATAGAATTACCGTGCTTATAGGTCTGTAGATCGACATTTCTAGCCTGCCGACATTCCAATTGAAAGGTGCAATGCTTCTTCTATTCTTCCTGATGATGCGTTTGATTTGAATATTATATCTGGAAGGTCTCTTCCATGTAAGAGTTCTCAGTATTTAGGAAGACTCATAACATATAATGAGCCTCTCTAGATGTAACAACTACCTAGCACTTAAGGGTTCTGCAAAAGATTTGCACTAGCAAAACAGTGAACCATGGGTTCTACAAATAGGAGGAGATGGTCACTTTTTGTGGTGACTCGACAGGAATTGTCCTAACGCCCATAGAAATTTTGACACATATCAGAGCTAGACTGCCGCTGGCTACAAGCTAAAGGTAGGAGATAAATTAGATAAAATTACCACACGCCACGACCCATACTGTTAAGAGGCAATCCGCAAAAAGACTTTGCTAGGGCAATTGAGCATGGAGTTCTATATGTTAGGTGTCTGATAAAGTATTGTTTTGCCGAAAGTGGACATTCAGAGCTTTCCCAACGATATATAACAATTTATATTTGGCAATGAAATTGAAGCACAAGTGAAAGGCATCTTTCAGGCCCAACCAGGCTTAGAAACACAAACAGCTAGCGTTCAATTTGGAAGTGAACGTAGCATTCACTCTTTCCACTTTTTCGTGGATTTTGGGCAAGGAAGCAGGGTGCAGCACTCAAACAGAGGCTAGCACTCAAGAAGGCAACGTAGCGCTCACCAAGGGAGCACTAGACACGCTCAACCAAGGGAGGCACGCACCAAGGAAGGGAGCGTTCAAAATGTGAACGTGCCGTTCACTAAAGCAACGCTGGAGGAACAAAGGCGCACCAAAGGCATGCCTTACACAAATGGAACCGTGGAGTTTTCACTTTTCCAAATGGAGCGCTCCCTGGGAGGGAACAAATGCACCCAGACCATGCCACTTTGAACCAAGCCATCCGGATCCCATTCTTCTTTAAATCCAAAGAGCAAAGCCCATTAACATGGCTCAAAGGCACAAAGAAAAGCTAGATTAGGAATTTCATTTTGTAATTTTGTTTAAATTTCAATTTTATTTTCATTTTGTAAAGCCTATATAAAGGCATCATTTCAATTTTCAAAAAGGGGGCTGGCTCTGCTAAGAGCAATAGGAGTAGGAGTAGATAATAGAAAGCTCTCTTTGATACACATTTATTTTTATGCACTTTGCATTTCAAGTATTGAATCCAATTTGGCTTATGAAATTTCAGTTTCTGCCATTGTTCATTTGAAGCTACTGTGATTTGAATTTAATTTTCCTGTACTTTAAATTTCCTGTCAGTTGTTCTAAAGATCCCTTCAATTGCTTGCTTTACTGCTTTCATTTAATTTTCCAGCACCAACCCTCTTTACATTTGATGCAATTTACATTCTTGTTCTTTAAGTTTTTTTTTTTTGAAGTTAGATCTCGATGCAATTTTTTACTTTTCTTGTCATTTAAGCTTCAGCTAATTTACATTCTACACTTTACTTTCACTGCATTTACTTTCTGGACTTTAATTCCACTGCAATTTTCTTTTTGTTGGTTCAATTTCAAACAATTAGCTTTGATCTTAAACTAATCACTCACTAAATTTTTTGATCCATAATCCCTGTGGGATCGACCTCACTCTTGTGAGGTATTAACTACTTGATGCGGACCCGAACACTTGCGGGTGAGTTTTGTGTGAAAATCTAATTTTTCACCCATCACCCCAAAGTAAAATATAAGTGGTAATATATAATTTAATTATTTATCTTATTATTATTTATTTTACTTGCTCTAATTACAATGGAGCTTAGTTAATAATATTAATATTATTATCAAGTCGAATTTTGCGATAAAAAATTAATTATTGGTATTTCTTGATGAGCTTAAAATTGTTAAGTCGTCAAATAATCTTTTAATCCTAAGTTACTAATGTCATTTGTGTTAGTAACTCATACATATTCAACCTTGTTATAATTATTATATTATTATTATACATCAATCATCATTCATCATCTCATCATCATGAATAAAAAAGGTTGGATTGAAGGAGAAAAAAGAGAAGCTGTGGTGGACACTCAACTTTATTGGAAGCCATGACACATATTCCCTTCGGTGCAACGAAATGTGAATCATTCAACAATGCGCCAAGACATTGGAGCTCTAATCGTGAAATACACACTTTTGAATTCCGGCACAACTAACCAGCAATGGCACTGGGTCGTCCAAGTAATAACCTTACGCGAGTAAGGGTCGTCCCACGGAGATTGTTGGTATAAGAAGCTATGGTCATCTTGTAAATCTCAGTCAGGCGGGCATTCAAATGGTTATGATGATGGAATGATTAAAGAAAATAAAACATAAATTAAAGATAAATAGTTTTTTTTTAGGTTTATGTAATTCATTGGTGGGAATTCAGATAAGCGTATGAAGAGTGCTATTGTCCCTACGTCTCTCTGCTTTCCTACTGTCTTCATCCAATCCTTCTTACTCCCTTTCCCATGGGCAGGCTTGTATGTTGGGATATACCGCTTGGTCAAGGCTGACAATCCGTCCTCTCATTTAAAATGTTCACGCACTCTGTCACAGCACGGTTATCATGTCGGTTCTCGGATCACTTGTCGGAATTAGGATCCATGATTCTTTTGCGGTCTGTCACTAAGCCCCCAATCCACGAGATTGGAAGCTCGTCCCAGTCATTCAATCTTTGGAATCTACTCGAGAATACCAAGACAAGGTTAGACCTTCCGGTTCTCAACGAATGCGCATCCTCAATTCTAAGCTTATACATCGAAGATTTTGATTAAAGAATCTAAGAGATAACACTCCAATCGATAGTAAGTCAACGGAGGTGGTTGTCAGGCCAACAGGTTCATAGGATGAGAATGATTATGAGTGTCACGGATATCACATTCATCAAGTTGAAGAACAAGTGATATCTTAGAACAAGAACAAGCTTGAATTGTATAGAAGAGCAATAGTAATTACATTATACTTCCGGAGCTACATTAGAGGGCTCCACACCTTAAATCTATGGTGTGTAGAAACCCCACGTTGAACAGTGACAAAGATGGTCTAAGGCATGGCCGTGAGGCAGCCCAAAATTTGAATCTAAGGTGCATAGACTACTCAAAGATTCGTCATACAATAGGCTAAAGGATCCTATTTTTGATAGAGAACTAGTAGTTAGGGTTTACAAAAATGAGTAAACTAAACGATATGCAAAATCCACTTCCGCGAGCCACTTTGGTGTGGTGCTTGGCTGAGCATTGAGCATTTTTCGTGTAGAGACTTTTCCTGGAGTTAAACGCCAGCTTTGTGCCAGTTTGGGGTTTAACTCCCCTTTGGTGCCAGTTCGGCGTTTAACGCTGGAAAAAATTCCTAGATGGCCTGACTTTTGAACGCCGGATTTGGGCCATCAATTTAGGCAAAGTATGGACTATTATATTTTCTTCTAGAAAGCCACTCGGATGTTACTTCTAAGCGCAATTGAGAGCGGCATTGGGCTTATGGTAGGCTCCAGAAAATCCACTTCGAGTGCAGGGAGGTCAGAATCCAACAGCATCTGCAGTCCTTTTCAGCCTCTGAATCAAAGTTTTTGCTCAGCCGTTAATTCAGCCAGAAAATACTAAAATCTAGAAAAAAAAAAAAAAAAAAAAAAAAAAAAAAAAAAAATTTTAAAATTAAAAAACTATATAAAATATAAAAAAACTAACTAAAACATGCTAAAACATGACTAAAACGCAAATGCCAAAAGCGTATAAATTATCCGTTCATCATAGCACGAAACTTAAATTGAAGTTGTTTGTCCAAGCAACTAAAAAAATCAGGTAAAAAGAAGAGAATACAATGAATTCCATAAATATCTATGAAGATCAGTATTAATTAGATGAACGGGGCTTTTAGCTTTTGCTCTCTGAACAGTTTTGGCATCGTCACTTTATCCTTGAAGTTCAAAGATGATTGGCATCTATAGAACTTCAGAGAATCAGATAGTGTTATTGACTCTTCCTAGTTAAGTAATGTTGATTCTTGAAGACAAAGCTACTTTATGAGTCTATGGCCGGGCCCTATAGCACTTTTGGTTTTCCAGTATTAATACCGGATACATAAATGCACAGACACATAGACTGGGTGAACTTTTTAGATTGTGACTCCTTGCTAGAGTCTCAGTTAGAGGTGTCCAGGTTCTTAAGCACACTCTTCTTTTTTGCTTTGACTCGACTTAACTGCTCAGTCTCATGTTTTCACTTGACACCTTCACGCCACAAGTAAATGGTTAGGGACAGCTTGTTTTGAGCCGCTTAGGCCAGGATTTATTCCTGTGGGCCCTCCTATCAACTGATGCTCAAAAGCCTGGTCCTTTTTCAACCCTTGCCTTTTGGTTTAAAGGGGTATTGGTTTTTTTGGCGTTTGCTTTTTACCTGTTGCCTTTTTTTTTCGCAATTTTTTTTTTTTTTTTTTTTTTTTTTTTTTTTTATTTTTACATTTTTAGTATTTTCATGATTTTCAGATCATCGATAACATTTCTCTTTTCCTTTCATTTTTTCAGAGCAACAATTTTAACATCATAAAAATCAATTCGAAAAAATATGCACTGTTCAACATTCCATTCAGAAAACAAAGCATTGCCACACATTAAGATAATTAAACTGTTTTAAATTGAAATTCATGCACTATTATTTTTTTTTTATTTAAAAATATTTTTCATTTACAGAAGGTGATGGATTCATAGGACACTCATAAGTTTTAAGGCATAGACATTAAGATACTAATGATCATAAGACACAACAGTAGATAAACATAAGCAATACAAAAATTCGAAAAACAGGAAGTAAGAACAAGGAATTAAAACGTGGTCCTTACCTAGTGATTGGCGCTTGTTCTTCCTCTTGAAGTCTTATGGAGTGCTTGGAGCTCTCAGGTTGGTTCTTCCTTGCCTTTGTTGCTCCTCTCTTCATGATTCTTTGAATCTTTTCTGAATTTTCAGGAGGAGAAATTGGAATGTTCTTGGTGCTCCAACCTTAGTTGTCCATGTTGAAACT
>QBTX01002271.1:0-22646 GCA_003063285.2 Arachis monticola
ACGCCCAAAAACACGTTACAAAAACTTTGGAGCCTTCAAACTATCCGAGAAAAGCTCAGCATCATGCGATGAGCATACACACTTCTAGCCTTAAGCAACATACACCCAAGTGGGCCCTAGAAGTGGAGTTTATGCATGCAATCGATTACTTTCTCATGTAAACCCTAGTAGCTATCTAGTATAGAATAGGAAGTTTACTTATTGTATTAGACATCTTGGGACGTTTAGTTCTCAGATCAGTGGGGGCTGGCCATATCGGCCTGCCTGGACCTTTCACTTATGTATTTTTTCAACGGTCGAGTTCTCACACCATTAGATTAAGGGTGTGGAGCTCTGCTTAACCTCAAGTTTTAATGTAATTACTATTATTTTTCTATCCAATCGATTTTTCCTGTTTCTAAGATATTCGTTGTACTTCAACTTGATGAATGTGTTTGATCCGTGACCCTCATCATCATTCTTCTCACCTATGAACGCGCGTGATTGATACAACCACTTTCTGTTCTACTTAAGACCGGGCCGCGCATATCTCTTGGATCCTTAATCAAGCAAGAATCTTCGTGGATATAGAGGTAGAAATTTAGATGAGCGGCATGCTTCAATGGGAATCCGGAAAGTCTAACCTTTTGTGGTATTCCGAGTAAGGTATCCGGGATTGAATGACTGTGACGAGCTTCAAACTCTTGAAGGTTGGCGTTAGTGACAGACGCAAAAGAATCACGGGATTCTATTTTCCAACCTGAATTGAGAACCGAGCAGTATGATGTAGCCGTGCTGTGACAGAGCATTTGACTATTATTCACTGAGAGGATGGTGATGTAGCCATTGACAATAGTGATGCCCTACATACAGTTGCCATGGAAAGGAGTAGAGAAGCGATTGGACGAAAAGTAGTAGAAAAGCAGAGATTCCAACAGGGACAAGCTCTCCATACGCCTATCTTAAATTTCCACCCATTAATTTACATAATATTTCTATCCTATTTTATATCTTTTATTTATCTAATCCAATCACATTTGAATCAAAAGCTCTGACTGAGATCTACAAGATGACCATAGGCTTGCTTTTATACCAACATCTCTGTGGATCAAACCTTACTCACGTAAATGTTTATTACTTTGACGACCCAGTACAACTTGCTGGTTAGTTGAGCAAGTTGTGGAAGAAAGTGCTGAGTTAATAGATGCACATACCAAAGAGCCATTTTTGATTGATCACAATTTCGTCCACTTAGGCCTCTAGCCTAAGTCTTCACACCACATTACATTTTTAGATACAGAAAAACTGAGACCATATACCTTAGCCAATTTTCCCAAACCTTTTCAATCAGAGCACTTCCAAACCACTTCCACAAGCTCTCAAGGTTTCAATACCTCAAGAACAGATTTTTGCACACTAAATTCACTTTTTCCAAACTTTCCAAAAATCTTAATCAAGCTCTAAATATTCACATACATACAACCGAAGTCACAATTATCATACCCAAACACAACATCTTAATACCCAAACATCATAGAATAAAAAATTACACTAGGGTTGAGAATCTTACCACACCCAAGGTTCAAGGAGACAAGATTAATCTTCTCCTTCAAAAGAGTTGGGTCCTATAACATCAAAGAGCCTAAAATCTCATCACATTTCTCCACAAAACTCAAAATTTAGAGATGAAGAACTGAAATGATTTTGTGGCTTACCTCAAGAATAAAGTAGTGCATTTTGTAGAGCTCTTTGCGGTGAACGTGTGCTCACAAACGGTGCGGCAATTGGAGCTCTAGATCAAAAGTTATGGTGGTTTGAAGATCAACCAAGGGAGAGAACTTGAGAGAGTGTTCTTCCCTTCCCTTTCACCATTTCAGCGTGAATGAGATCTTAGAGAGGAGAGAGAGTGCTATTTTAGGGTTTATTAGGTTTAGTTATGTTAGGCCAAGGGCCCAATATAGGTCCGGTTGGCCCGGTTTGGCCCGTTCGGTCCAATCTTGGTCCGATTTCTATAAAATTGGTATCGAAATTCTCATCTCAATCTCCACTATCATATTAAGCCATTAGGCAGCATTTTGTGTAGAATCAGAGTGTGAGTTATACCTGGGTGCTCCAGTGTATTTATAGCAGTGTGGAGTGCCCTTCCTTTGAGATAAGATAGTTATCTTATCTTATCTTTTTAGGGGAACTGCCTTATCTTTCTTGGCTTTGCCGCCTTTAGAATCAGCGGCGTTCCTTTGTTTGGGCCTGCTTGGGCCTCTATGGTGATTTGGCCGAACTCTTTTAGAAGAGGTCAGTGGTGACCCAACCTGAAGAGGTCGGTCACTTGTGTCTTTGGTCAGAACGGGTTGTACAGCTCGACCCAGGGTATGAATACTAAGCATAGACTACATCGTAGTCGATGTGAGCTCTGCATACAATGTCCTCATAGGTCGGACAATGCTAAACCAGCTTGTCGTAGTGGTCTCCACTCCYCACCTATGCATGAAGTTCCCAACTCTAGATGGGYTCACCACCATAAAGGGAGACCAAAAACTCGTGCGACGTTGTTACAACGAAAGTCTGAACCTTAAAGGCGACCACAGAGGAAATGAAACCAATAGTATAGAACTTGGGAAGGCGACCCCAGAGGAAATGAAACCAATACTATAGAACTCGGAAGAATCTGAGCTCGCGAAGAACTCCGCCCTCAACCGGAAGGTACATGTCCTAAAGAATCTGCTAACAAAGCTCCTAAAGGACCTKTTTGCATGGTAGAGTAATTAYTGACTCTTGAGTTATCTAATTCCTTTGTTGATTGATAATTAGAATTTGCTAATTGATTTGAATGCCTCTAAAGCTAGTCTTTCCTTTTGGAGTTGATTAGGACTTGAGAAATTATCAATTGATCATACCACACTTGTCTTTTCCTCATGGTTAGAGTTGAACTAGGAGGGAGATATGGACAATTTATTGCACCACAAATCAAGAGGAGGTGTAATTTAGGATAGGCCATTCTAATTCTCCATACCAATACCAAGAGCTTCTTCAGTTGTTAGTTTTATTTTCTTGCCATTTTAATTTCTTGTCGAAAATCTCAAAAAACCCAAAAATACCTCATAAATAACGACAAGATTTGAAAAGACATAGCCTTGATGCATCAAATATGTTTAAGTTGGAGTTATATCCATCTTATTGATTCCTATGGAGAACGACCGAGGTTTAAATACTTGGTTTATAAGATTTTAGGGTGTTGTTACTTGTGAAAACAAAAAAAATTTTTGTATGAAGGATTATTGATTGGTTATAAACTATACTTGCAACGAGATCTCATTAGAGAAATTCTATACCGTCAAAATTCTATCATCAAAATGGCGCGTTGCCGAGGAATTACAATGGTGTTTGTTATTGGTTATTGTTCATATGTGAATATTTGTGAATAGTTTGCTTGGTTTGATTTCATAGCAGGATTTTATCCCCTTGTTTTTTGTGCCTTTTATTTTTTCTTTTTGCTATTTTTTTTTTTTTTTTATGAGTTTTTGGTTTTGATGAAAATTGTTGTTGTAAAAAATGTGAACTTTCATATGACCATATGCATCAAGGAATGGAACCCACAAAGATGTGAGGAGCCTCAAAGATTAATCACCTCTCTTGGCAACAAACCTCAGATACTTATAGGTATAATCCCATCCTAATGCTTGTCATTCAATGGCTATGGTGAAATCCTTTTATTGATAATCAAGTGATCCGCAACCATATTCTTATGAATCTTACCCTCAACATGACTATCAACCAGCTCACAAGCCCATTTTTTAACCAAGCACTTTCTTGTGACCATATCCATCATATGACTAATACCTCATGCCATTTCTTTTGTGACCGTTATGAGCAAGAACATTTAGAACCACCACAAACCTATCATGATTACTACCAAGATACACCTCAATGCGCACCATCTCATATCCTCCACCCAAAAAGAACTACCTTCCTACTATGATCCTCTCTCCAAAATGATAAACCCTCTTATCCACTCCAACCCCAATGATGACTACTCTATATTGCTACTTTCAAGGACAAGAAGGATATATCAAAGGAACAACATAGAGTTTGTGACTATATTGAACTAAGTGTAATGCTACTTAGGCCTACCAATACTGCTTGAACACTCAAGGTGCTTCCATAGCACCCTACGTGTGAAATCAATTGAAGAGCATAGCATGAAGGAGAGATTGAAACTCCGGTGGAAAAAGAGGAGTTATTTTGTATTGGAGCAACTAGAGAAAGCCATTGATTGTTAAAAAAAGGAGAAGTGGTCGAAGATTTAGGAGATTGTTGAAAGTCCATGGAATTGTAGCATCATGGAGCACTCTTCCAAGAACTTGAAAATTAGATGTTGGAGGGTGCGCAGCCTCCATTGCATATCATTGTTGGAAACATGGAAGAGGTTTACCAGAGATGGATTCAATCCTGGATGAATTTCTATCAACAACCTTGAATCCTATCCTCATTGGTCTATGTAAGTTGAAATTATAGATAAGAATGTAGCACAACCTCCCATACCATTGGTGAGACAATTTACGAAGGAATGAATCGAAGAGAGCTACCAAAGGGAAAATGATAAGAATTTGAAGAAAGGCTTGCGAAGAGGTGGAGAGTCATGTTCAATTGGCAAGAGCACAAGGAGTCAGGTTAGCCTTTTGTCAGTACAAAAAGACTCACTTTCCATTGCGAGGGTGAGAACTAAAGCAGGGATAGATTTTACTCCTTCCTAAGTCACCATCACGGTTGCTCTTGACTACATTGTTCGACTATGTATACACAGGGTGAGGTAATTTAATTACTGTATATACCGGCATAGAGCTTGAGCTCTCTGCTACAGATTCGGTACAATGCGTTCTCAGATCCTTGAATAATGACTGCGTCAACTATAGCTCTTGTAGGTAATTTCCGTCACACTGACATAGCAGTTGGTGTTTGGCCATGTGTAATCACATCTTATAGTCTCTATGAATGGCTGCATGCTTCATGATTTCTAGTATACGCTCATTGGTTCGATCGGACCGATGCATCTGGTCTAGTGCAGAGAATGTTGCTCGTTCACCTAAATGAGTAAACCAGCAGAACACTTGTGTCATCGTGGCATCTAACGATGGTAAATTGGCATCATACAAAGTGCAGCGCGAGTAGAACAACGGTTTTTGCGTATGTATCCTCCGGAATTCATTACTACATATCATATCTGGGTCTTATGTTAGTGGTGGCTACGGAATGCTTACCTAGTATAGGCTTGTAGTCGCATAATGAGTATTAGGATTTTCGTCCATATCCTAGAATTATAGTATTGGTGTAATTCAAGTTAGTGTAATATACATCTAGCATACATCTTTGCATTCATCAGGTAAGACCTTGATCATACATGGATGTCCAAGGTTTGATTGTGCATCTTGCATAAATAAGTCGTTAGGCATGGGTAGCACACTTATTCTCTCTTTGAAGAGTGCTCACCATGAGTTAATTTGTTTGTTACTGTTTCCATTGGCTCTGACTGATCAAGCAAGGTTATGGTGGATTTAGGATTTTAGGATTTAATTTTTTATTGTGTTTGTTTTTTTTTTTTTTTTTTTTTTTTTTTTTTTTTTTTTTTTTTTATGAAAGAAAAAATTGCTTTTAGTATTCTTTAATAAGCGTGACTACAGGTGTTCTGCATATGTTGCCTTGGAGGTATTTAAACAGAATGCTCTCCTCGTTGTTTCGCAGCTGGGGGAGTTTGCGAATACTTCGTCGACTGGCAAAATCGCTAGAAAATACCTTTCTTGTCAATAATGATGTAATGCACATCACTACGCTGGCTTATACGGAGCACACTATTGCCATTTAGTCTTGATGACAATTAGTCATAGTTGCGTACCCACGCGCGAGCTGACATGATAGCGCGCTAAGTGTGAGATTGGAAGATCCACAATCTTCTAGTACACAACATCGTACACCGATGAGTGGTTGGCTTCGTTAATGCGCGTTAGTATAGCCTGATATACTCTAGTTCCCAAAGAGTAATAATGCATGACCTGTCTATTTTCGTAGCACATCTGGATTCTAAGAATGGTAAGAGTGAAATAACGCATATCCTTTTCCTGTTGGCTGTATTGAGGCGTTCTGTTGGCATGACATGCTCAATTGACGACCACGCCATGTACTGAGGTTACTTCGAGTTGTGTTGTTGTGCAGTTTTTGGTGTTTTCCCATACGTTTATGACTACATAGGGATGATGTTTCATACCTTCTCTTTTTCTTTTGTGTGGAGTCGTACTGTAGTTCAGGGTGTGTTATTTGGACGACTCTGGCTGCGCTTCTACACTCTAGTGTGAGGTCTCAGTTAGAGATTTGGATAATTATATAAACACATCCTCTTGATAGATTATTGTTGACATCTTCCTTGAGTTCCTGCGACTTTTTATTGTCGTTCTTAGGCATGTGTTCATAGATTTCATTTGCCTGCTCTTTTTGTGTTTTAATATTTTTACTTGGGCGTTTAGGTATTATCCTCGCAGGAGTGATTTTTTGTGGTTGCATTGCATCGTGGCTATGTCTGGAATGCCCCTGTAATAGGAGGAGGGAGCCATCGCGAAGGAGGCTGTCTTGGGTTGGGCCTTAAGCATACCTTGAAGGTGTTGCGCTTTCTACATGGCTGCGTGGGCTCTATGTTGTCAGTGCAGTGAGGCTTAGTTTGATCGACAGGCAAATAGGGTCACTCTATTCTCTCTCATTCGCCTTAGGGGAATTGCATGATTTTCTGGATGGGGTATTATGTAGGGTTTTAGAGGAGTTTTTAGGAGTCTTCTGCTATCTTTTTTGAGTGATTTGTCAGGGAGTTTGCTTCTGTTTTGCTTGGTTCCTTGTCTAGATCATCGTTGTAGCATCTTTTTGACGATGGTCTTGCGATACTCATGATCCGAGACTTTATTCAGGCCCATTTGTGGGGTTGGTTCTTCTTTATCATGGTCAATGTAATTATCCTATCGTTCTTGCATGCGAGTCTGCTTATGTGTCCTGGTATGGGCTGGCATTTAGCTTTTTTAATCAACATATTTTAATTTAATTTTTTTTTTTTTTTTTTTTTTTTTTTTTTTTTTTTTTTTTTTCTCCCTTATTTGAATATAATGAAGCCGGTTATCGGTCCAATCGTGCGATTGTTCAGTTGATATGACCCGTAGTATCTGATGGTTGCACCTATTGCTGCGCGCTTCCATTTCCAAGCATACAGGGATTCACGTTGGGTTATGTGCTAGATTTGCCCATACTTTGCTACATGTTTCCGTCTCATATTTACGCTTGACGTTTTATCTTAATTATAGACTTGACGTATAAGTTGAAGCACACATCCCTGTCGGTTATGCTGTTGATCCTTAGTTTCAGTTCATCAGTTTCTGATCGTGGACTTCCTTTGCAGGAACGGTGGGGTAATATGTATTTACTTTGGCTCCCAGCAATTAAGTTCCTATATTGGAAGTCGGTCTATGTTTTTTATCCTCCCTGTTGCTTAATTGTTGCGACGTTGCATTCGCTTATAGAGTCCTATTGTTTATTTCTCAGGACCTTATCGGACTTCGTTCTCTTTGTTTTTGTGTTATAAGTTTTTTTTACTGAATGGACGCACTGCATTTCCTTTCCAGTTGACGGATAAAACCTTCGTCCTGTCTTATGTTTCTCTGGGTGTCTGGATAAGGCTTTGCTGTTGTTTGTTTTTGGTTCATGCGCGTTGTTTTGCGGGTTTTTTGTTTTCTGTGCCATCCCTTTGTTTTGCTTGGCGTCACTGAGCTTTGGTAAGGGGTTAGGCTATAGCCTGTATTCAACTTACTATCTTCTCCTGTGGCTTACAGTGTTTATTTGGGCTTGCGCAACTAGTTTTTCATCTCCATGGGTGACGGCAGTCGCTATCAGTGGTTTATTTTAATAGACTTCTTTCTATATTGCGCGTTAATAGATCTTTTCAATGACGTGAGACAAGATAGTAGTTAGCGTTATGGTATTTGATCAAGGTGCTCTTCATAACGGAATCTTATTTCTGATTGCCCTAAGGCATCATGGGTAGCGTTCTCATTCTGAGCATTCTTTCTGTTAGGTGTCTTTAGTTTGTTTTTACTGCTTTTGTCTTGAGCGTCTTTATAGGTAACCATGTGAATGTTGGTTACAGATAATCAACTTAGCATATTATGAATATTGCATTATCTATGTTTTTTGAGCAGGGGAATTGCCAGAGTTTTTAGTGTGGATTCTTGAATGCCACCAGTAATTGTTTATTTTCATGAGGAATTTTCTTGTAAGACATTGATGATCAATTGTTTTTTGGATGACTTTTAGCGGAAAGATTGTATGGTTTAGCCAGAGGCGAGACGATAGATAATTAAAGTTTGAGTATAGAATGCAAATCGGGTATCTGGAACGTTTAATTGTGCCCTAGTTTTAAGATTAAACTTGGAGCTGTAAATACGGCCTTAATAGGATGTAGAATGAGAGGGAATTGCTGTGATACTGTGGCGTTTCAACAGTTGCGTCTAGTTTGACTTCATATTTTAGCTTGGAAGTTATATTACGCTGGAGAATGTAGAGGGGACTATGAGAGCATTCTACGTTTGGATTCTCCAGGTTGACCTCTTAAACTGGATTGTTATAAGGCGCATTGGGATGATTTTGTGAGCAAAGGGGGAGACTTTCCCCGTTTTAAGTTTCGGCAGTTGGGGACCTTCAAATCTGGAGGTTAATCGTTGTCTCTGAGCACTCTGGTCTCATCACTCAGGAAGCATTCCACGTTTAAAACTCCAGTTTGAGTCTCGTCTAAACTGTGTGTTAAACTCCGAGATTAAGGGAGAAGGCCACAAGGAGCATTTTCGCGACAGATATTTTAGCTCCAGTTTAACCTTGAACTGGAGGGTTAAACGATGTTATGGCCAGCTTGACCAAGCCTCTTCGAACATAAATAGACTTGAGCTCTCAAACGGTTCAAATGATGTGATTCAAAATGCATTGAAGGAAGATCATTCTATTGAGCTTTCAAGCATATATGGTTGCATAGGCTCATGGGTGGATACTTAATAATTGAGGGTGTATAAACAGCTCCCGTATATTGTGCATAGGCAGAGCAAAGTCATCGAACATGCAAGTAGGCTACTGGAGGCCCTTCACCTTCCATGGGAGTTATCAAACTCGAGTTTAGAACCTCAAATGATGCGCTTCTAGTTGCATTAGACGGTAGACATCTCATAGCATTTCCAACGAGATATTATATTAATTCCATATTTTGGACATCAACAGGTTGAACAAGGCTAGAAAGTAGAACAAAGTTTGCGACTCAAGAAAGGGAAGGGTGTTTTCCACGTTTACTCCCAGATTGGTTGAACTCTAAGACGGAGGTTAAGAAACGTGTTTCGTGGTTTATGCTTGCCTCCAGGGTGTGGTTCTTATTCCAAGTTTAGGACTCTGCGAGTTTATTGAGCCTCAAACTGGAGGATTACGTTTGGTCTTCGATGGCTTCTCTCCTCCAGGGGGTTTTCTTCATTCCAAGGGTTGTAGAACCCTCTGATTCTTACAACCTCATAACTGGAGGGTTAAACGTGGTGTGCGATCCCCAATTTGCCACTACTCTCACAGGTGTTCTTTCTTCGATTTCCAAGCTTTATACCTTTCTCATTTTAACTAATACTGAGGTTAGTATATAGATTCTTGCCGGACTGGCAGATACAGACAGGCCGAGCTCTTGGTTGCTCGTTTTTCATACTTACACGTTCTTAGTTTATGAATTTGACCTTAACTGAAAACATTAAACTCTTGAACTTTTAACTAGAGGCCACCATTATTGTGAAGAAGGTTTCTGGGTGCCACATTAGAGATTGAGTTTTGAGAGTTAGAAGATGGGAGCCACAAGATTTAACTAAACTTTATAGGGTTGCATAAACCGAAGTTGAATATTATTGTTTTGTGGGATTTGTGGGCCTGAAGCATTGATGAGTCTGAAACTTCAATATTGTGTTGAGCTTGTGTCATTTGTAGTTGTTTTGTATGTTGGTAACAAGTGCTCTAATGAAATGTTGCATTGGGAATTGGTTATCACAATGCTCACTACAGGATTATTGATGGAGGCCATAATATCCCAATAGTCTAAAGAATGATGATCAAGGAAAGCCTCAAGCCCAAGGAACACAACGAAGCTCAATTTAGAAGTGGTTAAATACGGGGTAGAAGATTAAGGTTAGTGAGAACTTTTTTGGACACTTAGATAACTTTTCATATTTTGTAATTGAATTCTGAGCTATGAATCACTAAACCCTTTCATTGGGTTTAGGGAGCTCTATTGTAATTCAATGAATCAATAATCGTTTTCATCTTCTTCTCTTCATCTGCTTTCTTCTTGAAATTTTGTTAGATTAAGCTTCTCGTGGGAGATTCCTATTGGTTATGTTGTTTGGTGAAGTAAATTGTTATTTTCGGATAAGTGGTTGGCGTATCCTCTTCTCTGAACCTTCGGGTAAATGACGTATTGAGGTGATATCATCTCTTTTATGATTGATAGCTTTTTCGTCTGATCAGTGAGGAGTTTTAGGTATTTATTTGGGTGTGTGTATGTGGTATCTTGTTGTGACATGTTTGCTTCCTTTATTACAAATGTATGTGGTCCGAATTGGAAGCTGTTGTTGTATATCTATCGGTGATTCAATGTGCTTCTTATTCTCTTCTGTAGCTGAACATTTACTATCGCCAGGAATTTGTGGGATATTTTTTTTTGTTTTAGAGATGAATTGGTTTGAGCCAAGGGATTGGGATTCAATCAACCATGAAAAAAAAAAAAAAAAAAATTTCTTTTTTTTTTTTGTTTTTTTTTCTTTTTATTGGTTTTTTTTTTTTTTTTTTTTTTTTAGTTTATATTTTAGCAGTTATTTTTTTTTTCTTTTTTATGTTGTGGTGACCGTTTCATTGCAGTTTTATTTATTAAAACGTTGTGGATGGACTGAGAGCAAATAAAGCCAATGTTTCTTTATATGTTGCTATCCCGAGGAGGCCATCTAAAGGCGAGCCGTATAGGCCTCATCTTCTCGTGTCAGGCTCCTCCGATTTTTTGTTCCAGTTTTTTTTATTTAAAAAAAAAAAATTTTTGTTTATTTTTTTTTTTGTCAGATTTTTTATTTTAAAAAAAAAAAAAAAAAAATTAATTTGAAATTCATTTGGGGTTGATGGAAGAATTTAAAATGTTTGGAATTCGAGATTCTCAATATCTCCTAACACCCAATGAACTTCCATCTTCTCTGATCTTTAATTCCCTTCTATTAACATTGTTGAATTTTCAATTCATGGGCAATCACCTCATCCTTTTAATTTCAGGAAAATTTAAACTTCTCGCACTTTAACTTTTCGGCAATTTAAGATTCAGGTCATTCAATTCCTTGGCAATTTAACATTCCCGCCAATTTACTTTATGCATTTCAAGACCCAATTCTTGATTCCGCTCAACTAATCATAACTTCTAATTCGAATTATCATTCCAACCAATCCTGTGGGATTCGAACCTCACTCTATTGGTGATTTTACTTGATCGTAGTATACCAGTTATTAGCGCATCAATTTCAAGAGTCATGTGAAGATAGTCTGCCAAAAGCGGAGCAATATTTGTTTATCCTGATTCGCTTGCGTTGGTTTCTGAGGATAAGGCAATTTGGCTTTATATTCTTCACTCATTAGTTGCTGTAGGTTTTATTCTTACAGAGGCAGGTCTGCCAATGCTATCCTTAAGCCTTCTTGAGGGAGTTATAATAGTACTTGCACGTTGATGTCTGATTCCCTCATTGGATTTGGACGCCAGATAGACATGAAGAGGAATGGCGTTAACGCCAAATTCCTACCCTTTTTCTGGCGTTTGAACGCTCAGTAAGTGCATTTGGGCTTATGGGCGTTTGAATGGCCAATCTTTTACTCTTTTCTGGCGTCTTTGAATGCCAGAATTATTCCTCTCTGGTGCTCATTACTGTCCTTAAAGAGGGATTTTGAGATAGCAAGATCTTCTCTTCCTCTGTCTAATTATTCGCTTTCTTGGTTTTTGCTGCCTTGAGTTGAGGTATTTAATGTCTTTCCACTTCTCAGTTAATGAACAACTTGGCACTCCTCTGTTTGTGTACTTATGATAATTGCTAGCCTGAGATGAGCCAATTGAACCCTCACTGGATTACGTGTATATTGACACTTAATCAACTCAATTAGTGTTTTGGGTTAACAACACTGTACTCTATACTCTAATCATGCTTTCCTAAACTTGTTCTTACTGCTAACAATCAATCAAATATTTTATGTACAAATGCAAAAAACGATCATGAGGTTACTTTCAAAGTTGTAATGGGGTTAAGCACAGGGTGAGGACATATGTATGGACCAATGAGCTATAAATTGAATCCTTGACTAGCCTAAATTTTCAGTCTAACATAGCACATATTCTATGTACTTTTTAATAATTTATGCCAAGCTACCATAATTCCACTTTTATATTATAGGACCCATGTACCAAATTATCTTTAATTTTGTATTCACATATGCATTGGATTTTTGCATTTGAACTTAACTATTGGGAATTTGTCCCCATTATTTTATTACTATATATTGTTATTATTGTTAGATATTTTTTATTTTTTTAAAATTAAACATAACACATTCAATGCACATGGTATTTTAAATTAGTTTTGTCTCTCATGAATACCGTGCCCACAAATTCAGATATTCCTGTCAAATTCAACACTTTTTAACAAATTATTCAACCAAGTTCGACGGATTCCCCACACTTAATTGATACACGAATCTCTATCTTAAAAAGCTAATAACGATTTCAATTTGCGGTGGTATTTAATGTTTTAGTTCTGCTTAAGGCTAGTGATGTAGTAAAATAAGAACAAAGGGGATTAAAAAGCTCATAAGTGGCAGAACAAGGTTGATTGAGGTAGGCATTTGTGGATAAGTGAGCTTGTCAATAACAAATGATGGAGCACTACATCATATGCAATCTCATGCAAAATCACACTAATACAGTGGATATAAAATGGAACAAAGTTAAAGAGTCACATGCCAATCATAGTGAAGAAACACATAAGATAAAATATTATGGTTTAAATTATATTATTTTTAATTTAAAATTTATTATTGAAAGGTTGTAGGTTTTCTTTGGGACTTTCAAACAACTAATATCCAATTTATATATACTTGCAAGTATACAAGGTGTTAATAAAAAAAAAAATCAATGATGAATCTTAATGCCTTTCCTAAAATAATAAATTATTCCTTGAAAATTTCATCAATGACCAACAACTTTATTAATATCCTTTAAATTAATTTATATATAACTGAATGAGATGAAATGATTAGTGAAAAACTAAAATTTCTTAAGTTTACTCAACTATTTTCAATTCACAACAAATTTCTCAGCTTGCTTAAAAATTGGTAAACTAATCAAACAATCCATGCTTTTTCCAATCATAGACTAAAAGACTAAGAATGTCAAATCTAACTAAATATCTAATGATATATACAGGCCCAAAGTGCAAAACGCACAAGGAAAAGTAAAACAGAAGTGGAGTAAAATAAAAATTGCAAGTACTAAAAGAAATAAATAAAGAAAGCAAAATACAGAAATATTTTTTTTTTTTTCATAAAAAGTCTAAATATGGTTCACCAAAATAGAATTCGCCAGAGATGGCAACGTCCCCACACTTATATCATAGCATCGTCCTCGATGCTAAAGTTAAGCTGGGTGTGAAGGATCATCGCCTCCTGCAGGGTGTGCTACTGGCTCGGTGGGCTCTGGRTGTGTAGTGGCCGGAGGCTCTGTAGTTTGCTCAGGCTGAGGCTTCTCGTGTTGTGCCTGTTGATGGTCCTTGACCTGTGCAACCTCCTCCGGCTCATCCTCCTCCTCCTCAGAGTGCTCCGATGGTGTGTTCCGACCTCATCATCAAATTTAGGTGCTCAAAGCGTCGCTRATTGCGACGCTCAGATCGATCATAACGCTGTTGGTTGRGGTGCTCCATCTGATCCAGGTGCTCGAAGAGGCGGTGCACAAGGTGATAGATAGGCTGAGAAGCGGATGATGGTGCTGCGAAAGTAGGTGGGGCTGTAGGTGCTGAGGGTGCTGCGGAGGATGTGGCCGCATCAGTAGAGGCAGTGAGAGAAGGTGGTCTGTGGCCTAGAGGTCTGAACCGCTTGCCGTGCAGAATAATCTTCTTGCAGTCGACAATCGGTGGTCTCTCATCCTCTGGCTCCCAAGGCGCTTCAGCTCAGCGAGCCATCTGGGTAATCAGATAAGGAAATGACAGGGTGCCTCGAACATGAACTCTAGCCATGTACTTTTTGATGAACCGTGGAAGGTATAGTTCCTTTCTTTCCATGACACACCAGATAAGAATGATTATAGTGGCTGGCACCTCGGACTCGTGAGTACTAGGCATAACATAATTATTCAGTATCTGCTGCCATAGCTTAGCCCCATRATTGAGATAAATAATCTTCATACCCCTGGGAGTGGTCGTGGACTTTCCCATAGCACATGGAGCATTAGGATCAATGGCTATGGTACGCCTTACAGCATCCCAATCAAAACTCATGAATCTGATAGACTCCTCGGCCTGTTAATAATCGTCTTTGTRAGCTATTCTAGGCTGGAGGTGGAGGATATCCTCTATCGTCTCCTCAGTGACTAAAATCTGCTTTCTCCTAAGCTGCACTGCATCAAGGGTCATCCTAAAATAGTTAGCATAGAACTCACAGACCCATGATGCGTTCACCTCTGGCAGATCTCTTTCCAAAAATACCCAACCTCTCTGCTTGATCTGCTCTTCAGTATACTTCTTTAATTCGGTTGGTATTTTGAGTGTCCGTTCCAAGTAGAGGTGCCGGGTGTCTCGAAAGACCAGAAACTMTAGTTCACAGTAACGATTGGCAAATTTGATTGGGTTATTTGCAATCACTAGTTGATCTTCTTTTTCCAGTGTGACGTTCTTCTCACGCCATAATTCATCCCCTAGAATATCTGATAGAGCGACAAATGACTGTCCACTTTTTTGCTTACCAGAACTGGCCTTAGCCTTTCATTTTTTCTTTCGGGTCAGATGATGAGCGGATAATTTGTACGCTTTTTGGCACTGTTTTTAGTATGTCGCATTTTTTCCTGGTAAATGAATTCCCTTTTATAAACCTTTTGTAGAATCCTACATGCCCCAGAAAGTCTTCGGTGATTGCCATTCCCTTATACATGTTGGTTTAGTGGTTGGTGTAAATATTTCAACAAATATACTATTGCATATTTGTAGTTTCATCACCTTTCGTTATTCGCTTCTGTTTGAAAGTGTTATTATGCGCCAAGAGACCACACTCCATTCATCTCTCAACTCATAATAGTGAAGCATTTTTTGCCTCCAGTGTTAAATAATCTCCAAAGGTTGAGATGGTCTACTTGCCATCAATTTTGTCAGAGACAAGTGCTAGATGGTTAAGGCAGGAGCTGATTGAGTAGTCTCCAAATACTGAAAAAGTCATCCATGAAAGGACTGAAGTCCAGAAATTTTGCAATCTAACCAAAAACTTATTTCTTGAGAAAAGATGAATAGAAGAGCAATATAAGCAACCTCTCCGTAATAGTGGAATGACGGAGGTAAGCGATTGCTAGCAGGACCAAAAGCATCGCTTACGTAGGCAAAATAGGATCTTGCCCAGAAGGACATGTTAAATGATGTGTTTTCTGCGTTTGGTCCTGAGGAAATCTATGTGCTAATTATTTGATTGGTAAGTGTAACCTGAAATGATCATCCAAAATAAATACAAAACAGTAGAAAATATTTCTACTGACCTAGCTTAGGGTCTCTCAGCATTCGTGGTCTAGAAGAATGAATGAAATAAGTAAAAGAAAAGATGGATCCTTTCTTGAAGTGGGTGAAACTGTATTAAGGAGGGGCCTTCTGTAGTCTAATACAGCCTATGCGTTCAAAACCCCTTGTTAACTGTTCCATGTCAGGCGCTAACCCATAGTTCATAATATCTTTCTAAATATAATGACCCCATTGGATCTCTTCTCCATGACATCTTCTTGCTTAAAGGGAACAGAGGCCCGCCGGTACAGTCCGACCTTCATGCCCACAGGGGCTCTCATTACAATCAATTAAAGGATAAATTATCCCGGGGAGCCTTCCTAGTAACTTAAATACCTTTTCTGCAACCGCCTCTATTCATGGCTGTAAGTTTTTTAGCCGCTTTGTGCGTTAAAGGTTGAATCAACATCCCGGTCTTAGTCATCACCCCACTCTCCAAATGAGGCGATTCTGAATTTGCCCAGCATAAGATTGTGGATGGCCCGACGGCGTGTTTTAATTTACTCTCTTTATAAGATATCACTTTTCCCCTGGACCAACCAAAGATTGTCTATTGAAATTGGTGTCCCTTAGCACTTGAATTAAATGCGTTAACCAGTATCTCTCCTAAAGTCCCGGATCAATTTAAAGCAGGAGACTTCTCCAATACTTGCAATCTACCCGTGTGTAACCATATTGAGCCTGTACAACCTTCTCCCCAAATAAATATTGCAATATTTTTCTTAAGGGACTGGTGGTAAATGTGCTTGTACGCTAAACCGAGAGTAAATTAGGCCTAGTGGCCCACTGTGAAAATCTAAATGAATTCCTGGAGTGTAGTGTTCACAAGCAAATTTGTCCCTAACGTTTATTTTTAACTTTGAGTCTCCTCCTCTAATAACCAGATCAGGTCTGATGGTTCAATACTTTCACAAAGATGTCAAATCAAATAGCCCCTCTGAATTTCTCCTAAAACCATAAAAACAAAAAAAAAATTTGAAAAACCGAATTCAGTTCCTACCCACAAAGAAAAGTCAATAATATACTGTTGCTCCTCATGCTAGAATTTCAAATATTGGATTGATGGTCCACTTGGACTTGAGCTTGCATATGGCTTTGGAACAACTATTCAAACTTTGAACTCTAAATCATTCAATTGAATCGTCTTCAGGGTTATATTCCCCTTTTTGGACTATCAATATTGACCCATGGCCGTTTCGTACTCCAAAGTGCAAAGTAGTGTGTAAATCAAGGATCTTAATGCCTGTTTAGATATGAGAAAAGTTGCACTCTTGTGAACTCCTCCATTATTATAAATCTCTCGACTACAAAGTCAGTGGGATAGATGCATAAGATGGATACACATATATGAAGACGCGAGCAACTTGAACAGAATCTATTGTGCCTAACGAGAATTCTGACTGGAAATGGGTTAAAAATAGTAATGGACCCTAAATCAAGAACAAGTTGGAGACATATCCTGGTTTGTTTGAGTTCTTTTCACTCAAGCCAAGCTTTCTGATGTTGGAAGCTATCGCTTATTTGAGCCCCGTTTGAAATACTATGCCCCAAAGATACAGCCATACTGATCTTTCTTGTTACAAGTACCCTCTAATGTGCATGGAATCATAAAGCTCCCTCACAGGGAGTCTCTTAACCAATTCTCTGGTAAGCTCCCTTTATATTATGGATCGTTTGCCACTCTACATTCCTTTCAGGTCAAGCAAATAATAAAACAAATTTTTCAGTTTTCTCTAACCCCACCATCCTTCTTATGACTTAGAATCTCTTTTTCTTATAGAAAAACGTAGCATAAGAAAGTGAAGGTTTGATTTTTGCTCAAGTTGGTCCTTCTGCAAACGGAATCTCCATACCTTATCATAGATGTAAATCCTTAGATAGTCTGAACTAAGAGTACGGAAAAGTCAATTTCCACCCTGCTATATCCTAGGCCTATCTCGAGCTTGGCAGGATAATTAACTGGAAAGGATAAGCGCATCTTGGCAATTTTATATTCTTTCAACCTTAAGTTTGGCGCTGCAGGTTTTTAAGTTTCCTAGACAGGTATAGAATTGCGTTAGAAAAGACAGACCTATTTCCTAGAGGGATTACTGTAAACAGCCCAAAACTTCTCAGGTATGTTTGAGCTCGTTGCCCTTTTTTGCGTCTGAACGCCAGGATTGCGTCCGGTAAAAAGATGGCGAGTTTTTAACGCCTCAACTTTCTCCCCCTTTTGTTTCTGGCGTGGTCTGTTTAACTGTAAAACTAGTTAAAGCAGTTGTAATTAGTATGTGTATAATAATGAATGTTTTCCTATTTGGTTAAAGTGTTGTTGGGAACCTTTCTATTAAGCCATTTGAACGCTCCAGCAACTTGGTGGCAGGGATTATTGGTAGCCTCCAAGTGAGTTTTTTAAAGCGCTAGCTCTTCCACTTCTCTTTTTATCTGGCTTTTTGTTAAATTGAAAAAAATTTTATAATAACTTAATTAAGTTACTTCTGATCTAAGATCCTAAAACTATCCTATTGAGAATTTATGTGAATGTGAGTGTGTGGATAGTGGTTTGTGCATATTCACTTTGCATAATATTCTTTATTCTAATTGGATTTTAATAATGCTACTAATTGAGCAGTTGTTATTCAATGTAATCTTCTCCAATTCTCCTCAGTTTTGATAAAAGTGCTTGGGAGCATTCTTCTGTAATTAAAATCTGTTATAGAAAAAATATCTGCTAGGATTTTGCTTGAACTTTCAACTGCAAAAGTATTTTATTGTTCCTGCACAGTTTTCCTAATTTTGTAATTTTCTTTTAAGATACATCATATAACATAAAAATAAAAAACTTTTAAAATTTTTGTCTAAATTTTTTATTTAAAATATAATGTTGTCAGTATAAACACATTGTTAAATAATAATTAGTTTTTTTTTTTTTTTTTTTTAGGTTTTTTAGGATTAGGATCAGTGGCCACTTGCTATGACTTCCTCTTTTGGGGAGAAACTCATTGCTAGATAGCTGATACAAAAATTATCTTGATTTCTATGCTATAAGGCCAAGCTGTCTTAATTTAACCCCGCGTCTATGAGCTCTCTCAATCAATTGTTCTTTAACTATGTGTAATAGATCTCATTCAAACCAGGCGATCCTTGTTTGGTCTAATATAGACATCTGAGTTTTTTATCTGCTAAGAATCTCCCCTCTCATAAGGCTTAAAGACCCAGTATGATCTAAAAAAACTAAATGTAAAACCCACTCCTAATATATAAACATATTTATCAGAAAGTGGTGCATTTTTTACTTTAATCATACCCATACCTAATACCTCTCCCAGGAATTATAAAGGAGATTCATTGGTATCCTTTAGGTATTTAAAGCTCACTTAGGATGTCCAGCCATTAGCTTGTCTGTTCACCTCTTTGGATTGGTAATTATAGTGATTCCCTATGGAATCTCCTGTTTCTCATATTAAAACTTTGTTCCATTTCTCTTTTATGCAGATGCTGTAGGGATTGGTTATTTCATAAACCTCAAATCCATTCTCATAGCTTGATCTTTTTTATCATGTCAAATGTGAAACTAACAATATCTCAATTAGTCTGTTAGATAAACTCCTGAATTATCCCTCACGCCCTCATAATTGATTCAAACGTACTTTTAAAATGTGTCAGCAAGTATATTATAGAAACAAATGTGCTCCTGGAAAATAATCTACAGTAGCGAATCTCATTATCCTTTGTAGGTGTGTAAAGTATTCGGTAAATACTAGGGCATGAATTTTTGCTGCACTTGATAATGAGTGATGGATTTAGCTCATAAATAGCATTGCGGTGTGACTGTTTAATGGGAGGTAATTATCAGAAATAAAATAAAGCTAAAACTTCGCCATATGTCCAAAGCATGTATAATTGAGGAGTATTAGCAAATAATGACCAGAAGTCGTCTTCATGAGACTGTGTCTCAATTTCCACTTTTAGGTCCATGATGGTTAAAATGGAATTGATATGGATTGCAAACAATGTAAACGTTACATTTTTAATTGCTATTTAATTTTAAAAAGAGATTGAAAAATCTCCGTAAGACAAGATAATAAAAAAATGATAAAAATAAAATAAAAAAATTCCAAACAATAACTAAATGAAAAATATATAATCTCTAAAGCAAAACTTAAAAACTATTAAAATTAATTAATTAATTCAAACAAAAAAAAAAAAAAAAAAACAGCAATTAAAAAAAAAGATTATATGATTGTGAAAATATGATTGCAATTAAAAGTGAGGGATTTGATTTTTTTGAAATAAAGATTATTGATAAATAAGCTTGTGAGTCCAATTTTATATGATATCTTGAGAATTTTGACGTGGTTTGACTTAAAAAAATATAGTCCCCCCAAATGTCTTTATGGAGATTTATTGAATTATCCTTTGACTAAGATGTTTAGGTGCAAAATTTTCGAAGAAAAATATATTGGATTGAAGTTTAAAAAAACATAGAAGTGATGAAAGACTAGAGTTATATTTTTAATTTTTAAATTTATATTATTTTAATAAAAAAAAAAGAACGGACACGTATGTACGTACGAAGAAAAAGTGCACGATGACTTAGATGAATTTTGTTAAACCTGAGAATCTCCATAAACATAGAAGTAGATAGGACCCAAGAAGAGTAACTTTATTTGAATTGTCATATGAGCATACCATATTCTCAAGCAGATACTGATATAGAAAACTTACATTAAGGAAACATACTATTTTTGAATTTTCTTTAAAAAAAAAAAAAAAAAAAAATGACACCAAACTTTAAATAGAATTTTTTTAGTAAACATTCAAACTAGCAATGCATTTTCCTTCATGAGAACATACTTTTAAGAGGAAATGCAACAATAGATAGAACAAACCAATATACTCTAATACGAAAGTATAAAACGTCAACTTATGAATAAGACTCTAAACTAAACAAAAAATAAAAGTAGTCCTAAAGCTAAGCAACAAGATAAAACCGTCAGTTGTCCAAACTCGAACAAATCCCGGCAACGGCGCCAAAAACTTTGGTGCACAAAATTAAGACAATTCACACTTTGCTCAATCTACAACGCACATAAAACTAACCAGCAAGTGCACTGGGATCGTCCAAGTAATACCTTTTACGTGAGTAAGGGTCGATCCCTCAGAGATTGTCGGCTTGAAGCAAGCTATGGTTATCTTGAAAATATTAGTCAGGATGATCAGAAGATTTAATCAGGAAATGTGATTGTTATAAAGTAAAAATAACGTGTAATTGTTTAGTAGTGTGTTTTTCTGCAGTGATAGGAGAATAGGTTTAGTGTATTGGAGAATGCTCCATCTTCTTGATCTCTGAACTTCCTACTAAGATTCTTCTTTCTTCAATTTTTTTTTTTTTTTTTTTCTTTGGCAAGCTGTATGTAGGAAATCACCGTTGTCAGTGGCTACCTCCCATCCTAGCTGTGAAAATGTTCAACGCACCCAATGTCCACGACACGGACTTTAACCAATTCTGGTGCGGTCTCAATTCGGGCCGGAATAGAATCCAGTGATTCTTTTGCGTCTGTCCCTAACGCCCCGCCCTCAGGAGTTTTGAAGCTCGTCACAGTCATTCAATCAAAGTTGAATTCCTACATTCATAATAGCCAACAGACATGGTTAGTACCTTCTGAAGGATTTCTCAAATTTGTATATATTTTGATGCCGCCATCACAGTATCTAAAGCTTTTTATACTAATTAATTAATAAAAAAAATTAGAGAAAATCAAAAGATATCGTGTGAACTGTTAATCTAAAGTTAGGACGGAGGTGGTTGTCATGTGCATCCGATTATCATTAGTTGACCCGAAAATATGAATGTGTCACGGATATTCGAGAACATAATCCGCGTTTAATTGAATCAAGGTGAATAAAATCTTAGAACAAAGGAAGCAAGAACATGATTAATGTGGAGAGGAAAAAGTAGTAATTGCTAACTTAAAATCCGATAACAATGACAAAACCAGCAGAGCTCACTTCACACCCCTAACCATTTAGGTTTAGAGAGAACTTGCAATGCTGATATTATAGATTACAATGAGAAAACGGCGTAAAAGTGTTATGATGGTTCAAAAAATCAACCAATATTTGTTCTATAATTAACAATCAGAAATCCTATATTAATATCCTTTTATACAAATTTAAGGATCAAATTAAATATATTAAAAAAAAAGTAAATGACAATAAAAAAAATCCAACCTTCCGGGCCCACTTGCTGAGTATTTGGGCCTTCTTGAGACATTTTGAATCATTTTCGTGCTAGAGCCATAACTCTTTCAATGGATTAAACGCCAGGGCATTTCTTGAACCATCTCTTATATCGTATATCTCCCAAGTTTTTATGCCAGTTTCAGCGTTAAACGCTGGGGAATTTCTGAGGCTTATTTGCCACGCCAGTTTGGGCATCAAATTTCAGGCAAAGTATATATCTCTCTAATAAATGACATAATAGCTGGGATAAGGCCCAGGATTCTATACTTCCAACGTCTCGTTTTGAGAGCAGCGCTCCAATCGGCTCTTAGTAGATCCTAGAATATATCGTACTTCAGCAGTGCAGTATCATATATTCCAATCTACAGTCTGCAGTCCTCTTCTACAGAATCTCTAGAATCCATGGGCAAATTTTAATGCTCATGGACCCTCAATTTCAGTCGCGAGAAAATAACACTGAACACAATATAAACAACAAACTTTATGTCTAGACAATCACTTTAGACTAAGCTTTCTAAAAAAACTAAAAAAAAAAAAAAAAAAAAAAAAAAAAAAAAAAAAAAAAAAAAAAAAACAAAT
>QBTX01002273.1:7568-22608 GCA_003063285.2 Arachis monticola
GAGTTCCTCCCAGAAATCCCTCAGATTGACTACTGGACCCGCCTAGAAGCATCTATCACCAAGCTACAAGAAGCTATGGATCAACTTAAGGAAGAACAGCAAAATCAAAATAGCATGCTTTGCAAACTGCTTAAGGAACAAAAAAAGCAAAGGCGTGAGATACAGGAGCTGAAGCGACAGAAGCTCTCCCTTGAGGGACCAGACACCCCACAGATTGAAGGAGCATCCATCTCCCAAAATAAAGGTTGTTGTGTCCTAATCTTAAATCTGTGATAACTTTTATTATTAGAAACCTATCTTAAGAATTATGAGTATTAGTAATTAGGGTCCTTATTTTAATTTTATTTTTTATCTTCAAGTAAGCTATAATCTGTTCCTCTCATCATCATTAAACATGAATAAAATAGAAGATTCTCTTTAGAGTAAAGAGGCAATTATTTTAAGTTTTCAATAAGGAAAATTCTAATTATTTTTTATGTGGTGGCAACACTTTTTGTCTTCTGAATGAATGCTTGAACAGTGCATATTTTTTATAGTGAAGTTTATGAATGTTAAAATTGTTGGCTCTTGAAAGAATGATGAATAAAGAGAAATGTTATTGATAATTTGAAAAATCATGAAATTGATTCTTGAAGCAAGAAAAAGTAGTGAAAAAAATGGCGAAAAAGAGAAAGAAAGAAAAAGAAGAAGCAAGCAGAAAAAGCAAATAGCCCTTTAAACTAAAAGGCAAGGTAAAAAGGATCCAAGGCTTTGAGTACTAATGGATAGGAGGGCCCCAAAGCAATAAAATCCTGGCCTAAGCAGCTAAATCAAGCTGTCCCTAACCATATACTTGTGGCATGAAGGTCCAAGTGAAAAGCTTGATACTGAGTGGTTAAAGTCATGATTCAAAGCAAAAAGAGTGTGCTTAAGAACTCTGGACACCTCTAACTGGGGACTTTAGCAAAGCTGAGTCACAATCTAAAAAGGTTTACCCAGCTATGTGTCTATGACATTTATGTATCTGATGAGCGGATAAGTTATACGCTTTTTGGCATTGTTTTTAGGTAGTTTTTAGCAAGTTCAAGCTACTTATAGGGATGTTTTCATTAGTTTTTATGTTAAATTCACATTTCTGGACTTTACTATGAGTTTTTGTGTTTTTCTGTGATTTCAGGTAATTTCTGGCTGAAATTGAGGGACTTGAGCAAAACTCTNGATCAAGGGATCTTATTCCGACTATATGATCGAGAACCACAGTATGATTAGCATGATGTGACATGAGCATTTGAGACCATAGTTCACTGAGAGGTGATGGGAAAGTAGCCATTAACAAGGTATGTCCTACAACAGCTTGCCATGGGAAGGAGCCTTGCATGTATGAAAGATGAGAAAGCATTATGTGTAGAAGTATTCAGAGGACACACAGCATGCATCCAAAACTTCCAACATTACATAATGCCATTATTCCATAACAATTATTATTATTTTAAAAAAAAAAACATTTTAATGCAATTAACTAGAATCTATTTTTGTATATTATTTATATATAGTATATATGACTAAAGTTATTGAATCGCAGAACATAGGATTTTCAAGCCAAATCAACAAAGTCTCCGTGGGTATTTGGATCCTTACTCACGTTAAGGTTATTACTTGGACGACCCAGTGCATGCTGCTGGTTGGTTTGCTAAAGTTGTGAGGCCGATTGCTGGATTTCCAATTTTGCGATGCATCTAGGCTCCAACAGGTAAACTTAGAGTTGATTGTGGGGGCTTTGTTTGTGGATCTCTATCTAGAGAGAAGTTTCATGCTTCCTCTCCATGGGTGCAGAGGAACACCCTTGGGTTTTAACACAAGGTAGTCCCATTCAATAAAGGACTAATTCTCGCTCGCCTGTTATAACATCTATACAGCTCTGCTGGCTGACTAGGAAAGGTTCTTCCAAGGGATGATGCATTCATCCTCCTCCTTCCTAGTGTCTAAAGCTTGTCGCTAACTGAACTTGTTGCCAGTTTGCAATGAGAATATGGCAGGGCTGTACCTCAATGATCCCAGCTTCTCCATTACAAAGAGTGGCATTAAGGTTTATTGCATGACCTAGGTGCACACAGAGCCTTCTCTAAAGGTATTGGTGCCTATGGTACAGGGGATTTAAGAAAATTTGCCAGGATTATTGTTCTTTTGGTATTAAGTTTGGGCTGCAGATCCATGTATCTGAGTATCATTTTGAGGCAAGGGAAGGTTACTTACCCATAGTCTCATTAACCTAAACTAATTTGGCATTTCAGTTCTTCATGATGGTTCTCCTAGAGTTTGAAGCAATCTTGCTCCGACAATTACGATCTTCATCATCTTCAGAGGGAAGAAATATCTATCAAACCCCATGAATGGCAGAAAGAGCTTTAATGAATCTCTATAGGTCTCTATGTGAGCCCTCAGTCCTTTAGGTTCCTTGTAATAGGGAACTCCTTCTTGCTTGAGGAGAACGTCCCATGAGATTTCCTCATTATGGGATTAATCTAACTCCTCTGATCCTTCCTCTCTAGTAGATTTCGGGCCATGTCTGATTTATGTAATGTGCCTTGCACTCTCCTTTTTTTTGGATTTCTTTAGTGTTGTTGCTGAGAGGTTACTTAGGAGGAGTTCCAGTGACTTTCTTAACTCACTGGCCCACTTATGCCTCCAAATATCTGATGGATGACCTGTTTCTACTCATGAAACTTTAAAGTGGCCTTAGACACGATCAGAGACTAAGTTGCTAAATTAGAAAGGTGCTCCTGTCTCAGAATGTCGCTGCTCTGTTGCTGAGAAGATGATGTGATAAATGCTATTGCATGTACCTATTTCTTTTCTTCACCATTATAAAGCCTTTTTGAGGCTTTTGTTATCTTCCTATGAGAAATTTGGATGGATTCTTCCCATGATGAATTATAGGTGTTTCCATAAGTTTCACCCAAGTCAAATTACCTCTGCTAATTCAGGAGTTCTCTAGGATCATTAAGTTCTTCTCAGATAAGATGCCTTCTTTAGACTTAGTGGATGTATTTTGCCATCCATGTCAGTCTTTTGAGGAAATCCATAGTTGACTTGTGAGTCAAATTTTTTTCGACCAATATTGCATTCAGAGCATAAATTTTAAACCAAGAACTCATTTCTCTGTTGATGCGTCCATTACTCCACCGGAATTCCTGCTCAGGAATATACATGAATGGTTATTTACAAACGTGTCAATGAGTGTTTGGAGCCTTCTTAAGTGCGCTTTCTTTAAGGAATGGAGTCTACCTGAGAATGTGTCCAGTGACATCTTAGAGAATGTCAGGATAGTACGATAATAGAATTATGATCCAGAAATGGTCCACTCTAAAAAGAATTGTCGAAGGACACCTTTTTGGTCATCTGCTGTATACGTTTCCAAGCTTCACATAGACGGGAGTTTCCACCATCTTTTTGTTGTTGAATTTGTCTCGAAAAATCCACTCTAAAGCTTGCTCAGCTTTTGAGAGAATAACTTAACCAAGAAAGCCGCGACCAGCTTATCCCAAGAAAACAGGCTATCTTTAGGTGTTTGAGTCCAACCAATGTAATCTAGCTCTATCTCTTACAGCGAAAAGGGGAAAGCATGAGCTTTAGAACTTTAGGATCTCTTCCATTAGTGCTTACAGTCTTACAGATCTGCAAGAACTCAATTAAAAACTGGTAGGAAATCTTTTGATGGAATCCATGGAAGCTTGCAGTTCTTGTTGCATGTAGAGCAAAGCTAGTTGTGAGGTTTTAGGCTCAAAATTGTTTGCGTCCAAATGGCAGGGAGTTGAGATGCTTCTTCCATCAAATTTGCGAAGTAGGTGTAGTGATAGAGGTCACCAAGCATTCCTCTTTGCATTATTATTTTCGGCTGCCATCTTCCTCTTCCTTTTCGAAAATTTCTGTAAGGTTGTCTCTGGACGTTGTAATTTAGCTTCTCTTAGTTTTTCTTCAGAGTCCTTTTCAGGGTTCAGGATCTGCTTCAACAAGAGCTATCTTGTCCTTGCTCCTGCTCATATGAAAAAGAAGGAATAGAAAATAATAATAGGGATCCTCTTTACCACCGTAGAGAGATTCCTTTATGTGTAGTAAGAGAAGAGAAGAAAATAGAAGAAGGAAAAGGTAGCAATCCAAACACAAGGGTGAAGATAGGTTTTAGGAATCTTTGAGATGAAGAGAAGTGTTAGTAAATAAATAAATAAATAGAAGGAGATAGAGAGTGAGAGAATTCGAAATTAATTTTAAAAAGAGTTAGTAATTTTTGAAAAATTAAGAGAGGAAATAAAATTAAAATTAAAAATTAAATTAATTAATTAATTAAAGGAATTTTTCGAAATAAAAGAAAAAAATAGAAAGAAGAATAGTGGTTTTGAAAAAGATAAGAACAAAACAAAAAGTCAAATAGTAGTTTGAAAAAGATTTTGAAAGTCATTTTTGAAATGATAAGAAGTTAGAAAAGATATTTTGAAAGTTGAATTGCGAAAAAGATATAATTTAAAAAAGATATTTTTAAAAGATTTGAATTAATTTTAAAAAAGAATTTGATAAAAGATTTTATTTTAAAAATTAAAATGATTGACTAAAGATTAAAAGATAATAATTCTAGACATTTAAAGATTGCCTTTTAACAAAAGTAACAAACTTCAAATTTTTTGAATAATCACATTTTTGTTAGTAAAGTTTTTCAAAATTTTGAAATAAAGATAAGAAAAAAGATTTTGAAAAAGATTTTTTTTTAAAATTTCAAAAATAAATAAAAAATGAAAAAGATTTGATTTTGAAAAAATTTTTGAAAAAGATAAGATTTTTAAAATTGAAAATTTCTTACTTTGAATAGCTTATTTTAAAAATTTTTGACACAACTTTTTTCAATTTTTTGAAATTTATGAGAAAAATAAGGAGAATATAATATTTTTTTTAATTTTTTTTTTGAACTTTTAATTAAGAGAGAAAAAATATGAAAATGACTCACAACATGAAAATTATGAATCAAACACATGATGCATCGCAACGAACACTATGAATGTCAACATGAACACCAAGAACACTTTTGAAGATCAAGATGAACAACAAGACTTATTTTTGAAAAATTTTCAAAAAAGAAAAAACAATGCAAGACACCAAACTTAGAAATTTTTTAATGCTTAGACACTATGAATACAAAAATGCACATGAAAAACAACAAAAGACACAACAAAGAAAAAACATCAATATCAACAAGAACTTACCAAGAACAACTTGAAGATCATGAAAACATCATGCATGAATTTCGAAAAATGCATAAAATTTTTAGAAATATGCAATTACACCAAAACTTAAAAATTAACTCAAGACTCAACAAGAAACACAAAATATTTTTTTTTGATTTTTATGACTTTATTTAATTTTTTTTGTATTTTTTTTATCTTTATATTTTTTTTCAAAAATAATTTTTAGAAAAACGAAAACAAAGAAAAAATTTTTTGAAAAAAATTTTGAAAACGTTTTTTTTTGAAAGAAAATACCTAATCCTGAACAACAAGATGAACCATCAGTTGTCCAAACTCGGAACCATCCCTGGACAAACGGCGCGCCAAAAACTTGATAGTGCAAAATCGTATAATTTCTGATAATGGTCATTCATGTTCGTTGCTCTACCTGGTAACTGGCGCTAAAACTTGTGCAAAATACCATGGTCCAAACAAAACTTCACAACTTCGCACAACTAACCAGTAAGTGCACTGGGATCCGTCTAAGTAATAAACCTTACGTGAGCAAGGGTCGATCCCACGAGATTGTGTATGAAGCAAGCTATTGTCATCTTGTAAATTTCAAGCATATCTAATTAAAAAAAAAATAAGGTTTTCGAAAATAATAATAAATAAAATAAATAAAGATAAAGATACTTATGCAGGTCATCAGTGGGAATTTCAGATAGGCGTATGAAAGATGCTGTGCTCCTTCTGAATCTTGCTTTTCCCTACTTGTCTTCATCCAATCCTTCTTACTGCTTTCCAGGCAAGCTGTATGTAGGGCATCACCGTTATTAATTGCTACATCCCATCCTCTCAGTGAAAATGGTCCAAATGCTCTGTCACAGCACTGCTAATCATCTGTCGGTTCTCGATCATCCGTCGGAATAGAATCCATTGATTCTTTTTGCGTCTGGTGAGTTGTGATCACGCCCAACAATCGCGAGTTTGAAGCTCGTCACAGTCATTCAATCCCGGAATCCTACTCGGAATACCACAGACAAGGTTTAGACTTTCCGGATTCTCAAGAATGGCCGCCAATAATTCTAGCTTATACCACGAAGATTCTGATTAAGGAATCCAAGAGATATGCGCTCGGTCTAAGGTAGAACGGAGGTGGTTGTCAGTCACGCGTTCATAGGTGAAAATGATTATGAGTGTCATGGATCATCACATTCATCACATTTGGAGGTTTGTAGCTCCAGAAAATCCATTTCGAGTGCAGGGAGGTCAGAATCCAACAGCATCAGCAGTCCTTTGTCAGCCTTCTATCAGAGTTTTGCTTAGGTCCCTCAATTTCAGCCATAAATCACCTGAAATCACAGAAAAACACACAAACTCAGTAAAATCCAGAAATATGAATTTAGCATAAAAACTAATAAAAAAATCCCTAGAAGTAGCTAGATCCTACAAAAAGTTACCTAAAAACGATGCCAAAAAGCGTATAAATTATCCGCTCATCAATAATCATAATGCTCTTTGCAATGTTATTTTTCTTCTTAGTTGGATAATTTTAGTTGTCTCTTTGTTTTAGTCATTTCCTTGTTTTTAATGCTTTCTTTTATTAACTGTTTTGTTAATACATCACCAAGAGATCCTTATTCACGACAGATTTTTGGCTTGCTGATTGTTTTTAACATATAACAGTTTCATTTAGTGTTAGTTCAAATAAATTGATATATGATTGCATTCTAAGTTTGGTATTGCTATGCAACAAAATTTGATGCCAATCCTTGCTAGATACTTGCATCAATTCCAAGTAAAAGTGTCACACTAAGTTTGGTGTGCCACTCATCTTTTATGCCATGTATCATGCACACCTTCTTATGTTTGCAATCATAATGTCTCTGTCTCTTGTGCCTTGATTGTTATCCCCAATTTTGCTTGCTTAAAACACATGTACTACTAACATTTCATTGTGTAAGACATTCATGATCCATCTTAGCCCCATAGCCATTGTTCTAATCGTTGCTCTAGGATGAGCAAGCATTATGAGTTTGGCAAGGGAAGAAGAAGAATAGGAGGAAAATGACAACAATAGAGAAGATGAATTACAAGGTTGTAAAGTTCCTTTTCTTTTCCTTTGTTTCCAACACTTTAAATTGCATGATTGTCTTTGTAAAGTTCCTTTTCTTTTCCTTTGTTTCCAGCACTTTAAATTGCATGATTGTCTTTGTCTTCTCTGTATACATGTGTGGTATGAATAAGCATAGCCTAAATTTTTTATTGTAACATGTTGCTGTGACATTATGACTACCAACTTGACTTTTGCGAGTTCAAAAGCAATAAATCATCATGATCATAAACAAATAAGGAATTAAAGAAGAACTTAGCATGTGCATACAAGTATTGGAAAGCTAGTATGGTTAACTGTTGCTCAATTGCATTAGATTTTATTTAATTGAAGTTTTCATCTAGTACCTTTTGTGAAATCTTTTGAAATCATGAAAACCTTGAAAAAGCAAATGCAAATTAAGGCAAGAAAGGAAAAGGGAAAGAATGAGAAAGCTTAAGGCTCTGAGTACCACTAACAATTCAATTGTTAAGTACTTGTGGTGTTTATGTATCAAGCAAAAAACTTGAAAACAAAACACTTAGAGTCAAGGTTAGGCTCAAAGTGCAAAAGCACCCCCTCAAAGCTCAAGGTTCTGAGCATCAATGATTAGAGAGTCAAGAAAAAAGAAAAAAGATGAGCTTAAAAAAGTCCCCCTAATTAAATGCTTGTGGTGCTTATGTATCAAGTGGTAATACTTGAAAACAAAGCATTTAGAGTTGTAGCTTTGTTATCAACTCATGGGGCAAAGCACCCAAAAGGAGAAGCTAATAAGAAAATCAAAAGCTTGTTTAAAAACACTCTCAAAAGCCATCAATGCCCACGTTAAAGAGTCACGGTAACTAAGTCACGTGTGAACTCTAACGTGGAGAAAAAAGAAGTGAGCAACTTTAGTGACACTTAACATTGTCACTAACGCGTTGGCACAATTGCTCACGCCATGGCCACGATAGAAGCCACGTTAACATAATTAACGTGAGACCCTCTTAACTGTAGAAGGGAAGAGAAGCCAACGGTTAGTGACACTCAAACCATTGTCACTAACGTTGGTCTAAGGTGCAAAGAGCCATGTTAACTCCAACATTAACTTGGTTAACGGGGAAGCTAACATGAAGAGATTTGTGAAAGTGTGGGTTCGAGACTGTTAGTGACACTCAACACCGTCACTAACGTTGGAAGAAACCACACAACCCCCAAGAGCCACGTTAACCTCCACGTTAACTTGGGTTAACGTGAAGCTAACGATGAGGAATGAGGAATGAGGCCAACGTTAGTGACACTCAACATGTCACTAACGGGGGTATGGCTAAGAATGGCCAGGTTAGAAGCCACGTTAACCCAGTCAACGTGGAAGCTAACGGAGATAAGGGGCACACTGTGAACGTTAGGTTGATTAATGTTGTAATTCACTAAACGTTCTTGAACTTGGCAAAAGCCACAGTTTAGCAGCCACGTTAAATATTTAACAGAGGGCTTTAATGTGAAGCAAGAAGGGGGCACACGTTGGAACGTTAGTGACAAATGTTTGAGTGGTCCACTAACGTTCGTCGAGGGCTGCAAGGCAAGTTAAAAGCCACGTCTTAACCCAGTTAACCGTGGCTTTAACGTGAGGGCACAAGGGGTTGCATTGGGCAACGTTAGTGATATTGTTAAGTGTCACTAACAGTTCAGTCGAAACTTGTATTTTCACCCTAAATGTTAAAACACCCATAATGTCTTGAGCTAAAGCTCTCTGCACACTTCACACGTTTTCTCTGCAAGTAAGCCAAGTCCAATTGAAGAAAGGAACTGCTTCAAAGCTCAAAGATCACAGAAGTGGCCCAAGACCTTGAAGAACTACTACTAGAAGCTGAGGAAGTCTAGTAGTATTAATTATGGCAGTAGTTTTTGAAATAGAGAGAAGACTTTTGGGTAGTGAGAGCAGACAGATGAGAGAACTTACTACTTGGTATCTCACTTTTTTCTTGCACTTCTACGTTTATATGGTATTGCTCCATCTTTGGATCCTTTTTCGATTTCTAGAGCTATGCCACAACTAAACCCCTTTCCATGGGTTCAAGGCGAGCTCTTATGTGAATTTGACGTGGAAATCAATAAACTAATTTTCTTATTCTTCTTCTATCTTTCCTTTGGATTACTTGAAGCTTTTCAGATCTTCATTTTCCAATTGGATAGTTTCTTGGAAAAAGAAAGCTATCTCAAACATGGGTTATCTTCGGTCATCTTTGAAAGAGGATATGTAAGAGATTAGCCATAGAATAATGCTTTCCCATGCTGGACCAAATTGGAGTGGTGATGGGTATGTGGCTATAACCCTCTAAGCATTTGATTCGGGAAGTGCAACTTGTGCTGTAATATTAATGCAACGTGACCACACTTCATCCTTTCTCATGAGCAATTGACCAAGGAATTGCGATTGATCAAGATTTCGAGAGACTGAATTGCTGAAGAATAATGATGATTAATCACTTAAGATGCTGCCAAGAGCGATCCAATCGAGTGCCATGATTTTGAGGTAGAGGAGAATGAAAACGAAATTTGATCAGGAGAATGCAACATCTCCTAGCCAATGAACCCCCATTCTGATCTTACCCATTCTCTTTATTTTCCTGCAATTTACTTTTTACATGAGGAATTCTCCCATCCTATTTACAATCTGACTTTTACCTTTAGTCATTTACTTTCTTGCCATTTAATAATTCTTACAAATTCAATCAACTCGTATTCATGATTCGCTCAACTAGATCATTCCTCTAATTAAGTTGCTTGATCAATTCAATCCCTGTGCTGGATTCGACCATTCACTCTGTTGGTGAGGTTTTTTTACTTGACGACAAATTCGGTACACTGAGCGAATGGAAATTTGTTGAGAGGACAAAGTTTTACCCCGATCACCAGCCCGGCGTTAATGCCAGAATTGCATTCAAAGGCATTTTTGCTGACCCACATGGTTGCTACAGGGATGGAATTTCTGACCACCTCAGGTTCTGTGGACCCTACAGGATGCCCACCTACCCCACCACTCTCTCTCTTCTTTCACCATTCACCAATCACCTCAAAACCTCTTCCCAAAAAACCCCACCATCAAAATCCACTATTCTCATTCCACGGCACTCACAACTCCATCTTCATAACCCCATACCTACCTCACCCGATTTCCAAATTCAAACCACTTTTTTTCCCAAACCCACCCATTTATAACCGAACCGCACCCTCTCTCACTCATATACTAAATTCGCCATCTTCACTCCCTTCATTTTCACACAACCTAAAACACTACTTCTACCCCTTGTCCGAACCGAACACCACAAAGCCATCTCAACATTCCTGTCATTCTTCTTCTTCTACTCTCTTTTTTCTCCTTGTGTCCGGGAGGACAGAAAACCTTTTAAGGTTGGTTCGGGTAATAGCATTGCTTTTTGTTTTTCCATAACCATTTAATGGCACCAGAGGCGGAGAGAAACCTCTAGAAGAGGAAAGGAAGGCAAAGCTCTCCACCTCCGAGTCATGGGAGATGGAGAGATTCATCTCAAGGTGCATACAAGACCACTTCTATGAACGTTGTGGCCGTTGCAAGCGCAAAGGTGTATCCCCGAACGGGCTGATCCCTTTTAAGACTCAAAAAGAGTGAATATCGGGAGATCCGACAAGAGATGGTCGACAACGAAGAGGTTCGGAAGTTCCTTACCAAACCCCATTCAACAAGTCGGAATCTTAATGGTTCAAGAGTTCTATGCCAATGCAGGATCACAAGAACCATGATCAAAGTCGTGAACCCGGACCAAAGAATTGGCTTACAAATGGTTCGGGGGAAATACTTGGATTTTAGTCCGAGAAATGTAAGGTTGGAATTCAACCTGTAACACCCAGCTAATGCAAGGACGTGAAACACCCATACACTAGAGCTCAGACCGCAGTCAAATCTATCCACAGACTTGATCAAACGGTCACTCTAGGACCCAAATAAGTCCTCACAGCCATTTGTGACGCGACATAGCAGACCACACAAAGGCCCCGAACCTCAACCACGTCGCGAAAGTACCAGTTCGGGGACGGGCGCTCAATGGAAGAGAGATTCAACAGGAAAGCCGGTTCAATTAAAGGCATGACCTCAAGGCCGCGTGGCTATGATGATGGTTGGAGTTTATCCACACGCTCAATCATTGCCACTAGCAACCGCGTCCAGGAAGTTACTCTACTAGAGTGATGGCAATCATGATTCATAGCATCATGGATGGAGAGGAAGTAGAAGCTCACGAGGTTATAGAGACCTTCATAGAACTTTATAAGAGGGGTGGCGGACAGGTCCTCTACCTTGGCAAGTTAGCCTTCCCTCATCTCAATTTCACATCTCTGTAATTCAGTTGGAATTGACAAGTTAGGAGGGAGAACACCCTCATTCGGTCATGAAGGCACTCAACTGGGTCCTTCCTCGATTACATCACTAAGAAAAGGATGAGCAAACAAGGAGACCCTTCTCATCATGAAATCCCTGAGATTCCTCAACGGATGCACTTTCCTCTACACAACTATTGGGAGCAAATCCAAATAGCCTCCTAGGAGAATTGAGTCTCAACATGGACCACGTGAGCGTGACTGCGAAAGCACCTCCCAAGAAACATGCATCTCCTGTCGTATGAAATTTGGAGAAGATCAAAGAATCAAATACGCCGCGCACGTGTCTGTCACGCCACCCCTCCGGAAGGAATACGCAACAAAGGCAACGGAAGGAGACATTGAGGAGCCTCAAAGCACCTCCATAAAAGATCTTCAAGTAGGTGTAGAACAAGCCGGTGGACTGAGCCGTGATCACTAATGGTGAACCCACCAGTTTCTGTAAGTCTCCCTTGTTCTGTTAATGTTCTGGTGTTTTCAAATGCGGCAAAAAATCCATTGCTCTGGAATGTATCTATGTTTGGCTTTGATCAATTAGCTGTCTTTCAGTCTCTGTCTATGCCTTAAAGTATGAATGTCCTATGAATACATCACCTTTCTTCAGATGCAAAATAATGGCAAAACTGCCTAAAGAAAAGAGAAGAATATGCCATGAATTTTAAATTTAATAACAGATTAATTATTTTGATTTGCGGTGGGCAATACTCTGTGTTTCTGAATGTTATGCTTTAACACAGGTGCATAAATCTTTGAATTTGTTGTCTCATTGAAGTTTGGCTTTGGAAAGAATGATGAAAAAGAGAAAAAAAAAAAAAAAAAAAAAAAAAAAAAAAAAAAAAAATATGATTCTTGAAGCAAGAAAGCAAGTGATACCAAATAAAAAAAAGAAATAAAGTATGCATCAAGGCACAATAAGAGTGTGAAGCTTTAACGAATGACCCCTGGCACACCTTCTAATTGGGGACTTCTTAGCAACAGCTGGAGTCACAATTCGAAAAGTCTTCACCAGTTAGATGTTGTCTGTCGGTGCCATGTGAGTGTTATACCGGCAGCAGACCTCTCCATATGGTAATACTCAGGAAAGATCAGTGAGTGCCTTCCTGGCCACGGCTCCCACAGACTCATAAAGTAGCCGTGTATGTCTTCAAGAATCATCATACGCTATCATCTCAGGAGATCCTTTGCGCATATCACACACACTATCTGCATGTCTTTCGTGACGGCTGACCGTCTAGAGCAAATCCATCACCTACATACTCCACCATAGAATTGCACACAGTGGTATTCAGGAGAGTGACCACGATAGCCCAAAACGTATCTCAAAGGACAAAGCTAAAGCCCAAATCGGTCTATTGCATAACTTTAATACCTGGTCCTCTGCATACCGACATGCCCTCTCCTTCTCGCGAGATTCATTGCCATATAATCTTCTTTTCTATCTTAATTTTGATCTCGTCAGTTGCTTGGGGACAAGCAACAATTTAAGTTTGGTGTGTGTGATGCAGCCGGATAATTTCTACGCTTTATTGGCATTGATTTTTAAGTATATGGTTGTCTTTAGTATGTTTTTAGTTAGTTTTTAGTATATTTTATATTGTTTGTTAGTTAAAATTCAAAATAAAAAAAATTGAGACTTTCTGATGATTTTTGTGATTTTTTTTTTTTTTTCAGGTATTTCTGGCTGAAATTGAGGGAGCTGAAGCAAAAATCTGATCAGAGTGCTGGAAAAGGACTGCAGAATCTTTGCCTGTTGGATTCTGACCTCCCTGCAATCTCAAAGTAAATTTCTGGAAGCTGACAGAAAGCCCAATTGGCGCGCTCTTCAACGGCGTTGGAAAGTGACATCCTGGGCTTCCAGCAAATATGATAATAGTCATACTTTGCTCGAGATTTTGATGGCCCAACCGGCATTCAAATAGCTCAAAACTGTCCGGCAGTTAAACGCCGGAACTGCACAAGAATGGGAGTTAAAACGCCCAAACTAGCACAAAAGCGGCGTTTAACTCACAAGAAGAAGTCTCCTAACACGAAAATGCTCTACAATTCTCCAGCCCAAGGCACACACAAGTGGGCCCGGTAAGTGGATTTTTTATGATCATTTACTCTTTTAAAACATCTTGCTATCTAGTCTCTCTACAAATATGGACCTGTTTTGCTATTGTATTTTCATCTTGGTTCTTCTGTTCCCTCTCTGGGGGCGAAGCCTATTGATCACTTTTTTCTTATCGTATTTTCAACGGTGGAGTTTCTACACACCATGATTAAGGTGTGGAGCTCTACTGTACCTCGTAGTGATTAATGCAATTATCCTATTGTTCTTCTATTTCCATTCAGCTTATTCTTGTTCTGAAGATATTCCATTTGCACCCAAAGAACATCGATGAATGTGATGATCATGTGACACTGCACTTCATTTCACGTTATGATACGATGCTGAACACCACTTCTGTATCTAACAAGCAAACACAGGCCTTGAATGTTACTCTCTCTGGATCCCTTAATCGCAATCTTCGTGGTATAAAGCTAGGAATTGATGGTCGGCATTCAGAGAGATCCGGAAGTCCTAACCTTGTCACTATGGTATTCTGAGTAGGATTCAATGATTTGAATGACTGTGACGAGCCTTCAACCTGCGATATGTGGGGCTCGTTAGTGACATCACGCTAAAAAGAATCACTGATTCTATTCGACATAGATCGAGAACGATCAGCTGAATGCCGTTGCTCCGTGACAGGGTGCCATTGAACATTTCTCACATGAGAGGACGGATTAGTCGCCACTGACAACGGTGAAAACCCTACATACAGCTTGTCGACATGGAAGGAGTAGAAGGAATTGGACATGAACCACAGTAGGTAAGCAAAGAGACGAGAAGGGACAAAGCATCTCCATACGCTTATCCGAAATCACCGCTAATGAATACATAAATCTAATTTTATTTTTTATGAAATTTTATTTAGACTACTATACAGCCATAACCATTTGAGTCTCCTGACTAAGATATACAAGGTGACCATAGCTTGCTTCATACCAACAATCCTCCGTAGGGGATCACCCTACTACTCGCGTAATGGTTTTATTACTTGGACGAACCCAGTTGCACTTGCGGTTAGTTTTCGCGAAGTTGTGACTAAAGAGTTGAGATTACAATTTGCGTAACCATGTTGATGGGGCACAATTGATGATCACAATTTCGTGCACCAACAATACCAATGGTAAGAAGAATAGCAAGCTCAATAGTTCATGGCTAGGCTTGTTTTCTATGCTGAGTAACAATCCAAAAGAAAAGTAAATGACTTGATGCCCTTCTATCTACTCAATTTTCATGACAATCTTCTTCTTATGTCTTCCTTGAACC
>QBTX01002274.1:0-22601 GCA_003063285.2 Arachis monticola
AATTACAAAGGAATTAGGGTTTAATAAATTAAGCTTTTCATGAATCTGAATTTGCTGAATTAAAGAGTTTGGTAGAAGCGATTGGTTGAATGAGGGTCCGTAAGATAAATCCTTGAACCCATAACTGTATCCATATGAAATTTGAACCCAGTTTTTGTTTCTCTCTTTAATTTCTATTGAGTATTGTTTAATGTATTCTCGAACGCAAATACTCTCTTTGTCTTGTCTGAACTAATTATGAATCATTCAATTATTGTTGCTTAGGTCCCATCAATTCTCGTAGGATTGACTTTCATACTCACTCTAAGGTATTACTTGGTACGACTCGGTGCACTTCCGTTAGTTTATGGTTTATGTTAAAGCACAACACCAAATTTTTGGCGCACGTTGGCCAGGTAGGATTAATGTGATGATAACTACCTGTTGTTTGATTGCTTAAATCTAGACGTATTTGCTTTACTTTTATCTAATTAATTTCTTTTATTTTTCAAAAATTTTTTTTTTTTTTTTTTATTTTATAAATTTTTTCTTTAATTTTGAAATTAAGTTTGGTGTTTCCTTGATTGATTTTTTTATTTTCAAAAAAAAATTTTCTTCAATTATTTTCAAAATTTTGTTTTACTTTTCTTAACTAATTTCAAAATAAAAAAAATTCAGTTTTTTTTTTTTCTTTTTTATTTTTTTTTTTTTTTATTTATTCGGTTACTTCAAATTCTCTACGACGTAGTTTATCTTATTTTCTATTTGTGTTATGAGAAGGAACTGGAACAAGGAACCTCTTCTAGAATTTGATCCTAAGATTAAGGGACCTTTAAGAAGGCATTTATAGTAAGTTAGAGCTTATAAACTGTTTGGAAATCTCAAGGATTAGTTTATAGAAGCGAATCTAAAGAAGTTACTTGAGATCTAAACAAAATATGTTAATATCTAATGTTCTCAATGTTCTTAATATGCCTGAGCAACCTAAAAGATACTCTGCCTCAACACTGCTCCCTAACCTATTTCTAATATTTTGGAGTTGAAGCATTCACTTTATTCATTTAGTGCAAACAATTGTCCAGTTTTTATGGGACTCCTACGGGAACCAAACTTATTCTCTCTAATTTCCTGCAATCTGTGCTAGCAGTGGAAAGACGCAATGGAGTTCATCTTGATGTAATAGGTTGTTGCTCTTCTCATTTGCTAGTAACAAACAGAGCCAAGCAGTGGTCGTGACCTAACCCAAGGAGAGCATTGGGGATAGATTGGGAACAAGTTGGTCACATAGCATTTTTAACCATTTTACAAAATTTTTCCAACCGTCTAAGAAGCTGACTAAGCTGATTATCAGAACTTTCAGGCGAGAGAGATGGTGATTTCTCTAATGAAGCTTGGAAATTTGTACAAACTAGATGCTAGAAAATGGTTCTCTCGCTAAATGTTTTTTCAATACTGGATTCGCATGTTTAAGGATTTATCTATGATGGAATACGTTTGACAAAATGTCTTTGGATAATTCTGCAGGAGATCTCTTCAATGAAAAAGACTCCTGAGAAAGCTCTTGAGTTTGATTGAGATGGTTGGCAACACTAATATTTGTATTATTCTGAAGGACTCTGTGAGAAAAAGAAGTAGATGGAATTGGTATGCCTTTTGACACAATTTGTTGCTCAGAAACAAAGCCATATCTCAACAGATTAGTGCTATTACTCAACACTTGAGTGGATTGCAACTCTCAGCCATCAATACATAACATACTTCCTTTGACAACAAGTGGCATGGTCCAATTTTTTTTCCTGAAAGGTTAATTAAACTATGGGCTAACTCTCTAGAAACGCCCAATAATGATCTATTCTCAAAGACTTATATTCTGGGGTGGAGAAATCACCTAGAATTTTGTTTGGGGGAATAAACCAGAGGCAACACGAATTGTTAACAATAATTTGGCAGGACAATTTTAATTAGAACAACTTCAACAACGCGCAGCTTTACCTTCTCAACCACAACAAGCATCCTATTTCTCAAGATATTCTGACTTGGAATCTAATAGTTGCAAGAACTCTCCAAGGAGCACTCATAATTTTTATCCAGAAAACCAGAGCTTCACATCAAAAACTTGAGATTTCAAGTGGGCAGTTAATAAGCAAGCACCTGAGAGGCTCCTAATACTTCCCTAAGTGAAGCAATGTCTAATCCCACGGGAAGAGTGCAAAGCAATCGCATTTGAGAAGTGGTAAGGTAACCGGTTTAGAAGCAAAAGTAAGTGAGAAGCCGATAGAAAAGAAGCTCCAGGAGGAGGCTAAGAGCTTAGAGAAGAACAGAGCCTCTCAAGGCATTCAGATGACCCCTTTCAATTGATATTGAGCAATATCTGGCAAATTCTAAAGCCCCTGAGTACAAGCCTAAGATGCCATATCCATCAGTGACTTTGTAAGAAGGCATCCAAGACAAGTAGTTTTCAAATTTTTTAAAGGTTTTTTTTTTTTTTTATTATTTTTGAATTTCCTTTTGAGCTTAAAATGCCTCTTTATGCTAAGTTTATTGAAGGAGTTAGTTGACTAACAAGAGAGAATTGGAAAGGAGATCTAAAACCTTGGTGCTTAACAAGGAATAGAGTGCTATTATTTAGAGGTGCTTCTCTGAAGAAATGCAAGATCCAGGGAGTCTTTATGATTGTTGCACATTGGTGATATCACTTTCAGAGGTATTATGTGATCTTAGAGCTATCATCAACTTCATGCCACTCATTGTGAGAAGGCTCCAAATTGATGAGGTAAAACTACTCGTATTTCTTCTTAACTTGTTGACTGTTCAATTAAGTTTTCTTTGGGATTTGTTGTAGAATTAAGTGATTTGTTATAAAATATAAAGAACATTATTTTTCTGCTTAGATTTTATAATATTGGATATGAAAGAGGACAAATGCATTGGTATTATTTTAGGAAAAGGGTTGAATGTGGTTTAAGGGCTCAATGAAAAAGAGGTTGTCTTAATATGCTTGAGGCTCTGCAACATCCTAGTGAATTTTGAGGATATTATGAGAGTTGATCTTATTTAGCCACTGATTCAAGAAGTATTTAAGTTGAAGAGCTAGATGGTTTCTGAATCCCCTTTCTGAAATATAATTGTGGGCTTTGAAATTGAATGAATCATCACCTCAGGGGGAGAAGCCACACACGCCTATTACATGAGGAGGGCCTCTAAAGCTTGAGTTGAAGTCCTTCTCCCTCTTTGAAGTATAATTCCTAGGCAAGATGATTCTTATCTAGTGATTATTAGTAGTTCTTTGAGGCATGAGGAAGAGGAAGATTGTTGCAAGTGCTTAAGAGTCATGAAACAGCTCTTGGGTGGACCATTAGTGACTTGAAGGGGATCTGTCCGGCTAAGTATTGCACAAGATCCTACTTGAGAAAGTTGCTAAATCGGTAGTGCAACACAAAAGGCGGCTCAATCACCATGAAAGAAGTGTGTCCTAAAAGAGGTCTATAAAGCTTTGGAAAGCCTGGATAATTTATCCCAATTTTCTTGACAATCCATGGGTTGAGTCCTGTGCAAGTGGTTCCGCAAGAAAAAGGGGTGACATTGGTCAGAATGAGAAGAATGAGCTTAGTCTTACAAGAACTGTCACGGGGTGGCACAAATGTATTGATTACAGGAGGCTCAACAGTGCAACAAGGAAGGATCACTTTTCCTTTCCTTTCATTGATCAGATGCTTGGAGGTTAGCCGAACATGCTTTTTACTATTTTCTAGATGGTTATTCTGGCTATAATTAGATTGTAGTGGACCCTAAAGACAAGAAAGACGACATTCACATTCCCCTTTGGTGTATTTGCTTATCGGGATGCCGTTTGAACGTGTGTAATGCCACCAACTTTTTTAGATGTGCATGTTTTCCATATTTTTTGACATGGTTAAAATGTTTGTTGAGGTATTTATGGGTGAATTTTCTATATTTAGTAATTCTTTTGATTCTTACCTGAGACACCTTTCCTTAGTCTTGAAGCGGTGCCAAAAACAAACCTGTGTTTTGAATTGGAAAAAAGTTATGGTAACTGAAGGTATTGTTCTTGAGCACCGGATTTCAAGAAAGGAATTGAGGTTGATAAAGCTAAGGTGGAGGTGATTGAAAAACTACCACCACCCACTAGTGTAAAGGCAATCGAGTTTCTTGGGACATGCAGGATTTATAAGAGATTTATAAAGGATTTTTCTATAATTGCTAAGCCTTTGAGTAACCTCTTGGTTGCAGACATTCTTTTTTGTTTTGATGATGATTGTTTGCATGCTTTTGAAGACTCTAAAATCTAGGCTTGTCTCTGCTCCCATCATATCTCCTGCTAACTGAGATTTACTGTTTGAATTGATGTGTGATACTACTGATCATGCCATAGGAGCTGTCTTGGGACAGAGACAAGACAAGCTTTATGCACGTCATTTACTATGCTAGATGTGTACTAAATGACACGCAAAAGATTTACATAACTACAGAAAAAGAATTAATTAGCTTAGTTTATGCTTTTTGATAATTTTAGCTCCTATTTAATTAGTTTAGTAATTGCTTTTACTGATATGCTATTTAGTAAATTCTAATTAAATAGGATACTACATTAAGGTTGATTAGGTGGGTGCTCCTTCTTTAGGAATTTGATATTGAGATTAGAGATAAGAAAGGGTAGAAAACTAAGTGGCTGGCCATCTTTTTAGGATTGAGCCTGAAGAAGGAAAGCAAGAGTCCTCGCTATGACTGAGACTTCCCAGATGACAACTCTTTATGATTCAGAGGGCTCTGTGGTTTGCAGATGTTGCAAACTACAAGGCCATGAGGTTCATTCCCAAGGATATACTAAACAACATGTTAAAGGCTTTTAAATGATGCAAAGTACTTCTTATGGGAAGAACCTTATCCTTTTATGAGATGCTTAGATGGTATAATCTGGCGTTGTGTCTCAGATGAGGAAACACAGCAGATTCTTTGGCATGTAATGGTTCCAAGTAACGAAGGCCACTTTTGGTGGTGAGAGGACAGCAACTAAGGTCCTCTAGAGCGATTTTTATTGAACCAACTCTCTTTAGAGATGCTCCGGATTTTGTGATGACCTGGTCAAGTGCTAGGAGTGGAGAATCTTCCCACAACCATGAGATAACAGCAAGAATACTAGAAGATGAGTTTTGTTTGATGTGTATGGTATTGACTTCATGTGACCCTTTCCACCCTCATAGTCAAACACGTGTATTTTGGTGGTAGTGGATATATGTGCAGGTGGGTGGAAACAGTGCCTTTACCCACTAATGATGCCAAAATGGTGATGAGCTTTCTTTAGAGGTATATTTTCAGCCGGTTTAGTGTTTCAAAGACAATAATTAGTGATGGAGGAAGCCATTTTTTCAACAAACAGTTAGACTCATTCTCAGAGTATGAGTTCCATCATAAAGTGGCAACCCATTATCACCCTTAGACAAGTGGGCAGATTGAGGTCTCCAATAAAAAACTTAACTTAAGAATTTTTGGAAAGAACATCGGTACTTCACGGAAGAACTGGGCCAGAAAGCTTGATGATGCTCTCTAGGCGTATCAGACGGCATTCAAGACTCCTATTGGTATGTCCCCTATTAGTTGGTCTATGAGAAGGTCTGTCACTTGCCAGTTGAGTTGGAGTACAGAGATATTGGGCAACAAAGTTTGAATTTTGATGTCAAGAACGTAGGAGAAAAAAGGCTCCTTCAACTGAATGAGCATGGTGAGTTCAGAAACTCTACTTATGAGAATGCTAAACTCTATAAAAAGAAGACCAAGGTGTGGTATTGTAAGAAGATATCCCTGGAGCATTTGAGCTAGGCCAGAAAGTCTTATTGTTCAATTCAAGGCTCAAGCTTTTTCCTGGGAAGTTGAAATCCCGGTGGTCATGAGCTTTTGTGGTAACCAAAGTGTCGCCATATCATATGTAACCTCAGGAAGAAAACTTAGATAGAAAGTTCACTATCAATGACTAGAAGCTGAAACACTATCTCGGGGGCAAGATTGATCGTCAGAGGTCTGCTCATTTTGTTGACTTGCAGAGTTGACCGTTCAAGCTAGTGATGTTAAATAAGCGTATATTGAGAGGCAACCCAGCTATCTGTATCCTTAGTTTTTATAGTTTATTTTAATTTTTGGTGTTATTATTTTTTTCTCTACTTTCTAGAGTTTTCCCTATTTTTTACATGTGTTTTAGTCATGCAAAGTGTTGAAAAACAAGAACAGGAGAAATCATAAGGAAAAACAGACTACCATGGATGAAATTGACCTCGGGTGCCCTGTTGGCCGTTTAGCGCCGAGAAAACACAAATATCGAGACAAGCTCACTGGAGGTGTGGTGCTAAACGCCCTGACCTGGCGTTTAGCGCCAAGACATGTAGTTCGAGGCAACCTTACTGTGAGGTGGCGCTAAAAGCCAGACTAAGCGTTAGCACCGGGGAGCAGAAATCCCAAGAATCAGCCCTGTCTCAATGGCGCTAAACGCCAAGCTGGCGTTTAGCGCCAAGGTAGCTATAACATCGTGAAGTTCTCTCTGCTTCTTTGGTGCTTAAATGCGGACCTGGGTATTTAGTGCCAACTTTATCCTAAAAAAGCGCTAATCGACGCTAAAACGCCGAAGCAGGCGTTTAGCGCTAGTAGCGACTGGGCGTCTAATTCGAGGGGGCTTGAAATTGGAAAATAGAATATTCGTGGGCTCCACACCCATCAACCCACTCCCCAATCAGTTTACCCCCATTCTCACGATTCTCCCCTTTTTTTCCATTACACACACCTCCATTCCATATTTACTTCCTTCAATTCCCATTTTCACTACCCCAACCACCCCCCAATTTTAATCCCATTTGCTTTTTTCCCTCCTCATCCCCTTCCCCTAACTGAACCCGTCCCCTCCATCTATATATATATCCTTTTTTCCTTCCTTTTTCACACAACACAAATTCATTTAACCCTCTTATCTTTCTTTTACCCTTCAATTCCAACCCATTTTTTCTTTTCACTTCCTACCCCTCCATTTTCTACTATTCCTACTTTTTCATCTATTCTCCATTATTATTTTTCTTAATTTTTTCATCCATTACCTTTTTTTTTTTTTTTTTCTCTTCTTATATTTTTTTTTTTGCTTCGAGGACGAAAAATCTCTCTTAAGTTTGGCTGGGCTGATTTTTTTTTTCATTAATTATTATTTTATGGCCCCAAGACCGGGGAGTCTTCCTCTAGAAGAAAAAAGAGAAATTAAAGCCCAGTAACCAGTCCATATGATGCAAACCGGTATAGTTCCAAGTCATTGAGTACCACTTTCATGAAATCATTGGGCGAAAGAAGGTTATTCCGGAGGTCCGATTTGATCTAAAATCGGAGGAATATTTGGAGATTTTTAGCTAAATTGAAGGAGGGGTTGGGACACACTGTGTAACCCAGTGACCAAGGTGGGCCAACTGATGGTCTAAGAGTTTTACACCAATGCTTAAGTCATATACCAGCATGTGAGAGAGACACTCTGCCTACCTCATACTGGGGATGATGATGAGTCCTATACTGAGAGGGTCAACAGCGACAGAGGCCGAGCAATACTTGCAGACATATGCCTTCCAAGTACCCATTGGAGACTCAACTATGAGAGGCAGCCCTACCAGTTGGGGAGGCACGATTTGAAGCCGGTTGCTAAAGGGTGGTTGGAGTTTATTTAAGCTCTAATTATGAGCTAGATGACCATCAGACAGCATGATTATGTTAATATATCATGCTTGGGAACGAAGTGGAGGTAGAGCGGGTGATTCCACAGGAGATCTATAGCATTGCTTCCAATGCTCCTCCATCCAACGCCAAGTGGCATTCCACACTTTATCTATCGCCTCTGTGATGCGCCAAAGTACGTATTGAGATGATACACTCATCTCCAAAGAGAGGCCATATCTCTAAGAAGACTAGTTTTGCTCGAGAGTATGCCTAGAGACCTTGAAGGAGGAGCCAGTGATGCCTCAAGGACAGTATTTCCCTCCACAAGAGTACTGACAGCAGCTGATTGCATCCATTGATTAGTTGAGGGTGAGTCATGAGGGTTACACTGCCCTTCTTCAGTAGCTATTGGAGGAGTAGCAAGTCAATGTCAGGAGCTCTCACAGAATGGAGGCAATTTTGGATTTCAGAAAGTATTCCCAGGAGCTCCATCAGAGGGAGGAGCAGCAACCAGGACGACTAAGGTAGTTTGAGTTCTTTTATATTATTTTTCCATTTCTGCTTTTACTATTTCCTATTTTCTGTTATTTGTTTCTAATCCTTTGCATGAGTATTAGTATTAGTCTTTTTATTTCTAGTTATTGTTTTAAAGTATTTTGATTTTAGTTGAAAAAGTTGTCTCATGTATCACCATTGAGCTTGAAATAAAAAAAGGAAAATAAGTAATATAATGCATGAGAACTTGAGTTTATATATTCTGATTTGTCTTATTTATCTTTGATGTGGTGGTATTTATTATGGTTTTGAGTACATGAAAGGAATAGTGCATATTTGATCTTGGAGTTAAGGTTGTTAATTCTTGAGGTACAGGAATTTAAGAACGGTTTGCGAATTCTCTAAATTAAACAAGAAATTGATCCTTGAAAAGAAAAAATAGCAAGAAAAGAAAAAAGAAAGAAAATAAAAGCAAGGCCTAGGCTCTGAGCATGAATGGCTAAGGAGATTAAAGTTGTATCAAAAGCTTAAAAGAGTTGTTTTCCTAGCCATATGCTTGTGGTGTGAATGTGTTGAGTAAAACTTTTAAGACAGAACACTTAGAGTCAAAGCCAGGTGCAACAAAAGAGTATGCTACAAGGCTCTGAGCACCACTGATTAGGAAGTGAAAGAAAAAAAATTGAAACTCAAAGAGTTTTTTTTTTAAGTGCCTTTGTGGTGTTTTTGTGTCTAGTAAATTTTGAGAACAAAATTTAAGAGTCATGAGGTAGGCTCAAGGTACAAAACACAAAGAAAAGAAAAAGAAATTATGTGTTCAAGGTTTTCAGAGGTTAAAAGAAGAGATTTCAGAATATGATCTGAAATCTAGTCTGAGAGACATTAACATCTCTGAACTGCAAAGGATGTGAGATACCAAAACTATTATTAACCCCATTCGGGGAATAGACAGGGCTTAATTGAAACTCAATTCTTGGACAACCTCATTTTTCAAGTTCATAGTGTTTTAAGTTGCTTGTGGACAAGCATTCAAGTTGGTGTTGTAATCGTGCACATCTTTTCTCTATATTTTCTTATTATTTTTAGAATATGATTTTATTGAGTTTTATTGAGATTTTAGTATTTGAAGCCTATTTGGATGCTACATTGAGGCACATTGGTTTTTATTTATTTCAAAAAAAAATTCAGGGCGAGTTTGACGGGGCACGTGCCGAAAAAAAGAAGAAAATTTGAATCTGTTGAGCTGGCGCTAAATGCCGCTACATGGCGTTATAGTGCCAGGAACTCGTGCTATGTGCAAGCCTTCTATTGGGGTTGGCACTTGGTGCACGAAATTGCAATCACACTTTTGCAATCCGCACAACAAACCAGCAATGCACTGACTCAAGAATGTCGTCCAAGTAATACTTAGTGAGTAAGGGTCGATCCCAAGGTTGGTTGACTTGAAGCAAGCTATGGTTTATCTTATTAGTCTTAGTCAGGATACCAAATTAGCATTCTTTAGCTCGATTGTAAAGGTAAAAAAAAGAGGGCATAAATAAATAATTGTTATGAATAATGGAAATATGTTGGAGTTTTGGAGATGCTTTGTCCTCTGATTCCTGCAACATAATGCTTTTTCTCACTTCATAAATGCAAAGTTCCTTCCATGGCAAGCTGTATGTAGGCATCACCATTGTCAATGGCTACTTCCCATCTCTTCAGTGAAAATGGTCCAAATGCTCTGTCACAGCACGACTAATCATCTGTTGGTTCTCGATCATTCGGAATAGGATCCTTGATCCTTTTGTGTCTGTCACTAGCCAAACAATCGCGATTTTGAGCTCGTCACAGCCATTCAATCCTTGAATCCTACTCGGAATACCACAACAAGGTTTAGACTTCCGAATTCTATGTATGCGCCATCAATTCTAGCTTATACCACGAAGATTCTGATTAAGAAATCTAAGAGATACTCATTCTAATCTGATGTAGAACGGAGGTGGTTGTTAGGACCACACGTTCATGTGGATTGAGGAAGGTGATGAGTGTCACGTCGATTCACCTTCTTCTAGTGAAGCGCGAATGAACATCTTAGATAGGAACAAGCGTGTTTTGAATGAAAAACAGAAATAATTCATTAATTCATCGAGATGCTGCAGAGCTCCTCACCCAACAATGGAGTTTAAAGACTCATGCATCAAAGAGTATAAAATTCAGATCTAAAAGTGTCTTAGATGCAAAATAAATCTCTAAAAGTTGTTTAAATACTAAACTAGAACATAGGTTTTACAAAAAATAGGTAACTAAGATGGATGTGCAAAATCCACTTTCTGGGGCCACACTTGGTGTGTGATGGGTCTGAGACTTAAGCTTCTCACGTGTTGGGCTGTTTCTGGAGTTGACGCCAGTTTGTAACCTGTTTCTGGCATTGAACTCCAACTTGCAACCTATTTCTGGCGCTGAACGCCATACTGCAACATGGAAACTAGCGTTTGAACGCCAGTTACGTCACTTATCTTTTGCGCAAAGTATGGACTATTATATATTGGTGGAAGGCCCTGGATGTCTACTTTCCAACAATTTGAGAGCGTGCCAATTGGACTCCTGTAGCCCCCAAAAATCCATTCCGAGTACAGGGAGGTCAGAATCCAATAGCATCAGCTCCTTTTTTTAGCCTATTTAGATTTTTGCTCAGCTCCCTCAATTTCAGCCAGAAAAATACCTGAAATTAAGAAAACTACACCACTCATAGTAAAGTCCAGAAATATGATTTTGTCTAAAAACTAATAAATTATACTAAAAATAACTAAAACATATAAATCTACATCAAAATTACCCCCAAAAAGCGTATAAAATATCCGCTCATCACAACACCAAACTTAAACTGTTGGCTTGTCCCCAGCAACTAGATAAATTAAAATAGGATAAAAAGAAATTAAGAAGCAATAATATCTCAGAGTTTTAAGTGAAGCTCAGATTCTAATTAGATGAGCGGGCTAGTAGCTTTCTTTGCTCTGAACAGTTTTGGCATCTCCTTTATCCTTTTGAAATTCAGAATATTGGCATCCACAGGAACTCAATTCAGATAGTAATTATTGATTTCTCCTAGTTTAGTATGTTGATTCTTGAACACAGCTACTTTATGAATCTTGCGTGCCTGCCCTAAGCACTTTGTTTTCCAGTATTACCACTGGATACATAAATGCACAGACACATAATCTCTAGCAAAGCTAAGTCACAATCTAAAAAGGTTCACCCAGTTATGTGTCTGTGGCATTTATGTATCCAGTGGTAATACTGGAAAACAAAGTGCTTAGGGCCACGGCCAAGATTCATAAAGTAGCTGTGTTCAAGAATCAACATACTAAACTAGGAGAATCAATAATACTATCTGAATTCTGAGTTCCTGTGGATGCCAATAATTCTGAATTTCAAAGGATAAAGGAAGATGCCAAAACTGTTCAGAGCAAAAAGCTACTAGCCCCGCTCATCTAATTAGAATCTGAGCTTCACTTAAAACTCTGAGATATTATTGCTTCTTAATTTCTTTTTATCCTATTTTATTTATCTAGTTGCTTGGGGACAAGCAACAGTTTAAGTTTGGTGTTGTGATGAGCGGATATTTTATACGCTTTTTGGGGGTAATTTGATGTAGATTTTACTATGTTTTAGTTAGTTTTTAGTATAATTTTATTAGTTTTTAGACAAAAGTCATATTTCTGGACTTTACTATGAGTGTGTGTAGTTTTCTGTAATTTCAGGTATTTTCTGGCTGAAATTGAGGGAGCTGAGCAAAAATCTAATTTAGGCTAAAAAAGGACTGCTGATGCTATTGGATTCTGACCTCCCTGTACTCGGAATGGATTTTTTGGGGCTACAGGAGTCCAATTGGCACGCTCTCAATTGGGTTGGAAAGTAGACATCCAGGGCTTTCCACCAATATATAATAGTCCATACTTTGCGCAAAGATAGATGACGTAAACTGGCGTTCAACGCTAGTTCCATGTTGCAGTATGGCGTTCAGCGCCAGAAATAGGTTGCAAGTTGGAGTTCAATGCCAGAAACAGGTTACAACCTGGCGTTCAACTCCAGAAACAGCCCAGGCACGTGAGAAGCTTAAGTCTCAGCCCCATCACACACCAAGTGGGCCCCATAAATGGATTTCTGCACTATCCATCTTAGTTTACTCATTTTTTGTAAACCTATGTTACTAGTTTAGTATTTAAACAACTTTTAGAGATTTATTTTGCATCTCAAGACACTTTTAGATCTGAATTTTATACTCTTTGATGGCATGAGTCTTTAAACTCCATTGTTGGGGTGAGGAGCTCTGCAGCATCTCGATGAATTAATGAATTATTTCTGTTTTTCATTCAAACACGCTTGTTCCTATCTAAGATGTTCATTCGCGCTTCACTAGGAAGAAGGTGATGATCCGTGACACTCATCACCTTCCTCAATCCGGAAAGATAAATCCTTGAAACCTAACGTTTCCATATGAATCTTGACACCCAGTTTCTTGTTTCCTCTCTTAATTTCTATTGAGTATTCGTTTTAATGTATTCTCGAACGACAAAACTCTCCTGTTGTCCTTCGTCTGAACTAATTAAGATCATAGTCAATTATTGTTGCTTAGTCCCATAATCTCTCGTGGGATTCGATTTTCTCATCCTAAGGTATTACTTGTACGACTCGGTGCACTTACCGTTAAGTTTATGGTTTATGTTAAAGCACACACCAAATTTTTGGCGCCGAATTGCCAGTAGGATTACATGTGATGATAACTACCTGTTGTTTGATTGCTTATCTAGACGTATTTGCTTTACTTTTATTTAATTAATTTCTTTTATTTTTCAAAATTTTTTTTTTTTTTTTTTTTATAAAATTTTTTCTTTAATTTTTGAAATTAAGTTTGGTGTTTCCCTTGATTGATTGTTTTTATTTTAAAAACCTAATTTTCATCATTATTTTCAAAATTTTGTTTACTTTTCTTAACTAATTTTCAAAATAAAAAAAAAAAATTCATTTATTTTTTTTTCTTTTTTATCTTTTTTTTTTTATTTTACTTTATCTCAGGTTACGTCACGAGAATTCTCATACTCTATAAATCTATTTTCTTATTTGTGTTATGAGAAGGAACTGGAACAAAGAACCTCTTCTAGAATTTGATCCTAAGATTAAGGGACCTTTAAGAAGGCATTTATAGCAGTAGAGCTTAAAAGTACTGTTGTGAAGATCTCAAGGATTATTTAAGAAGGAATCTAAAGAAGTTACTATGGATCTAACACAACAATATAGTTAATTCTAATGTTCTCAATGTTCTTAATATGCCTGAGCAACCTAAAAGGATCTTGCCTCATACACTGCCCTAACCTACTTTCTAATATTTTGGAGTTGAAGCATTCAACTTATTCACTTTAGTGCAAACAAAATTGTCAGTTTTATGGGACTCTTCAGGAGGACCCAAACTTATTCATCTCTAATTTCCTGCAATCTGTGATACAGTGGAAAGACCAATGGGTTCATCTTGATGTAAATCAGGTTGTTGCTCTTTCATTTGCTAGTACAAACAGAGCAAGCAGTGGTGACACATAACCCAAGGAGAGCTTGGGATACAGGGAACAAGTTGGTCAATAGCTTTTTAACCAAATTTTTACCACCTCTAAGAAGCTGACTAAGCTAGGATTGATGTCAAATTTCAGGCAGAGAGATGGTGAATTTCTCTATGAAGCTTGGGAGATGTACAAGACAATGCTAGAAATGTTCTCCCTAACATGTTTTTTCAATACTGGATCCAGTTTAAGATTTTCTATGATGGAGTTTGAGACTGCCAAAATGTCTTTGGATAATTCTGCAGGTAGATCTCTTCACATGAAAAAGACTCCTGAGAAAGCTCTTGATTTGATTGAGATGGTTGCTAACAACTAATATTTGTATTATTCTGAAAGGACTCTGTGAGAAAAAGAAGTAATGGAATTGGATGCTTTTGACACAATTGTTGCTCAGAAACAAAGCCATATCTCAACAGATTAGTGCTATTACTCAACACTTGAGTGGATTGCAACTCTCAGCCATCAATACATAACATACTTCCTTTGACACAAGTGGCATGGTCCAATTTTTTTTCCTGAACAGGGTTATTACATGGGCAACTCTCTAGAAGCCCCAATAATGATCTATTCTCAAAGACTTATACTCTGGGGTGGAGAAATCACCTAAATTTTGTTTGGGGGAATAAACACAGAGGCAACAGAATTTTAACAATAATTTGCAGGACATTTTAATTAGAACAACTTCAACAACCGCAGCTTTAACCCTCTCAACCACAACAAGCACCTTCTCATTCTCAGAAATATCTGACTTGGAATCTATAGTTGCAGAACTCTCCAAGGAGCACTCATAATTTTATCCAGAAAACAGAGCTTCACTCAAAAACTTGGAGATTTGAGTGGGCCAGTTAAATAAGCAAGCACCTGAGAGGCATCCTAATACCTTCCCTAGTGAACAATGTCTAATCCCACGGGAAGAGTGCAAAGCAATGCATTTGAGAAGTGTAAGGTAACAGGTTCAAAAGCAAAAGTAAGTGAGAAGCCGATAGAAAAGAAGCTCCAGAGGAGGCTAAGAGCTAAGAAGAACACGTCCTCTCCAAGGCATTCAGATGACCCCTTTCCAATTGATATTGAGCAATATCTGGCAAATTCTAAAGCACCTTGAGTACAAGTCTAAGATGCCATATCTCAGTCAGACTTTAGAAGGCATCAAAGACAAGTAGTTTTCAAATTTTTAAAGGTTTTTAAGAAGCTTCATTTAACATTCCCTTTTGGAGAGACTTTAAAAATCCCTCTTATATGCTAGTTTATGAAGGAGTTGTTGACTAACAAAGAGAAATTGGAAAGGAGACTAAAACCGTGGTGCTAACAAGGAATGAGTGCTCTATATTTCAGAAGGATGCTTCTCTGAGAAATGCAAGATCCGAAGGTTTTATGATTTGTTGCACCATTGGTGATATCACTTTCAGAGGGTATTATGTGATCTTAGAGCTATCATCAACTTCATGCCACTTTCTTGTGAGAAGCTCCAAATTGATGAGGTAAAACTACTCGTATTCTTCTTCAACTTGTTGACTGTTCAATTAAGTTTTCTTTGGGATTTGTTGTATAGAATTTACTTTTTATAAAAAGTAGAACATTTATTTTTCTGCTGATTTTATAATATTGGATATGAAAAGAGGACAAATGCCATTGTATTATTTTAGGAAAAGGGTGAATTGGCTTTAAGGGCTCAATGAAAAAGAGGTTGTCCTTAATATGCTGTGAGGCTCTGCAACATCCTAGTGAATTTTGAGGGATATATGAGAGTTGATCTTATTAGCCACTGATTCAAGAAGTATTTGAAGTTGAAGAGCTAGATGGTATCTGAAATCCCCTTCTGAAGAATAATTTGTGCTTGAAATTGAATGAATCTCACCTCAGGGGGAGAGCCACACACGCCATACTACATGAGGGAGGGCCTCTAAAGCTTGAGTTAAAGTCCTTACCTCCCTCTTTGAAGAATATATTTCTAGGCGAGCATGATTCTTATCTAGTGATTATTAGTAGTTCTTTGAGGCATGAGGAAGAGGAAGCATTGTTGCAAGTGCTTAAGAGTCATGAAACAGCTCTTGGGTGGACCATTAGTGACTTGAAGGGGATCTGTCCGGCTAAGTATGTATGCACAAGATCCTACTTGAGAAAGTTGCTAAATCGGTAGTGCAACCACAAAGGCGGCTCAATCAACATGAAAGAAGTGGTCTAAAAAGAGCTATAAAGCTTTGGAAAGCCTGGATAATTTATCCAATTTTATGACAATCCATGGGTGAGCCTGTGCAAGTGTCCGCGCAAGAAAAGAGGGTGACATGGTCAGAATGAGAAGAATGAGCTTAGTCTTACAAGAACTGTCACGGGGTGGCACATATGTATTGATTACAGGAGGCTCAACAGTGCAACAAGGAAGGATCACTTTTCCTTTCCTTTCATTGATCAGATGCTTGGAGGTTAGCCGAACATGCTTTTTACTATTTCTAGATGTGTATTCTGCTATAATTAGATTGTAGTGACCCTCAAGATCAAGAAAGACGACATTCACATTCTCCTTTGGTGTATTTGCTTATCGGGAGGATGCGTTTGAACTGTGTTATGCCCCAAACTTTTTAGATGTGCATGTTTTCCATATTTTTTGACATATGGTTAAAATGTTTGTTGAGGTATTTATGGGTGAATTTTCTATATTTAGTAATTCTTTTGATTCTTACCTGAGACCCTTTCCTTAGTCTTGAAGCGGTGCCAAAAAACAAACCTGTGTTTTGAATTGGAAAAAAGTTTATGGTAACTGAAGGTATTGTTCCTTGGACACCGGATTTCAAGAAAGGAATTGAGGTTGATAAAGCTAAGGTGGAGGTGATTGAAAAACTACCACCACCCACTAGTGTAAAGGCAATCGAGTTTCTGGGACATGCAGGATTTATAAGAGATTTATAAAGGATTTTTCTATAATTGCTAAGCCTTTGAGTAACCTCTTGGTTGCAGACATTTCTTTTTGTTTGATGATGATTGTTTGCATGCTTTTGAAGACTCTAAATCAAGGCTTGTCTCTGCTCCCATCATATCTCCTGCTAACTGAGATTTACTGTTTGAATTGATGTGTGATACTACTGATCATGCCATAGGAGCTGTCTTGGGACAGAGACAAGACAAGCTTATGCACGTCATTTACTATGCTAGATGTGTACTAAATGACACGCAAAAGATTTACATAACTACAGAAAAAGAATTTTAGCTATAGTTTATGCTTTTTGATAAATTTAGCTCCTATTTAATTAGTTTGTATTTTAATTGTACTTTAAATTCAATTAAAATGGATACTAATTAAGGTTGATTAGGTGGGTGCTCCTTCTTTAGGAATTTGATATTGAGATTAGAGATAAGAAAGGGTTAGAAAACTAAGTGGCTGGCCATTTTTTCAAGATTGAGCCTGAGAAGGAAGCAGACCGTACTGTTGTGACTGAGACCTTCCCAGATGACAACTTTTATGATTCAGAGGGCTCTGTGTGTTTGCAGATATTGCAAACTACAAGGCCATGAGGTTCATTCCCAAGGATATACTAAACAACAGTTAAAAGCTTTTAAATGATGCAAAGTACTTCTTATGGAAGAACCTTATCCTTTTATGAGATGCTTAGATGGTATACATTGGCGTGTGTCTCAGATGAGAAACACAGCAGATCTTTGGCATGTAATGGTTCCAAGTACGAAGGCCACTTTTGGTGAGAGGACAGCAACTAAGGTCCTCTAGAGCGATTTTATTGACCAACTCTCTTTAGAGATGCTCCGGATTTTGTGATGAACTGGACAAGTGCTAGAGAGTGGAGAATCTTCCCCACAACCATGAGATACCAACAGCAAGAATACTGAGATGGATTTTTGTTTGATGTGTATGGTATTGACTTCATGTGACCCTTTCCACCCTCATAGTCAACACGTGTATTTTGGTGGTAGTGGATTATGTGTCCAGGTGGGTGGAAACAGTGCCTTTACCCACTAATGATGCCAAAATGGTGATGAGTTTTCTTTAGAGGTATATTTTCAGCCGGTTTAGTGTTTCAAAGACAATAATTAGTGATGAGGGAAGCCATTTTTGCAACAAACAGTTAGACTCATTTCCAGAGATATGAAGTCCATCATAAAGTGCAACCCATTATCACCCTTAGACAAGTGGGCAGATTGAGGTCTCCAATAAAAAATCTTAAGAGAATTTTTGGAAAAGACCATCGGTACTTCACGGAAGAACTGGGCCAGAAAGCTTGATGAGCTCTCTAGGCGTATCAGACGGCATTCAAGACTCCTATTGGATGTCCCCCTATAGTTGGTCTATGGGAAGGTCTGTCACTTGCCAGTTGAGTTGAGTACAGAATCATTGGGCAAAGTCTTTGAATTTTTGATGTCAAGAACGTAGGAGAAAAAAGGCTCCTTCAACTGAATGAGCATGGTGAGTTCAGAAACTCTACTTATGAGAATGCTAAACTCTATAAAAAGAAGACCAAGGTGTGGTATTGTAAGAAGATATCCTGGAGCATTTGTAGCTAGGCCAGAAAGTCTATTGTTCAATTCAAGGCTCAAGCTTTTTCCTGGGAAGTTGAAATCCCGGTGGTCATGAGCTTTTGTGGTAACCAAAGTGTCGCCATATCATATGTAACCTCAGGAAGAAAACTTAGATAGAAGTTCACTATCAATGACTAGAAGCTGAAACACTATCTCGGGGCAAGATTGATCGTCAGAGGTCTGCTCATTTGTTGACTTAGCAGAGTTGATCGTCAAGCTAGTGATTGTTAAATAAGCGTATATTGAGAGGCAACCCAGCTATCTGTATCCTTAGTTTTTATAGTTATTTTAATTTTGTAATTATTTTTTTCTTCTACTTTCTAGAGTTTTCCCTATTTTTTACATGTGTTTTAGTCATGCAAAGTGTTGAAAAACAAGAACAGGAGAAATCATAAGGAAAAAAGACTACCATGATGAAATTGACCTCGGTGCCCTGTTGGCCGTTTAGGCCGAGAAACACAAATATCGAGACAAGCTCACTGGAGTGTGGTGCTAAACGCCCTGACCTGGCGTTTGTGCCACAAGACATGTAGTTCGAGGCAACCTTACTGTGAAGGTGGCGCTAAAAGCCAGACTAAGCGTTAGCACCGAGGAGCAAGAATCCCAAGAATAGCCCTGTCTCAATGGCGCTAAACCAAGCTGGGCGTTTAGCGCCAAGGTAGCTATAACATGTGAAGTTCTCTCTGCCTTCTTGGTGGTTAAATGCGGACCTGGGTATTTATGCCAAGCCTTTATCCTAAAAAAGCGCTAATCGACGCTAAACGCCGAAGCAGGCGTTTAGCGCTAGTAGCGACTGGGCGTCTAATTCGAGGGGGCTTGAAATTGGAAAATAGAATATTCGTGGGCTCCACACCCATCAACCCACTCCCCAATCAGTTTACCCCCATTCCTCACGATTCTCCCCTTTTTTTTTTCCATTACATATTCATTCCATTTTTTAATTCATTTCACCTACCCCAACCCCCCAATTTAATCCCATTTGCTTTTTTCCCTCCTCATCCCCTTCCCCTAACTGAACCCGTCCCCTCCATCTATATATAATCCTTTCTCCTTCCTTTTTCACACAACACAAATTCACTTAACCCTCTCTTATCTTTCTTTTTTTTCATTTTTTCTTTTCACTTCCTACCCCTCCATTTTCTTCTTCTCACACAAAAATTATTATTTTTCTTAATTTTTTTTCATCCATTATTTTTTATTTTTTTTTACTTTTTTTCCTTATATTTTTTTTTTTTGCTCGAGGACGAAAAACTCTTAATTTGGTATGGCGGCCGCGTTTTCTTTTTCCATTAATTATTTATTGTATGGCCCCAAGACCGGGGAGTCTTCCTCTAGAAGAAAAAAGAGAAATTAAAGCCCCAGTAACCAGTCCATATGATGCAAACCGGTATAGTTCCAAGGTACATGAGTACCACTTTCATGAAATCATTGGGCGAAAGAAGGTTATTCCGGAGGTCCGATGATCTAAAATCGGAGGAATATTTGGAAATTTTTAGCTAAAATTCGAAGGAAGGGTTGGACACACTGTGTAACCCAGTGACCAAGGTGGGCCAACTGATGGTCTAGAGTTTTACACCAATGCTTAAGTCATAATACAAGCATGTGAAAGAGACACTCTGCTACCTCATACTGGGGATGATGATGAGTCCTATACTGAGAGGGTCAACAGCGACCAGAGGCCAGAGCATATACTTGCAGACATATGCCTTCCAAGTACCCATTGGAGACTCAACTATGAGAGGCAGCCCTACCAGTTGGGAAGGCACATTTGAGCCGGTTGCTAAAGGGTTGTTGGAGTTTATTTAAGCGCTTCATTATTCGATGAGCAACCGTCTGAGATGACCATAGACCGGCAGTTGATTATTTAATATATCATGCTTGGGAACGAAGTGGAGGTAAGCGGGTGATTCCACAGGAATCTATAGCATTGCTTCCAATGCCTCCTCCCATGCCAAGCTGGCATTCCCACACTTATCTATCGCCTCTGTGATGCAGCCAAAGTACGTATTGAGTATGATACACTCATCTCTATAGAGAGGCCTATCTAAGAAGACTAGTTTGCTGAGAGTATGCTAGGCCTTGAAGGAGGAGCCAGTGATGCCTCAAGACAGTATTTCCCTCCACAAGAGTACTGACAGCAGCTGATTGCATCCATTGATTAGTTGAGGGTGAGTCATGAGGGTTACACTGCCCTTCTTCAGTAGCTATTGGAGGAGTAGCAAGTCAATGTCAGGAGCTCTCACAGATGAGGCGCAATTTTGGATTTCAGAAGTATTCCCAGGAGCTCCATCAGAGGGAGGAGGCAGCAACCAGGACGACTAAGGTAGTTGAGTTCTTTTATATTATTTTTTCCATTTCTGCTTTTACTATTTCCTATTTTCTGTTATTGTTTCTAATCCTTTGCATGAGTATTAGTATTAGTCTTTTTTATTTCTAGTTATTGTTTTAGTATTTTGATTTTAGTTGAAAAGTTGTCTCATGTATCACCCATTGAGCTTGAAATAAAAAAGGAAAAATAAGTAATATAATGCATGAGAATTGAGTTATATATTCTGATTTGTCTTATTTATCTTGATGTGGTGGTATTTATCTATGGTTTTGAGTACATGAAAGGAATAGTGCATATTTGATTTTGGAGTTAAGGTTGTTAATTCTGAGGTACAGGAATTTAGAGAAGTATTGCGAATTCTCTAAATTAAACAAGAAATTTAAAAAAAGAAAAAATAAGCAAGAAAAGAAAAAAGAAAAAATAAAAAGCAAGGCCTAAGGCTCTGAGCATGAATGGCTAGGAAGATTAAAGTATGATCAAAAGTTCAAAGAGTTGTTTTCCTAGCCATATTGCTTGATGGTGTGAATGTGGTTGTAAAACTTTGAAAAAAAAAACACTTAGAGTCAAAGCCAAGTGCAAAAAAAGAGTATGCTAAAGGCTCTGAGCACCATTAGGAATAAAAAGAAAAAAAAATTGAAACTCAAAGAGTTTTTTTGTTAAGTGCTTTGTGGTGTTTTTGTGTCTAGTAAATGTTGAGACAATATTTAGGTCATAGGTAGGCTCAAGTACAAAACACCAAAGAAAAGAAAAAGAAAATTATGTGTTCAAGGATTAATCAGAGGTTAAAAGAAGAGAATTCAGAATATGATCTGAAATCTAGTCTGAGAGACATTAACATCTCTGAACTGCAAGGATAGTGAGATACCAAAACTATTATTAACCCATTCGGGAATAGACAGCTTAATTGAAACTCAATTCTTGGACAACCCATTTTTTCAAGTTCATAGTGTTTTAAGTTGCTTGTGGACAAGCATTCAAGTTTGTGTTGTAATTGCTATCTTTTCTATATTTTCTTATTATTTTTAGATATGATTTATTGATTTATTGAGATTTTAGTATTTGAAGCCTATTTGGATGCTACTTGAGGCACATTTTGTTTTATATTTATTTATTTCAAAGAAATTCAGGCGAGTGACGGGGCCGATTGCGAAAAAAGAAGAAAATTTGAATCTGTTGAGCTGGCGCTAAATGCCGCTACATGGCGTTATAGTGCCAGGAACTCGTGCTATGTGCAAGCCTTCTATTGGGTTGGCACTTGGTGCACGAAATTGCAATCACATTTTGCAATCCGCACAACTAACCAGCATGCAGCATAGGTCGTCCAAGTAATACTTACAGTGAGTAAGGGTCGAATCCCAGGGCGAATTGTTGACTTGAAGCAAGCTATGGTTATCTTATTAGTCTTAGTCAGGATACCAATAGATTCTTTAGCCTCGATTGTAAAGGTAAAAAAAAGGGCATAAAATAAATAATTGTTATGCAATAATGGAGAATATGTTGGAGTTTTGGAGATTTTTCTTTTCTCTTTCCCCTAAGATTCCCTCACTTTCATAAATGCAAAGTTCCTTCCATGGCAAGCTGTATGTAGGGCATCACCATTGTCAATGGCTACTTCCCTACTCTCCAGTGAAAATGGTCCAATGCTCTGTCAAGCACGACTAATCATCTGTTGGTTCTCGATCATTCGGAATAGGATCCTTGATCCTTTTGTGTCTGTCACTACGCCCAAACAATCGCGATTTGAAGCTCGTCACAAGGCCATCAATCCTGTGAAATCTCCTACGTCCGGGTAATGACCACAAAACAACGGTTTGGAGACTTTTCCGACATCTCCCTTAGTGTAATGTGCCGCCATTCAATTCTAGCTTATAGCCCTACGAAGATTCTGATTAACGAAAGTGCTAAGAGATACTCCATATGGCAACTCTGATGTTAGAACGGATGGGTGGTTGTTAGGCAGCAGTCGTTCAGTTGTCTTAAGGATTTGA
>QBTX01002275.1:0-22587 GCA_003063285.2 Arachis monticola
CGTGATAGTCTCGACCCCACACCTATGTTTGAAGTTCCTCGATGACGCGATTTTAATTTACGCTTCCTTGGCATTGTTTTACTACGTTTTTAGTAAGTCTTCAAGCTACCTCTTTAGGGATCTTTATCATTAGCTCTTTTGTAAATTACACTTCTTTCATATCGTTTTGCCCTCTCTGTCGATTTCAGGTAATTTTGGCTGATTGAGGATCTTGCGCAAAACCGCTGCAAGGCCTGACAAAGGACTCTATTGCTATCTGGATTTGACCTCCTCGCACTCGAAAGAGCTTTTACGGAGCTACAGACATCCAAATGGCGCGCTTTCAACGGCCGTTGGAAATACCACTACTTCGCAATATATATCTCTATATTTATTGCATATTGACGAAATTAAACTTGCCGCCCTTGAACGCAGTAACACTCTGCTTCTGGATTAACGCACGAAAATTCAGGATCGCGATCTCTGACGCCCAACAAACACGTCTATTACATTGTTCAACTCCAAGAAAGCCATCCTCGTGGATAATCCACGCTTAGCTCCACATACAACCAATGGACGGCCCGGAAGTGAATTTATGACTCCACCTACCCTTACTCGTAACTTAGCTCAGCCAGTACTAATATAGCATAAGTACTATCTGATTAGACACTCTTGGTCTCACTTTGCTTATTCTTCATTAAGAGGCATTGAACATCCACGTTCTGTAGGGAGCTGCATTCGCTTGCCGTCTAACTGTTTATTACTGATATTGTTCACGCTAGGTTTTGCACACCATACATCGGTGGAGTTTCTGCTGTACCTCAAGTTCAATAGACATTAATTACTTCTATTTCTTCTCCTTCTATTCTATTCCCAGAGTATACTACACCTTAACTTCTGATGAATTGCTATGATCGTGGACACTCTCCATCATTCTCACCTTACTCTGCCGTACACCCACCCTCCCGTCTCTACTCGCAGCGACCATTCCTGTTGGTGCCAAACAGACTCTCTCGTTGGTATAAGCTCCACCCCTAGAGGTGTGTGATGAGGCCTCCCGGAAGTTAAACTTGTCCTATGGTTCCTTGAGTAGGATCCTGATGAATCCTGTCGAGCCTCCCTAGAACTTCGAAGGTGGTCGCAGCCACAGCGCCAACAGAACCCAATGGGAGTTTCTCTTCCACCTGATTGAAACCCGACAGAATAGCCGTGCCTTGTCGAAGCAGCGACTCCAGGAGATGTAGCATGACTAACAGTGATGCCCTAATACAGCTTCCATGAAAGGAGTGAAGGATTGTGTAATGAAGTTACATAACAAAATAGAGATCGAATGAACGGAGACAATTCTCACGACACTTATCCGTGCAACGATCCCTATGTTTACTAATTTCTCCCTTTCTTCTATTTTCTATTATATTTATTAATTTTGTAACTCCCACGATACCAATTTTATTCGCCTAACTGAGATTTACAAGTTAACCATAGCTTGCTTGATCCATCAATCTCTGTGGATCGACCCTTACTCAAATAAGGTATTACTTGGTAAGTACAACTTGTTAGGTTGTTGTAACGTTGTGCAAAAAGAGAAAGTCTCTCAACATGCCTGGAACTCTTTATTCCACCTTCGTCCACCAGTTCCCAACCCCAAAAGGAATAGCCACGATAAAAGCAGACCAAAGGACGCGCCGTCCAGTGCATATATCGAGCCTAAACTCAGCAGGCACACAGCCGGAAGGTTTCCACCACAAATGAGCTGGGCCGCCTTTCGCGAGTAAGACCTCCGCTCCTCCATAGAAAGCGCCATGAAGATTCCGCTCGGAGCACACCGGAATAAACACCAACTTACGACAATCCTAAAGACGAGATTTAAAAGATTAAACTACATGTCTTGCGACCTGAAGTCCGATTGCGCGTGGAAAGCCGCCCCATCACATGCCATATCGCCCCATAAGTGTCCAGTTGGCGGTCTCATCAGGATCTCTCGAACCGGTCCGTTCCGAAGAATGTCCCCCCTGGAACCAAAACCAGATTCCGAGGCGTCCCCCACGAGCCGTACACGGCCCTCTGCGCAGCCGGATTCAGAAGTCAATTACGCTGTGGCTACCACGTTCTGTGAATCACTGGACAGCGACTGCGACGATTTCGACGTGATCTCAAACAGGCTGTCCAAAAGATCCCCCTTCACTCCCCACGTTTCGACGCTTCCTTCATGGTTCTCGGAAAACCTCTCGTTAGGACGCATCTCGCCGGTACATCATAACCCATTATCCACAGATAAGACGATCCTCGGTCCTCCCCACCGAAAGCACCATCACCTCTGTGGCGCTTTCGGCTTCAGGAACCGATTGACCACTTCTCACAGGTAAGATACAATTCTTTCGATACATCGGAAATCAGGAATTTTCATGTGGATCGACCGTGTTTCTGATCGACCGCCCCCGGCAGAGCTCTCGAGCAAACGCCTCCGACGCTCTCCGCACCCGACCAAGCCGTACGATTATCCCGCTTGACTCATTTTACACTATGAGGACCACAATCATGCGGGAACTCGCAAATCACTTCGCCGTGAAGCGTTTAGCTTTCTGCTACAGGATTGAACAACCACAATGTCAAGCATACTCAACATAAGACCCATTGTGTACAGAATACAACAACCTACGGATTGCCGCCATATCCCTGATTCTACAGAGCCTCATAAGTCTCTCTTCTATGCTCACTTCAAGAAGGGAAAACAGTTCGAAAGGACGACAGAATGGAGCAGCTATCCAAGACTTCAAGGAGATCTTAGCGGCACATCGCTATTGACCACGGAAGAAACCCGTTTTTATACTGCAGTAGGCACGGACAATGCCTCACGCTATCGGCAGAGACGACATTGCGCAGAACTGTTACTTCGAGCAAGGCTACCGGATTGTAGTAACTACAAAATGAAAATTTTTTCCCTTTTCTACCATTCGACGACTCGCCGTACTTGGCTCAATTTAGGTCGAACATAACAGCGTAAAGAATTTACAAACACATCGGCAGGGAGTCTACAATGGTCCAATCATACAGTATCTGGCCGACTTTATCACAGAATTCACAGATGCCCTAAACCTGGGGCTGAATTGTCATTCACTTTTTATAGATTTTGTAAATTTCATTGTCATATGTATGGACAAATCGTTAATCCTGCAGGTTGTGTAATTGGTTTAACTCACCGAATACTACGAAAAATTCCTAGGCTCGCCACAGAGTTTGTATTAAGCTCATGGCTCTTGTAAAAGGAAAATCTACAGTATGGCGTGGCTAAGATTTTTACCAAAAATTAAATAATAAATAAAGAAAATACTTATGTAATCATTGGATTTCAGATGTGGCGATGGCAGAATCCCTTTCGAATCTTTCTCTTTATTGCTTTATCAATTCTTCTTATTCTACATGTCAACCACTATGTGGGTGCAGATTCACTATAATGTCACTTCTAATCTCTCGGAAAAATGGTCTTATGCGCTGTCACTGCACGGCATCGTCTGGAGTCATCACCCTTGACAATGCTATCATTCATCCTCTCAGGTTAGATTGATGGTCAAGACTCTCGTCACACGCCGTTCGCGTTGTGACCACATGGAATAGGATCTATGTCTTTTGCCGTTTGTCCATCAAGCCGATCTAGCTACTTGCGTTTGAAGCATGTATATCACTCTCATACGGTACTACCGCCTCCGAGCAAGTTACTTTGCGAATTCCGAGTCCTACTCGGAATACAACAAACAAGGTTAGACTTCCCTGACAGTCCCCACGAGGCCCACATCTAATCTGCTCTAACACGAGCCTCTAAGTTGGGGAATCTAAGAGTACATCGCCCCGTAAATAGAAGCGAGAACGGATCTTATCAGGACGACATTTCATAGGTCGATAACTGATGAGTTACGATCATTCCACATTATCAAGTGTTGTCATGATATTTCGCAATAGAATCCGAAAGCAATGAATCAGAACATAACATTCATAATTTGTAGAAACTTGAGACCACCAGCAAGCTCCACCTTAATCTTCTGGTAGAAACTTCACCGTTGAAAATCCATAACGATGAATCAGGCCTATCGGCCGACAATCCAGCCCCTGATCTAAGGACTAAGGCCTCAGAGATCTTCCCTTAATGAAAAGTGATCCAAGATTTCGAAATGTCAAAGCATAAAACAGTCAAAATTAAACTGTCAAAAGATGTTCTGCAATACAACTAGATAATTATCATTCTACCTAGACTACCATATGTATCATTGAGTACGTACGTTCGAATGCATAATCACTCTCTGCCCACTCGGTATTTTTTACGCTTGATCATCCACGAGCTGAGGCTGCTTTTGGTGGAAACGCAAGTTTTATATGGTGTGGCGTCTTCAACTCGATCATGGAGTCTGTTGCTGGCGATATTTATAATTCCTTTTTTCCTCAACAGACCCCGCGCGATGTAATTGCGTCAACGCCAATTTACTACGTTCAATCTCGACACACTATGGACTATCTCAATATATTTGCGCCAGACCTCTCCAGCTCTCCACTTCATCTCAACCATAGTATGACAACTCGCGCCAACTGTTTCTGTTGCTGCCTAGAAATCCATTCTTGAGCTGGTAGCCGAGTCAGATCTCCACACCAGCTCGACTTCAGCAGCTCCTTATTTGCAGCCTTCTTTCAGTAAGTTTCGCTCCCACCGCTCCCCTCATCTTCGCGGATTACCTGAACCACAAAAAAACACACACTCATCTAAGCCGACATGTGCATTTATCCACTAATAACTACCTGAACAACATCCACTAAACAGTCAGCTTGACCTCTACCTCCAAAGACTACCTAAAATCATTGCCAAAAAGCGAATAAAGTATCCGCTCATCACCCCACAATCGAACTCTTACGTCGCGGTTTTCAAAACAAACGAACGGCACAGGCTGATATAGAAAAGCGACCAACTACCAATTGGCTCTCACCTTCAAGTTGATTCCCAAGTCAAACAACCAGCAGAATATGACGCCTATTATTAGCATGGTTTTGAGCTGGCTACAATCGAGCTCAAACGTCATTACGTGGACTTCACCAAGTGCATCAAACACAATACAGGAGCTACCAAAGCCAAAGATCCCACCATGAAAAAAGTATTTAGGATAAAACCAACGAACAGCTCGGACAACTGGCAGGTATACAACTCTGTCACATATACCCCGAGCGTAGATGCCCGGCATGCATGCATCTCAATAACTACTAGACACCAAAAGACACGAAGGCACAATTAGAAGCTTCATCCAGGAATGTTGCAGGAACCCGTACAATCTCAGAAACAAAAAAGTCCACCAAACAAGTCCAGAACCAAGATGGATTACCCTATAACTACCTCAAACAGGGAACGCTCCCGCAGAGGAACAAAGGAGGCAAAGAGATTAAAAAGGGAGGCACAGTACTACACCATTATAAACCACGTCCTGTACAAGAAGCATCCTCAACCCTTTACTAAAAATGCGTGCACCTCCACACAAGGGAGTCTAAAGCAACAATCACGGCGGCATTTGTGGCACAATCTCGGCAGCACGACTCTCGCCAAAAGTACTCCGCAGGACTTATTGGCCAACTCTATAGAAGAAGCTACAGAATTGGTAAAGACATGTCCACCTTGCCAGAAACACTGCCAACTTTCACATCGCCCAGCCGACAAACTCAATCAGCTGACCTTGCTCCCTGGCAGTTCTTCTAATCAAAGTGGGACTCGATCATCGGCCCTTCCACCAGGATCAGGAAAATTATTCCACATAGAGGTGACATAGTATTCTATTACAGTGGATCGAAGGCAGAAGCCCCTAGCCATGCCAACGCTCAGAGAAGCGGAGATTTCTATAATAGAAACATTCGTCACAGGTTCGTGGTTCCATATTCAATAACCACCAGATAATGGCACTTCATTCACAGATGCAGGACTCACAAAACTATGGCCGACGAATATAAAGCACCAATACACATCCGTTGAACATCCAAGCAAACAGGCCATGAAGCCGCTAACAAGTCATATTGGCCGGCATTACCGCCGAGATTACAAGACCGCAAGGAGCCTGCATGGCAGAGGCTTCACAGTTCTATGAGGATCCGACGACGCGCACTCCTCCCACACAAAGGATCCCCTTTTATTGAGCTACGAATTGAGAGCAAGACTTCAGAGAGAAATCGAGAAGGATACGCCCAGAGCCTAGTTCCACTACCAACTGACGAAGCAACACTCCCAACATCCAGAGAGAAGAACCTTCGATCTGCTACCCGAACCAGAACAGAGCCGGAATTGGGAAGACAGCTCCTAAACCGCCAAGGTCCGCTTCAGTAGTCAGAATTAGATGTCTCAAATCTAATCAAGTGTATGCGAACAGTACTCGCACCCGAGATAGTCTATCCCGTATCCAATGCATAACTCGGAAAACTCGACCGAAGAAAACGCGAATGGAAGCCTCCTAAAGTACTTGGAAAGGCTACATACAGATCTGTCCTGAACTGAAGGACCGAAGCACTCTCCTAGTCATGCACGCCCAATCCCGAACGAGGTACTCAGCTAAGACAAAAAGTCCTCCATACATTTGATGTACTCTTTTTCCTGAAAAGTTTTTTAATCGAGGCACTATGATTGAATATCTGGCTCAGTCCGACTTATAAGAGGCCAAATTCCCGCATGTATATATTTGCATTTTTCTTTCGAATAAATTCTCCATTTAGACTATTCTACAAAGAATCCAGACCATTAATTGGAAAGTTTCATCCTCGATATATAAGCGGAGTTCGACAGGAAAGTGAACATTTCCCTGCACGATCACGATAAAAAAATCCTCATCGACTAAAGTGAAACGATTCACCCAAAAGACTTATCAAAGTGCCAACCCACTATACATTTACAAATCGCAAGTACATAGATAATGAGAAGTTATCGAACTGATCCAAAAGAACTACAAGGTCTTTAAGGATCGCTAAATCAATAAACTTAAGGACTGGATCGAACAACCAGTCTCAAACCAAGTTGACAGTAACCTCGCAAAGAGGTCTGCCAACCCTATAAAAAGTTACTTCTACTATAGAAGGCTGACATAACAAATCACCCAACAAAAATTTATAACATTCAGTCCCTGAAAGAGATCTGACATAGATCCAAGAAAGAGACTACACCAATAACTTAAGCAGCGAACATACCAATCGACTCGGCCTCCCATAAAAAGTTATACAAGTAGTCCCTGAAAGAGATCTGACAAAGATCCAAGGAAGAGGACTACAAAAAATAACTTAAAGGAGACCGACATAACCAAGTCGGACTCCTATCACTAAAAAGTTATACAAGTAGTCCCTGAAAGAGATCTGACAAAGATCCAAGAAAGAGGACTACAAAAATAACTTAAAGGAGACCGACATAACCAAGTCGGACTCCTACCACTAAAAGTTATCCGAAGTAGTCCCTGAAAGAGATCTGACAAAGATTCAAGAAAGAGGACTACAAAAAATAACTTAAAGGAAACCGACGTAAACCAAGTCGGACTCCTACCACTTCAAAGTTATCAAAGTAATCCCTGAAAAGAGACCTAACAAAAGGTCCAAAAAAGAGGATTACAGAAATAACTAAAAGAGGGACCAGCGGAAAAGACCCATCAAGAAACAAGTTGGACCCCTGAGTCACAACCTCAAAGGATCAAAGCTATAAACGATAAAATAAAACAATCCGAGGAGGTCAAGCTTCAAGATTTCAAACATCAGCCAGAAGATGCCAAGTCAAAAGACTACTTTTTTTAAAGGCCGTGAAAGGCCACCAAAACCTACTATCAAAAGACCGTAAGCTATTGTTCAAAATATAAAAGTTGCTAGATAAAGCAACTAAGAAGAGTCAGCAATTGAATAAAAAAGTTTCAAAAGCCCACAAGCTGGGCCAGCTACAAATCAACAAGCTTCAGGAACTTTCGTGACATCATCAGGACAAGGAGAAGGCGGACGAGTCTGAATAGGCACGGCATCTATAGTTCCATCCTCCCGGTTCAGAACTTGGCAATCCGAATCAGGTGCAACCGGAGGAACAGAAGAGGTCGACACTTTGGCAGAGGACACAGGAGGAGGATCAGCATCATCATCACCCTCGTCATCAGGGACAATCTTGCCATCTCTGACAACATTGTCTAAACTAAAAAGGGTAAGATCGGCCTCAGGAGCAATGACCCGAACTTGCTCCTTCAAGTTCTCGTAAGCAGCAGTTACGCTGCCAACAAGATGACCTTGGAGCTCAGAATAATCCTCCCGAGCACTGTCCAACTCCCCCTTCAGACGCATCACCTCCATATCAGTTGTAACATAACTATCTTTATGCATCAGGGCTGTGTCCTCGGCCAACCACAAAGAAGCCGCCAATGAAAGGGAACTCGCCTTCTCATTCTCTAGATCCTTCTCTAACTTGGTCACCTTTAATTCGAGCTCCTCCTTCAGCCCCTTCATCCGGTCAAACTCTTGCTTTGCCTCATCCAAAAATGCCTTGGTGGCATGAAGAGGGAGACTTTGAGCAGTCCGGTGTATAGCGGCCGCCATAAACGCCATCTGCACGTGATTCCTGGCCATAAATTCCAAATGGTGGAGGATGGACACATCGTCCATCGAGAGGGTACCATAGGGCACAATTTGTTGATCTATGAACTCGATGGCATTGAAGTCAGGGGCATTAAGGTCGAAAGGCTCAACCGTCTTTTGCTTCTTACTTGGAGGGGCAGCAGATGGAACGGCAGAAGTAGGGTGAGGATCAACCAAGCGGACCCGAGGTGTCGGAATCACTTTCTTCACCATGGGGGAACTCGGCACTGATGGCTTCTCGTGCACTTGGGAGGACCCCTACCCAGCCGCCTTGGCGGCAATATTCCTGGCAGCAGTCGCCMTCTGCGCCCTCTTAAAAGCTTTCATAGATTCATTATTCTTCATTGCCTCTGCAAATAAAACAGAAGTCAAGCTACAAATCGAACAAGTCGGAAATACAGCTACAAGTAACATAAACAAACAGCAAAGAAAACACAAGATACCCAGTTCAGTTTGAAGAAGAGAAGGATTGGTTAGAAATTTCTTTGTATCAAGATGGGGAGGTTGACCCCAGCGTTCTTCCAAAACAGTCACAAAGGCTCGCTCAGCCTCGTCCAACATGTCCCAAGAATACCTGGAGACCCTCACATTTTTTTGCCATTCCAGGGGAAAGGCGGGCTCATCATTTTCGTCCAGAAAAAAGGGCCGAGTTCCTTTAACAGCTTGGACCTTGAAAAAGTAGTTTTTAAAATCGCGGAATGACTCGTCAAACATGGAAAAAACCTTCTTTCCCTGGGTGGAACGAAAGGAGACCCAAGCTGCTTTCTTTTTCACCACTCCAGGCTTAGTCAAGACAAACAAGTAGAAGAAGAGAGATTGGGAAGCAGGAATACCAAAGCCATTACACAACAATTGGAAAATTTTTATAAAACCCCAGGAGTTGGGGTGAAGTTGAGAAGGGGCAACATTACAAGACCATAACAGGTCGATTTCAATTTGAGTAAAAGGAAGGGTGATACCCAGCTGACCGTAGAAAAAGTCATAAGCATAAAAGAAAGGGCGACAATCAACAACCCGAGTTGAAAAACAGACTCTCTCGTCAGAAGAAGGAGGGACAAGTTCATAGTTCTTCTCATCACKAGAATTGCTAGAGACACTATGAAACTGCCTAAGCTGAGCACAAAACTCAGAATCAGCCAGCGAGACACACAGGAGAACCATGGAGTCCACCAATCGGCCATACCCGCAGGAACCTGGGAAGGCATCTCTACAACGTTATTTCGGGAAGACATGAGGCCAACTAAATCCTACAAAAGAAAAGAAGAGTGGATTACTTAAAAATATCTCGGACATGGGTCAAAACATCTCGACGGAAGGATATACCAAAAAGGGAAAAAACCCCAAGACTCAAGAGAAGAAGTCTTGGAGCATCCCTTGGAGGCAGTAAATAAGAAGGGTCTTCAAAAACATTTCTACAGTCTACATCTCGGCACTCATCAAAATAAAATCCAGAAAAGAACGCAAGGGAAGCAAGGAACGCAAAAGGCCCACCCTTCTACAGTTTATCAAGAAAAGCATTGCTCCTACAATTTACCAACACTACTACTACAGTATATCAGAACACCAAAAAGACCAAACGGAGAACAGCAAAGGCACAAACTTTTCAAAATCAAGCAAAAAATCATCAGCCAAGGCACAAACAAACACCGCGGCAACATGCAGAAGAAAAAGATTCAAGCAACAAGAAAAAGGTTCACACCAAAAAATTCCAGAGCATGCAAACAAAGTCAAGCACGATAAAAAATAGAAAAATCCAAGCTTTCTCCAAAAAAGAAGATCAAAGGGAAAACTTCATCCCAAAAGCTAAAAACAAAATACGAAATGGGACTAACCTGGAGACTAAAGAAGCTTCAAGGAAGAGTGGAAGCGTAGAGATAAAGGCTGCCCAGAAGAACGCCAACCGATGCCACAAACACAAGAAAGTAGAGGAGCAAGCGAAAGACAGAGAGCAGATGAGAGAAACAAAAAGACGAGAGAGTAAAGGGAGGAGTTATGGAGAAGAAGTGAAGAAGAGAAACCGTTTTTTTTATTCAGGGATTCAAAATAAAAGCCAAGAGAGAATGGGGCAATTAAATGCCAATTAAATGCAGATGTTAAAACCGCTTGCGTTCCCAAAAAAGCGCTAATACAAAAGCGCGCGCTTTTAGAGGAAAACGTTCTACATTCAAAAAAGACTCTACAAAGAAAAGGAATCGACAAAATGCTTGAGTTCGACTTCACTTAAGAGGGATTGAAGTCAAAGACTCGACCTCCAAAGGAAGAACCGAGCTCAAGCAGGGGCACTGTTCATACCCTGGGTCGAGCTGACCGACCCGGGATGTTTAGCGACAAGGCGACCGACCTCTTCAGGTCAGACTATCTGACCTCTTCTCAAAGAACTCGGCCAAATCGACAGGAAAGCCCAATAAAGGGTCCAAATAGAGGAACACGACCTAAATCCAGAGGCAATCCCAGCTTACAGAGATAAAGGCGGTTTCGTTGAAGATAAGCTGACCTCGCCCAAAAGATAAGATAAGATAAGATAAGATAACTAACTTATCTTATCTAGAAAGGTCACTTCTCACCATTATAAATACACTGGAGCACCCAGGTATAACTCATACTCTGATTCTACTCAATACCTACTTAATACCCTTGCTAACTTAAGCATCGGAGTCCGTTGCAGGTACCCCCCACCCTCCGGGGACAAAGGAATCAGCACCACCACCAAGTCCAACAAGTCGGACACAATAGCTCCGGCCGTCTCCCAACAGCCGGACACGTTAGCACCGACCAGCACAGAAGATCTCATCCGAGATCGACCTCCAGTTTCAGGTAACCCGCGGAACAGATTTCAAGCATGGTTTCATGTTTCCTTTTCCAATGTTCCCATGAAACCCAATTGCATTCAATATCTTTCCCAAGATGATTGAATACTAAGCATTAAGCACGAAATTCCTCCTAGCAAATCAAGAGAAGATGAAGAGAAGAAGAATTTCACTATTATCAATCCATCAAGTACAACAGAGCTCCCTCTCTCAATGAGAGGGAAGTTAGCTACTCATATCTTAGAAAGTACTCAAAAGTGGAATGTAAAAGTAAATCTAGAACTAACTGCTTAACCCCTTTTTCAGTACTCTTTTGGGGTATATATACTACTCCTAGTAAAATAAAAGAATTACAAAAGTGAAAAAGGGAAAATTACATTTTTGGAGGAAAGAAAGCACTCAATAAACGTGACACCTTAGCTGGCGTGTGGTTGGCGCTTCTCAGGAGTGTCACATGCCCTGCAAATTGGCTTGGCGTGCCACGCTCAATCCTTCAAGTGGCACGCTCGTCTCTCTTTCAACCTTGGCATGCCACGCCTTCGAGATCAAGTGGCACGCCATAGTGACATTCTTGTGTTGGCGTGCCACGCCTTCGAGCCTAAGTGGCACGCCCCTTTGATTTCTCCACTTCCCTCACCTCTGGAAATTTGAACCGGCGTGCCACGCCCTTGTTGTATGCTTGGCTGAGTTCTCTGGAAAGTTACACTAGCGTGGCACGCCCAGGGTCTGGTGTGCCATGCCCTTGTTAGGTGAATGGCTCCGCTGCTTGGCGTGCCACGCCACGAACTCAAGTGCCCCAATGCTTCTCTTGCCTCTAAACGGCATTGGCGTGCCACGCCTTGTTACTCAAGTGGCATGCCTTAGTGAAGAATAGTGATTGGGGTGCCACGCCTTCGAGCTCATGTGGAATGCCTCATGTAATTAGCCTCTTCCACCCTTTCCGGAAAGTTATACCAGCGTGCCACGCCTGAAGGTTGGCGTGCCACGCCCATGATCTTGTGTTGTTACAGTAAGTGGCGTGCCACGCCTTCAACAATAAGTGGCATGCCCAGATCTTGCTTGTGATGTCTGGCGTGCCACGCTTGGTTGCTCAAGTGGCACGCCAAAGTGAGGTTGAAAGGTTGGCGTGCCACGCCTTCGACTTCAAGTGGCACGCCCAGTCTTCTCTTACCTTCAGCCCCTTCTCTGGATCATTGTACCAGCGTGACACGCCATGTTGCTCAAGTGGCACACCCATATATTTGTTCATTCTTCAAGCTTGGCGTGCCACGCCTGGATCTTTAAGTGGCACGCCAAAGTGACTCTCTAGCTCCTAGCGTGCCATGCCTTCGACTTCAAGTGGCACGCCCATAGTGGTTGACGGATCCGGCGTGCCACGCCCAGCCTCGCGTGCTACGCCTTTCTTGTGTTTCCCCATTTTGCTCTCTGGAATTTATTACTAGCGTGCCACACCCAGTCCTTGGCGTGCCACACCCACATGCATTCTTGGATCTCCCTTCTAAAATTTAGTACTGGCGTGCCATGCTTAGCTCCTGGCGTGCCACGCCAGTGCATTTTTGTGGCATTTGCCCTCAAGTGACACTCCAGTTTCACACGCGCGGCTTCTTGCTTGTCTTCTACCCATTTTTGATACTTTTTTTCACCGGCAATTCAGCACAACTCATCTTCAAAGTAGTGTACCATAATATTCATCAAATAATGCATGAATTGTACTGATCAAATGAGATTTGTGCTCTTTTATGGTCTTTTTATGCAAGAAAGAAAGGTAAATGATGCAAGTCATTAGCACCCTTTGGAGACAACAACAGAGCAAAAACCCAAATACAAAGACAAAGCTTTACATCAAAAGCATGCTAACTTCCACATCACCCCACCAAAAGAACTCATCAACGTAACATCACCTTGGCCATTCGAAAAGTGGGGACTCAACCTCCTCGGGCCCTTCCCCCAAGGATCGGGACAGGTGAAATTCCTCATTGTAGGGGTAGATTATTTCACAAAATAGATTGAGGCAGAGCCCCTAGCCAATGCCACTGCCCAAAGAAGTCAGAAGTTCCTATATAGGAACATTGTCACGAGGTTTGGGGTTCCTTACTCCATCACCAAAGATAATGGCACTCAATTCACAGACGCATGCTTTAGAAAATTGGTAGCCGACTTGAAGTTAAAGCACTAATTCACATCCGTAGAACACTCAAATGCTAATAGACAAGCAGAAGCTGCCAATAAAGTCATACTAGCCGGGTTAAAGCGGAGGCTACAGGACGCAAAGGGAGCCTGGGCTGAAGAGCTCCCACAAGTCCTATGGGCACATCGGACAACTCCACACTCCACCACAAAGGAATCACCCTTCCGATTGGCTTATGGAATGGAGGCAATGATACCGGTAGAAGTTGAAGAAGGATCTCCAAGAACGATCCTCTACAGTGAAGAAGCTAACTCCCAACTTCAAAGGGAAGAGCTCAACCTACTCTTGGAAGTCCGAGAAAGAGCTCGGATCAGAAATGATATTGGAACAAGTCGACCCGGAGAACGAACGCTAGCGGCTGACTGGGAAGGACCCTACCGAGTCACACAGGTACTGGAAAAAGGCTACTACAAAGTGTCCGAACTCGAGGGGCGAGAGCTACTAAGAGCATGGCACGCCTGCAACCTAAGAAGGTACTATAGTTAAAAGGTAATAAAAGATCATACGACAAAGGTGCACTCTTTTTCCTGAAAAAGGTATTTTAATGAGGCGCCAAGCCAAGATCTACAAAATTACCTTACCTAAGAAGGGTGAGTGCCCACATGTATATATTTGCATATTTTCTATCTTGAATGAAGTTTTTTCAGATTTTCTACAAATTCTTTATCAAGACGCATTAATCTGAGTGCAAAAATTCATCGTCCGATTACAAAGCTACAGGTCGGCAAAGGTGAAAACAAATTCACCGTTCGTCCACGATGAAAATCGAATTCATCGTCCAAATTTTGACAAAGGTCGGCAAGGTGAAAACTAAATTTACCGCCCGACTTCAACAAGGGCGGCCAAGTGAGAACTAAAATCACCGCTCGATTTCTACAAAATCGACAAAGATGAAAAAGTGGTAAAAATAGATTAATGCAAGAAGTTATAAGAAAGTAAATCCATGTATAGAGGCTTGACGAGGTCTGAAACAAAACATGGATTGCTAAGAAATAACTTAAAGGCGGACCGACGTAAAGAAGTCGGACCAGTCGACCACAATAACCAAAGTTATAAAAAGTAAATCCCTGGAAAGAGGCATGGTCAGCCCTAAAAAAGAGGATTACTAAAAATAACTTAGAAGGGACCGACATAATGAAGTCGGCCCAACAAAACCACAAACGTTATAAAAAGTAATCCCTAAAAGAGAACTGACAAAGGTCCAAAAAAGAGAATTACTAGAAATAACTTAGAAGGGACCGACATAATGAAGTTAGCCCAACAAAAGTTATAAAAAGTAATCCATAAAAGAGATCTGACAAAGGTCCAAATAAAATGGATTACGATGAAATAACTTAGAAGAGGCCAACATGAAGAAGTTGGCCCGAGACAATTAAAGCTACAGATTGGACCGACGAGAAGAAGTCGGACCAACGAAGGCTACAACTTGGACCGACAAGAAGATGTCGGACCAACAAACGCTACAACTTGGACCGACAAGAGAAGTCGAACCAACGAAAGCTAAAGAAGGATCTGTTCTGGGGTATCTTGTAGCGTGACATTCGTGTTCTTGTGCGGTGTTCTATCTTCCAGACCTGAATCGTGGTCGTTGTCATGGTCGTTCGACATGGTGATGGGATGACTTCCAGGTTCCCCGGCAACGGCGCCAATGTTCCGGGGGTTACCTGAAACTGTAGGTCAATCTCGGTCGAGATCTTCTGTGTTGGTCGAAGCCGACGTGTCCGGCAGGTGTATAGCGACCGGAGCTGGTGTGTCCGACTCGTGGGACTGAAAGTGCTGCTGATCCTTCATCCTTGGAGGGTGGGGGTACCTGCAAGGGACTCCGATGCTTAAGTTAGCAAGGGTATTAAGCAGGTATTGAGTAGAATCAGAGTATGAGTTATATCTAGGTGCTCCAGTGTATTTATAATGGTGTGGAGTGACCTTTTTGGATAAGATAAGTTAGTTCTCTTATCTTATCTTATCTTTTGAGTGAGGTCATCTTATCTTTAAGGGAACCACCCTTCTCTTGTAGGCTTGGGCTGCCTTAGGATCTGGGGCGTGTTCCTCTATTTGGGCCCTTTGTTTGGGCTTTCTCGTGACTTGGCCGAGCTCTTTGAGAAGAGGTCGGATTGATCTGACCTGAAGAGGTCGGTCGCTTTGTCTATAGAACATCTTGGGTCGGGTAGCTCGACCCAGGGTATGAACAGGATCGATAAGAGAATTTTGACCAACGAAAAATGTGCGCTAAAAGGGACAAAGCTTTGCCCAAAAAGCCATGGCTTCACGACAAGAGTATTGAAATTGTTCAGACTAACTAAAAAGGGTTCCACGAGAACACTAAAAAGTTGTCAGACAAGTTAGCCCAGAGTTTATCTCGCCCAAACAAGAGACAGACAAAATAAGATATGATAAAAAAGAGGTCAGACAACAAAGTACCGACACTCTATAAACATCTCACAAAGGCCAAGGAAAGGTCAAAAAGCCAAAGCCAGAAGTGCTTCACTGAATGGTACGAAGTCTTGAAAAAAGACAATACTTAAAAGGCAAAAGCACAAATCAAAACGGCGCTAAAAAGTCATCTAAACAAACTATAAAAAGGTTCCCCATCGGAACACTACCTAAAAAAGTTGTTGGATTATGACTAAAAAGCCCAAACATTAAAGACAAACAAGTTAAAAGAAGGCTGAAAAATCCCCTCAACAAACTAAAAAAGGGGCAAATACCAGACTCGCACAAGATCGACCGAAGTCAGGATGCCTGAGCACCACTTCCCCCAAAGAGATCGAAGCTCTGAAAGCACGATCTCACGGAAAGGTCTGAACTCAAGCAGGGGCAAAGTCGTACAGGTCGACGTCAGCTAAGAAGAGGCACAAGTATGATCTCAAAGAAAGAACAAGCCAAAAGGTTGGGAAACAACTTAAGGCTCAAATGTGCTTAGCTAAAAGGGATACAACTCCGCTCAAAGAAGGCACAATCTCAAACAGGGCTACAAACATCATCCAAGACTAAAAAAGGTTCTATATAAAGAACACTAAAAAGTCATCAGATAAGTCACTAAAATCCCAGATATCAAGCCACAAGGATAACTTCGTCAAAGCAGAGGGATGTCAACACAAACTTAAAGCAAGGCGTGATCCAAAAAGCAAGGGTAGAAAACCCACACTACCACTCAAAAGAGGTCGGACTGGGAAGTACCAAACTTCTAGAAAATCTGCAAGGATTGCAAAGCAATGAAGAAACAAGCCAGACAGATGCTTGAGCACGATATCCCCAAAGAGATCGAAGCTCTGAAAGCACAATCTCACAAAAAGGTCCAAACTCAAGCAGAGGTACTGTTCATACATCGGTTCGAGCTGTAACGAACTGGGTTGGCCGACCTCTTAGAAGGTTAGCCCATGACCGACCTCTTGGAAGGTTGGCCCATTACCGAACTCTTCTCAAAGAGGACGGCCAAATCGCCATAGGAGCCCAAAGCAGGCCCAAATAAAGGAGCACAGCCCAAATCTAAAGGTGGTCAGAGCCCAGAAAGATAAGTCGGCTCCCTAAAGGATAAGATGACTTCACTCAAAGATAAGATAAGATAAGATAATTATCTTATCTCCAGAAAGGTCACTCCTCACCATTATAAATACACTGGAGCACCAGGTATAACTCAAACTCTGATTCTACTAAAAACCTGCTTAATACCCTTGCTAACTTAAGCATCGGAGTCCCTTGCAGGTACCACCACCCTCTGGTGACGAAGGATCAGCACCATCATCAAGTCCAGCAAGTCGGACACATCAGCTCCGACCCGTACAAAAGGTCTCATCCGAGATCGACCTACAGTTTCAGGTAACCATCGGAACACATACCATCTCCATACCCTCACCAAGAAGAACCACTTTCCTACTATGAACCCATTTTCCAAAATAATGAACCATCCTATCAACCCCAAGCCCGAATGGATGAATCTCTATCTTTGATACTTCAAGGACAAGCGGATATACAACGGGATACACTAGAGTTTGTAACTAATTTGACCAGGGTAGTGCATACCTTAGCATACCAATGCTTGAACACTCAGGGTACTTCCGTAGCTACATGTGGAAAACCAAAGGAAGAGCAAAGCATAGAGAAGAGATTGGAAAATCCGGTGAGGAAGGAGGACCCAAAGTTTATAGTGGAACAATTGGAGAAACATATGGTTATTGAAGCAAAGGAAGAAGTGGTTGAAGATCTAGGAGATGCGAAACCACCATGTGGATCTCAACAACCTCTGGGCCATATAAAGATTGAGGAATATGAAAAGGTTGATCAAGAGATGGATTCAATCATCAATGAGTTCTTATCACAAATTGAATCCTCTCCCGTGGGTTGTGAAATTGAAGCTAATGAAGACAACTCAACACCAAAAGAAGTTGGTGATCTCATTGAAGAGTTTTCCATTGAAGGCCAAGTTGATAGTGAAGTAGATTTTACACAACCTCCCAAGTTCGATTTGATTGATAACGAGGAGAAAATGGAAGAAGTCAACAAGCAAGAAGAAGTTGAAAGAAGTTGTCAAGAGGTGGAGATACCTAAAGAAGAGCATAATGAAGTCGACCTTGCATTGTCTAAGTGTGGGGAGGTTTCCCTCCCCAAATCGCCATCCAACACAACATTCAAGTGGGTGAAATTCCTATCCTTAAGCTTTACTTTCTCACTTGAATATGTCTTGATTGAAATGGATGGACAACTTAGAGCTCTTTGTAGAACTAAGGGAAAAATGGAGTTGTGTAGCGGTTGGAAGTTTGGTATTAGGCTCGTTAAGGTCAAAGTTCCAAGGCATAGGGACCACGATTGGACAAACACCACTTTGCATGGGTCTTTGAAGAAGACTTGGTGTACTAAAGAGAATTCAAGGTTTCAACCACTTAGAGGGAAAAATCATGAAGATCAACTAGAAGACGGGTGTGAGAATAAGATATGGGATCTCGGATCGAAGCATGATGACCGACTATGGGAACTCATATTTTGGGTGGAACTCCATCCAAACTTGGTGAAGATGGCTGGAACTTCTGTCAACCATTTGAGGAACAAAGATCCTTGGAGGTTCAAGGATGAGGACAAGCATAAGCCACCATGACAAAGAGCTTCCAAAGGTCCAACTTAAGGACTCAAACTAAAAGTGCTAGGTGGGAGACACCCCACCATGGTAAACTCTTTCCACTCTCTTGTAGTTTTGATTAATAAGTGATTTGAGTTACCATTGTAGGTAGTTTTCTCTCCATGTCCTTATTTCAATAAAGTGGTTGTAGGTTTATTGTAGACCATGTTTCTCTTGCTTGAATTTTAAAATTCTTAAAAAAACCAAAATATTTTTGAAAATTCTGTATTTTTGGTCAACTTTGAGTCGTTGGTAGTGTTAGGAGGATTTTGAGCTGTTTTCGTCGGTAGTGTTAGGGACGCGAGAGCACGCTGTACGCGCCCGCGCCCATAGCGAGGATGCAGGCCCATACATTTTTCCAGAGAGTTGGGCCACCCCTGCGCCAACATTAAGCTCCTAGCACAACCTCACTCGCGCAGATGCGCACTACGCGCATGCACGCCGAAGGCATCATACTGCATTGTGCGCGTCCGCACCAATGCCGCATACGCGTAGGTCCGCCGACATAATTTCCATAATCCAACCCGAGAGTTATGCTAACTCTAGGCTCACATCAAGCCCCTGCCCTAACTCACTAGATGCGGACGCACATTATACGCGTCTGAGCCCATGCCTACACCCTTCATCTATGCGAAGGCACACCTGGCGCTTCCGCACACCCTTTTCTGTCGACCAACTGCGCGAACCTGCTCTGTGCGTAGCTGTATAGATTTGAATTCCCTAACACCCCAGGGACGCAATAACCCCTCATTCGTGCACCCTAACTCTTACCCCTTCTAACGTTCTCTCTTCCTCTTTCCCCTTCATAACCATCACTCTCAAGTGCTGCCGGACTACCCACCACCGCCGCCGGTGACGCCATTGCCACCGCCACCATTCTTTTTCCCTACTTCCCTCCTCTCATTTCACTCACTTCTCTCACCACCCCTCTCTCTACTCTCTCTCCGCCGCAACTACCAGCTGTTGCCGGCGAACCCTCTGCTGCCATTTCGTCTTCCCCTTTTCTCACATTCTACCAAATTCTCCTCTTCTCACTCTTTCCTCTGCCCTGTATTCATCCCACTACTCCGCGCTGCCTTACTGCTTCAACGCTGATTTCTACTTTTGCCCGTTGCAAGCTACCGTGAGCTCCACTAGTCACCATCATCTTTGAACTGCGGCAACCCTTCTTTCCCTAGTTCCATTTCTACTTCCATTCTATCTCTGACTCCCAGATTCACCACGCATCTGTCATTGCTCTGTTTGTTTACTGTTTTCATTAATTTTGATTAGTTGGTTTTAAATTAGTTAGTTGGTTAATCCTGCATGTTAGGCTAGATAGAAATAACTGCGGTTAGATAGTTAGGTTGTGGTTAGAGGATTCTAGGCTTGATAAGTGCTCCGTTTGTGCTTACTTTTTTGAGTGTTACATGCTGAATATTAAGTGGTGTACCCTGTTTTATGTGTTCTGTCTCACTACTGCCTTGCTCGATAATGCTGCCCGAGTCCTATGTATTCCTTAATTGCTTTGCCTTTTGATATGTGAACTCATATGACTGTTTATACTGCTAATTGCCATCCGGGAACACCCGATTTACTGCCGGAATGCTGCCCAATTTTCTAGAAATTATTTTGGTTTTAGACATACTACCTATAATTGAACTTGTTGCTTTTAGAATTGAGTATTGACCTGAATACCACAAGTTCAACTCTTAGGTGACCTTGGGTTGGCTTTTCCGTGTTTCTTATGTTCTCGGTGATATGCTTTGAACCCTTGCATGCTTTCACTTTTCAAGTTAATCAAATGCCTTTGAATTGCGCTACATTTACCAATTGATTTAACTTGACAATCTTTTCAAACATGCTTCATTCTTTTAAAAATAATTGTTGCATTTCCATTGTGTAACCCAGTTGCTCCAATTTGATTTTCTAACTTTGGGTCATGTTACACAAAGCGCATATTGTAACACCAATTATTACAATCTTTATGACCATGACATTGATTGATGACGTACTTTCAATTTATTGCTCTTTTCGCAATTTCAAATTTCATCGTCAATGACTGCATTCCCCTCATGAACGTGAGCATGCTTAGGCCAACAATGCCAAGAACCCACTTAACAAAGTCAATAAGGATAATCAACAGCTACCGGCCACTGATACGGCCAAGTTTTCCAATCTATACTGTGAGCTCCGCTTCCCTACCTTTCGAAAGAAGAACCTGAATATTGAGAAGAAATTGGCTCTTCCCGATGACCTGAGGCAGTCTATGGAGGCCCGTATTCAGGGATTGGGCTTAGGCTTTATTGATAGGAATTTGAGATGGATAAACACCTCATGGGTCCAGGAGTTTTATTGCAATTTCTTTCGAGAGGCTCTTGATTCAGTACATTTACGGGGCGAGCAGATCTTGATTACTGAGGGAGACAATGGGGATGTATTGCATTGCCTACCTCGGACTGGTGATACTTGTGCATACCAGCATGCAGAGATAGCAATTAATGCTATGACCATTGATTATGAAGCTCTAAAGAGCGTTATTGCCACCCCGGACGCCCCTTGGGTGATGGATGCTAACAACAAGAGGCCCAAGGGGATGTTATTTGCCTATCTGTGTAGAGAGGCCAGGACTTGGTAGTAGATATTTGCCCACTACGTCATGGATACTACCTATTTTTCTGAGATTCTGATGGATATGCTTCTCCTGATTGGCTGTGTTATGGAGGGAAAGGAGGTATACATCCCCCGGCTGATAAGGAGATGCATGTGGTGAGCACACATCCGTGGCCTACTACCATTTCCCACCTTGGTCACTAGGATTATTGAGTTAGCTGGTGCCCCATGGAGGGATGATGACGCGATACCACCACCCTCAGACGACGACGATAAGGAGGTTACTACTCCGTGGGTACATGGGTGCACGAGAAGCCCCCATCCATGGACCCTCTACTTTAGCAGCAGTACCTTTACCATCACCAGCACCCGAGCTGACCTACCTTCTGGTTCAGTGTTTATTCCGATTCATGGAGCGCAGTGAGCGCCGGATTATGCGACGCTTAGACCGATTGGACCTGGCATTCGCAGCACATGGCGTTGAGCTACCACCTCTTCCTGACTCTTCAGCATCCGATGAGGAGGAGCATGTGGAGGAGCCGGTTTAGTAAGAGATTTGGAATGAAAATGCATAACTTCTTTAGATCAAGCTACCACCATTAAATTGATGCTAACTCATGAGGTTTAAGCTGATTTTAATTGAATTTTAATTGATTTATAAGCCTTGTGAATTTAGTGATACTTTGAGTAGTTGTTTTGGTCTATTATAGGTGAAGAAAAGAAGAAAAGAGGAAGCGTGGCTTAAGGAAGCGTGGCCCAAGGAGAAAAAGGCGTGGCGCATAAAGGAGGAATGCAAGCATTGCCCTCCACAAGGGCACGCTGTCCTCTAGGAGGGCAACATGAGCAAGCAAGCCTTGAGAGGCAACCCTGCCCTGCCCACGACAAGGGCAGAGCACAAATTGGTGCCATGGAACAAGGGAGACAAAAACACTGCCCTGCCCTCCTCAAGGGCAATATCGGGCTCACCAAAGGGAGAAATTCAAAGAAAAAGCTCACTAATGCTTGCCACAAGGATCGAACACGGCACCATGAGGAAACAAGAAACTAGGCCTTAGTTTGGTGCCAGGAAAACCAAGAAAAAAGAATAGCGTGCGCGTCACTCAAGGATCGAACACGGAGCTTCAATTTGGAAACATTGCCCTGCCCTCCGCAAGGGCAGGGCAGCATGTTGTGGTGCACGGCCAGCGCACCATTCTGGCGCACCAAGGCATCACTCGGCAGCACCAGCAGCACGCACAGGCACCATTCTGGCGCACCAAAAGGTTCTGCCCTGCCCTCCGCGAGGGCAGGGCAGCATCCTGCAC
>QBTX01002277.1:0-22577 GCA_003063285.2 Arachis monticola
AAGAGAGAGATGGAGTTGATTATTTTAGAAGAGAAATTCTAGACGACAGATAGTTTCCGAATTTATCAGACTGATTCTTAAGTTAGCAAAGGGTATTAGCAGGTTTTTTAAGTAGAGAGATCAGAGTATGAGGTTATACTTGGGGTGCTAGTATATTTATAATGGTTGTAGAGTGACTTTCCTGGGGATAAGATATTATTTATCTTAACTTTGGGTGACGTCATCTTATCTTCAAGGAACCCGCTGTTCTCTATGGCTTGGGGCTGCTTTGGATATTAGGTCATGTTCCGTTCTGTTGGGCCCTTTTTGCTTTTCCTGGTGATTTGAACGAGCTCTTTTAGAAGAGGTCGGCTAGTCTGACCTGAAGGAGGTCGGTTGAGAGTTTGTCTCAAATGTCGGGTCGGAGAGCTTGACCCAAGGTATGAACACAAGCTCACAAACTTTCATGAACCAAAGATTCTCAGCACTTGAATGTGTGGATTGAAGAATATAGAGGAGATGAAGAAATCTTGGGAAGTCAGCAAACTCTCATAAAAGTGCTTATTAAGGTCAAATGTTAAGTGAAAAGAGGAGTTGGAAAGAATAAGAAAGTGGGAAGACAATAAGGAAGTTCATAGCCAAGTGAAGCAGGAAAATTACATAATGAAGGGCTCATTAACGAAATTCAAAGCTTTTGATGAAGATAATGATCCAACCATCACACGCTATGTACTGATATCCAGAAGTGAGGTAATACAAGAGACACTCCTATCCTCGCTAATGCAGAAGCAAGCTCAATCAAGCAGTTAACAAAAGGAAGCTTGCTGAGGAGAGACCAAGAAAGGGGATAATAGCTGAATCTTCTCCCCCCTTGATGTTATTCCTCTTAACAAACTGGAAGAAGAGGAAGATAGTGAGAACAACATGTCAAGCTGATGAATAAAGAAGCGTTTGTTGGAGGCAACCCAACCAAATGTAGGTAACACTTCTTTCTCTGCTTTGTTAGATGTTTTTGTCTGCTTTGTTATTTCAATGAATGTGGCATGTATTACATTCTAATTGGGTGTTGCTTGCAAATATTTGTGTTTCAATTTTTTGGATGATTGCATTAAAAAAAAATGAAAGTGTCAGACATCTAAGGATTCTAAGTTTGGTGGTCAACTAAGATTCTAAGTTTGGTGTGGCACTTAAACTGTTTTTTGTTATAACAAATGCAAGGAAATCTTATTCATGGAAGATTTTTGGCTTGGTGTTATATTCTAACAAATGGAAGTTATTTGCTTAGTCCTTAAGTTCAAATAAGATGGGAAATGTGACTGGATTTAAGTTTTGGTGTTGGCTATTGCAACAAAAAATTATGTTCAATCTTTACTAATACTTGCATTAATACTCAAGTGGATAGTAGTAAGGGACTAAGTTTGGTGTGCACTTATTTTTTAGCAATTGTATATGCACACCTTCTTATGTTGCAATGACATGTCTCTGTTGTCTGGTGCCTTGGATGGTTTATGTCTTATATTGTTGCTTGAACACATGTATATACTAAGCATTTCATTATGTAACACTAATGATCCTTTAGCCCATTTCAACACGGGTGTTCTAATTGCTGCTTGAGGATGAGAGAAGGCATTCTGAGGTTGTGGTATGGGGAAGGGGAAGAATATGAGGAAAGGGACAACAAAGGAAGATGAACCACAACGTGGTAACGCTCCTTTCTCCTCCTACTGTACTTCCAGCAGTTGGGTAAAGTTGCATGATTGGTCTTATCTCTTGTATTGATGTGTGTTATGAATGCATGTTTGATTACTGTTTAACATTTGCTGTTCATGTTATGACTAGCCAATTTGAATTGTTGGTGAGTTAAAAGTATAAGCATCATGAATCATAAACAAACGAAGGTTATTAAAGAAGAAGTTGGCATGAGCTTATAAGTATTGGAAGGCTAGTGTGGTTAATTGTTGCTCAATGTTGTCATTAGATTTTAGTTTAATTGGAGTTTTCATCTAGAAGTTTTTAAATGAAATTATTTTGAAAAAAAAAAAAAAAAAAAAAAAAAAAAAAAAAAAAAAAAAAAAAAAAAGAAAGAAACAGGGAAAGAATGAGAAGAGCTGAAGGCTGCTTGAGTACGAAATGTGAAAATCTCTTGTTTCAAGGTAGTTGTGGTATGTTATATGTATGAGGCAGAGCTTGAGAAGCAAGACACTTTAGAGTCAAGGTTTAGGTGCAAGTGAAATGGCACTCCGCCTCAAAGCTCAAGGCTTAAGAATCTATGATTAGAGGAGTAAGAGAAAGAAACAAATGAGCCTAAAGAGTCCCCTAATTAAATGCTTGTGGTGCTTATGTATAAAGTGGTAATGCTTGAAAACAAAGCATTTAGAGTCGTAGCTTTGATAGTAAGCATGGGAAGAACCCAAGAGGAGAAGCTAATAGAGAATGTAAAGGCTTGTTTCAAAGGAAGACATGATAGAGAAGATTTCATAAAATGAGTTTTTTTTTTTTTTTTATTTACATTTCTTGTTGTGATTGTAGATGCTGGAAATAGGCCAACCATGAACATTATATTGCTATTGCTTCGCGCACTTGATGCTTGTCAAAATTGTTAGCTGGCATGGATTCTTTTCTTTCTTTGGGGGACAAGGCAAAGGTTAGGTTTTGTGTTGGTGATGATGATGTATGCATGTCATGTTTTTTTAATAGTTTTTTTTTTTTAAATTTGATTATTTATCACTGCACTCCTTTGCTTTGGTGTTAAAGAGGTATATTTCTTTGATTCTGTTTGGATTTTATAAATTTTGTAGGAATAAGTAGAAAAAGAAGGGCAAAAAAAGGCACAAATTAAGGCTCAAAGGAGAAAGAGAAATTTTTGGGGCAGCGGCTTTGAAGATTGGAGGCCAGGCTTTTTGGGAAGCGCTTAAGCAATGTTTTAAAGCGTGGGCGCAAATGGACGCAGTGGAAGCTTGGGCATTAGTAATGATGCTATGGCATTAATGTCTGTATGCGGTGTTTAACATGAATTAAATATTAAATTTTTTTTTTTTTTTTTTTTTTTTTTTTTCCTCTTTGTATTGAGGCCTTTAGGCATTGTAATGCATTGGCATTCTGAATTGGTAGGAATAGCTTATGGAAGGATGCTGCATGAAACTTTCATTATTAATGCCAAAATGGGGCAATGAATGAGTGCTACGTTAATTAAGCAATGCATTAGCTTACTATTAATGGTAATAAAGCAGATGAAAGCATACTGCAGCATAAGTTATTAATGCTCAATTTATTAATTATGCAAGCGTAAGGCATTAATGAATATGCATGCAATAGGCCATTTAATTTGCTAAGGAAGCTTAGCGTGAAAAAGTAAGAGAGCGCTACGTCAAAGCTAGGAACGCTGCAACGCTCCAAACAATGAGCGCTCATTTTCCAAGTGAGCGCCAGTGTAGTTAGTGAGCGTTTTCGTGAATTCTCAAGATGGGATGCAAGGATTGTGCTGTCCATACGCACTAAGCAGCAGTTGAACAAGCAACAGAGCGCTCATTTGGAGAGAGCTGGCTAAGGAAAGGCGCACACCAATGGAGCAGCACTCAACTAAGGAACGTAGCGCTCACTAAGAGAGCGCTAAGGAAGAAAACAAGCGCACGAGAGGAGCATGCTTAGAGAATGAACACTGCGCTCAATTTTAAAATGCAACGTTCTCCTGGGAGTAGAATTTTGGTTCAATTAATCTGATTCCAAGCCCATTGAAGCTCCAAAGCAAGCAGAGCCCATTAACATCACTCAAAGGCACAAGAGATAGTAAGAACAGAAATTTCATTTGATTTGTAATTTGTTTTCAATTTCAATTTCATTTGTAATTTAGGAATGCCTATAAAAAGGCTCAGTTAGTTMTGATAAAAAGGGAGCGCACAGTAGGAGTAGAATTAGAGTAGAGGCTTAGGCTGGCTCTGCTAGAGAGCAATAAGAGTAGAAGTAGGAGTAGAATAGAAGACTCTCTTTGATACACTTTTCCTTTTCTGCAATTTTACATTTCTGTTATAATTGAATTCAACTTGGCTTATGCAACTTCTGTTTCTGATAATTCTCTTCTGCAAGTTTCCCTTTCTGCAGTTTTACAATTCAGTTACATTAAGCTTGATTTTAATCTTCTGTTCCCATTGCTTTCTGTTCCCATTGCTTTCAATTTACTTTCATGCAATTTAATTCTTCTGCAATTCTTCTGAGTTTTGATTTACTACTTTCATTTAAATTTCCCGCACCCAATCCCCTTTACAGTTACTGCAATTTACCTTTCTTGTCATTTAAGCATCTGCAATTTACATTCTGCACTTTATATTTTTTGCAATTTACATTCCACTACCCGGATTTCATTCAATTCACCAATGTTAGCTTAACTAAACTAATCACCTCACTAAAGTTGCTTGATCCATTAATCCCTGTGGGATCGAGCTCACTCTTGTGARTTATTACTGCTTGATGCGACCCTGTACACTTGCCGGTGAGTTTGTGTGGAATCGTTTTTCCCTAATCAGTTTTACTTCTTCTATGAATAACTTTCTCATCATAGATAAGGGCATTAAGTTGATACTTTATCCTAAGTCACATAATGCCTTATCAATGAATATGTTACCGATGGTGCTAGGCAGAAAGAAACTCCCAGGATCCTTGAGTTTTGGTGGGAGGCCTTTTTGAATGACTACACTGCACTCTTGGGTTAGGAACTGATGATTGGATTTTTTGACGGTTGAGAATTTCACTAATGAAGTCTCATTTTAAAGTATAGTTTCTAAACCAACAATAATCCTTTCATACAAAAATTTTGTTTGTCACAAGTACAAACCCCTAATGATCCTAATAACCGAAGTATTCAAACCTCGGGTCRTCTCTCAAAGGAATTGCAGGGTAGTGTTCTTGTTATTGGTTATGAGTTTGTATATTTTGGAGTTTTGGATAAGGGACATGAAAWGTAAAGTGCAAAGGAAATCAAATGACAAAAAGGTCTTGGCAAGGTTTGGTGGTCAAGGATCTCTATCCTTGTCACTAACCACAACATGAGAATTGGCAAGGATCAATCCCATTAAATYATCCTCTAACTAGTAGTAAAGGAAAGTCAAATGAGATATATCAATCCAARTCTATAAGTCCTAACTCTCCACTAATTCAATTAGTGAGAACTAGAGTCAATGGCTCCCAATCATCAATTACTTAGACATTAGTAACTCAAGAGTTCCTAAGTTACCTTTCCAAGCCAAAAGCATAAAGTTTTACTCTAAAATCCAACCAAGCATTTTATCAAACACTTGGAAGGCATAAAAGGAAAGCAAACTGGAGCTTTAAACGTGTTCGAGTTGTTTTGGTTTTGGTTGGAGTGGCCTTAGTTGGCTTGGTAGTCACAGAATCCTAGGGTTGGTCTTATCTGCATTTGTTGGTAATCCATTGGGATAAGGATTTAGAGGCTTTGCCCGTTGTTTGAAGCATTTAAACTGAGAAGGCATTAGAGCGTGTTGTTTGACATCAATTCCCATCTGGCTATTGGTTGTCCGATCACTTGCCTTCTTTTGTGATTATCTCTCCACCTGATCACGTTTGTAATGCACTTTACCACGTAATCTTTATGAGGCATTAGGATAACACGGAGTCTTTAAGATCGTGTTTGACCCGTAGAGAGGGGTAGCAAGTGTTGCCACAACTTTGTCATGTGAGTTCCTTCTTTTCACTATTTTCCACGTTTAAAGCTCAGTTGAGCTACACCCTTAAACTAGAACAGCATTAAACGAGCATTGTTCGTTCCGTCTTACTACTTACCTCCAGGGTTGCTTTCTTCCATTTCACACCACGTGTTAATTGGCAGCTCAGTTGACCGTTATCACCTGAAGCTTAAAACATGATTTTAATAGTGTTTATAGTGCTCACCTCCAGGAGTGTCCAACGTTTAAGCTCCAGTTTAGACGCCACGTAAAACCTCGCCAACTACAAATTAAACCGTCCAGCTGGGGGAACTTGCGGATAAGCATTTGTTTGCCAACTGGCAGGAGGAGTTATTGGGGCAGTGTCTTATGTTGACGGGAGCTTTATTTGAGCAGAAACATTAACTTAAACTTGCTCTGGTATGAAACCCATATTGGTATCTACCTTCTGGATGGGTTTATGGGACTACTTTGGGAATTTTGGTGGTTAAGGATGGGTGGGCTCCTAGTAAAGAATTCCCAAGTGCCTTGGTTAAGCTTTCTTCAGAAATCGGGGGTTGAGGGGTTTCTAATTTCGTTAGAAGCCTTAAGTGAGGGGTTTGTCATCTACTTCGATCTAATCACCTATTAGGTGTGTTGTGGTAAGTCAATTGCGGACAATGTCATTCATGAATTGTGAAACTAACAGATCCAGCCCATACCTACTCTCCATCTGTTAGTGTATTATGGACATAAACCCAAAGCAAAAGGAATTTCGGGAAAGGCTGAAAGCCCAGAAGAAACACAACAAAAGCTCAATTTAGAAAAGTGTATAAATCAGGGAGAAAGGGGAGCCACCACGTAGAAATTTAAGCGATGTGTGGTTAAGGCAACGAGATCCGTTCTAGACTTCCTCCGTATCAAAGAGAACCCTTTTTTTCATTTTTCCTAGTTTTCATACTTTTTTGTAATTGAATTCAGAGGTATAAAGTGTAAGCTTAATCACTAGAACCCCAAGGGTTCATATGAGGTTGGGGAGGTCAATGGTTAGCTTCTCACTTATTTGGGTGGTGAGGCTTCAATACACTTGAACCAAGTAAATAGTTATACTTTCTTATTAATCATTCCTTCTTCAAACTTTTCCGTGCAAGGGAACTGAAAATTACTTTTTTGGGTTAACAAAAGCTCTTTTCACTAAGACTTTTGGGTATTCTCATTTTTGCTGGCTAGTGTGTGCCTAGCTGAAATCCCTCTGTTCCGAATGTATTCTGGTGGGAAAGAAACTTCTCATAATCTGATAATTCTTCGCGATTGGGGACAGAATTTTTTGGGATAAAGAAAGTGCGCATATGTGTCTTCACGCATTCATGCTAAGAGAGAAAATACGCCATTTTACACATCAGTAAGCTACATTTGCGGATATTAGCGGGTTTGATGGATATGGGAAGTGTGAGCATGGTACATCACTTATGTTTTTGGGCTATATTGGTGGTGGTTCATGAAACTGCGTTTGTGGCTAAGTGAGGAAATCATGATCGAAAGAGGGCGTCATCTTCTTCTTATGAACCATTTAAACCAGGGAATTGGGAATGTTGTGTAGAATAATTTCATAGAGAGAATTGAGATAGAGCCTAAAGCGGGATTTAAGGACCTCCGCAATACTCATATTAGATTGCCAAGCAAAATTCAATGAACGCATTGTTTGAGGAAAGGGATAAAAATGTTTTTTCATCGAGGGGTCGCGCCAAGATTGGGTCTCTCAACTGGAGATCTCCGGGGAGAAACAAGCCGATGAATCACCACTGGGAAAACTACATTTCTCTAGATGCTTATGGATGGCCGCGTTCTTGTATCTCTTCCTGACCAACTTCTGCACCTATATGAAAATCTTTAGAGTAAGTGCAGTATTTATCAATCTACTCTCACCGACTTTCACACATGTTCATGATCTTTAATATATCAGCGAATGTTTAGGTTCATCGCATATCCTCCTATGCTTGCAACGGTTGGAAGTATGGATATCCGGATGGTCCTCTAGGGGCTAAATTTAAGATTCCGCAATTTCAATTTCTTGCCATTGTACCGCGTTCGTCGCCGCTGCAAATTTCCGCTCAATACATTCGCAATTTGTGGCTCACCTGTAGGATGCAAATATGTATTAGTAGTGCCAACAGAGAATAGGAAGTAGCGGAATCCAAGTCACTCTCGGTAACACCTAGTGATTTGGTGTTTTCCTCAAGAGAGGTCGAAGTACTAGGTGTATAGTCCAACCGCCGCTAAGCTTGCCGAGTGTGTAATAAAGTCCTTTCGATCTTAGGATCAAAATTAGCCAAGCTAGAGTTCGGTTGAGAACGATGAACATCAAACTGAAAGTCTAGCATAAATGTAAGAAATTTTAAAATGTGCTCTGTTAATTAAAAGAAGTAAAACTATCAGCAATTTACATATTCAAATATTTTTTTTATTCTTAAACTTTGATTGTTCATTCCCTAGCAACGGCGCCAAAAATTTGACCGCTGTCACAGAAGCACCTAAAGATGTATTGTAAAGATTCCTTCAAGAAACCCGCGTTGTAAGTATAGCTTTACCAACAACAATCCTCGGAGGTCAAATTTAGAAGAGTGGATGTTTTTTGGCTTGTCACATAGTTCAACCCCAAGATAACCAAAGTAATTCAAACTCGGGTCGTCTCACAAGGATAGCAATCATGTGCTTCGACATTGGTTAGAAATCCGGGGTTGAGTTATGAGCATGAAAATGAATGGGAATCTTAACAAACAAATATCATCTTTTCAAAACAAAAAAAATTCAAATCAACTCACAAAAATAAGCACCTTAAATAATACAACATTCCACTTACACTTTGTGACCAAACAAGGAATTACAACTAAAGCAATTGGTTGAAAAATTGATTTTAAGTATGAAATAATAAAGGTAACTCTTGGCTAGGCTCGGAAATTGGATCACCATCCTTGTCTAACAACTATACCTTGACAATTATAAGGAACCAAGCTCATTAAGTCTACTCTCAGGTCTTAAGTACGTGATATCTACTCCTAGACTTGAAGTACGTCAAAAGGCTTTGATCACATCAACTCATAAGTCCCAACCTACCTACTAATAGATTGAGTATGGTTGGCGTAATTAAGTATAAAATTGACCACCTAGGGCTCCTAAATCATCAAATCCAATTAGACCCAATGACTCAAGTTTACCCAATTCCCTTGACCTAGGCCAAATGAAAGACTACTCCATTATCAAAGTAAACAATTCATCAAAACACTTGTAAAGCACTAACAAAAAGACATGTTCAAATTAGATAATTGAGTTCTACAAATACCACACTTAACAATTATAAACACGCAAGTCAATTCAAACAACAAAGCTAAGCATAGAAATCATCAATGTAACATCAACAAGTCAAGATTAACAACATTCAAAAATGGAGATATGAAATGAGAAAATTGCAAGAATTGTCATAAACTATCACAAGAATAAGCAAAATTGTAACAGAAATTCAAATTGAAACAATTAAAGATAGTATTAACAAATCAAATCACAAATCAACAAGGGAAGATCAATGTAAAACTATGATCTGAGAGAACAAGGGTTTTCTCTTCTAGAATAACCAAAGAATTCAAAACTAAACTAAAAAATTATGTTCCTAGTGTAAAATGAGTGATCTCCCCTTCCCCCCTAGCATCCTTAGGTCTTTTCCATATAGAAACAGCTTGAAATTGGGACTAATGAGCTCAGAAATCGCCAGACACAATTTCCTTTAATGAGGTCACGTGAGCAGCGTCACGCGTGCGCGTCGATAAATTTCTCCTGATTCGCGTGGATGTGTCCATCCTCGCGCGCCGCTTCCAGCCAATCCATCCAGCGTGCGCGTGGAGTGGGCGCAAGTAAAAACGATCGCTGCTTCTCCAAAGGATCTCAAATTCTTCATGGTCCTCCCTTTTTGTACATGCTTTCCCCCTCTCTTCTAAGTCATTCCTACCCCATATAACTAAATTACTCAACAAATACACACCAGACAATCGGAATTCAAAGACCAGAGGACTATGAAGAAATAGTAAGGGAATATTTAAAGGAAAATAAGCAAATGTTTTAACTCATAGAGCAATATTGGAAAGTGAACACAAAACCAAGCATTTCTTGCGAATAGGTGTGAGAAATATTGATTAAATCTCCCAAATTAAGCCCAAGATAACCACAAAATCGGGGTTTTTCACCGGCTTCTTGTCTATTAGTGTGCGGTGAAGATTAGCATTAGCTAATATGATAGTGATGACCATGGGATCGTAATGTCCCGAGATGACGCCAGCTGCGTCCTCTTAAGTGAAAGTGTAGCGGGGATGTTGTGCTTCTTCTTTTCCTCAAACATGAATATACTTCTTTAAGAATTCTGATAAACCATTATTTTTATGATTTAATATTGAGTTTAATTGAGTGGTTTTATCAAATTCTTTTACCCACTTAATTCATATGATTAGCATGATATAACAATTCCTTCCCAAAATTTTTTTATTTTCTTTGTTGAATCATCTTCCAATAAGAGAACTTTTATTATGTATTTTAACTCTCCTTATTCCATATCGAGCATGTGATCCGTGTGTTAAGTTTCAGGCTTTCATAGGGCAGGAATGGCTTGAGAAATGGAGAAGAGCTTGCAAAATGGAAAGGAAACAAGAAAATCAAGGAGATGAACTACGAACAATGACGCGGCGCACTGGTACGCGAGTGCATGGCTCACGCGGGCGCACGAAATGAAGAAAGCACAGCGACCCGAACGCGTGAATGACGCAAACGCGTGATTGAAATTCTGCAGAATGGAACGCGAGATGGATGACGCGGAAGTGGTGACAAGGAAAATTTGCTGAATGCGAAACGCGTGGAATAAAGCATATGCGTGTCCTGCGCGAGCTGCAAAAATAACAGAATACGCGGGGGGCGATTTTGAGCCAACATTTTGGACCCAGTTTTTGGCGCATAAACACAGACTAGAGCTAGGAAACATGCAGAAACTCAGGGGTCATCCACACACATTCAGAATAACATAAGACTTAGGGATTACTCTTAGGTTTTAGATCTGCAATCTTAGATTAGCTTTACATTTTGTAGTTATGCTTTGCTTTGGATTTTTGATGCTGAAGTATTATTTGTAGTGCTTTTTGCTTTTAATTAACTATTTATTTTATTTAAATTATTAGTTTTTTATATTTGAAATATTAATTTCCATGTCAATGGAGTAAATTTTCTACTTGACATGGGGTTGATTAAGAGGAACTTGAGTTATTCCATACCTGCTAACACTAGACCTTCCCAAGGGAAAGACTAAGGATCTGCGGATAAGATATCAAGTCCAATCCAACTTGAACTTTCCCTTATCAGTAGGGTTAAAACAAAGTGGAAAAACAACAACCGCTTCACATTACACTTGAGAAAGATTCCCAACAGGAATAGAACTTCCATTAATTAACTCCCAGTCAAAGGCTTTTTTATAATAATAATTCTTAGTTTTATATGGTTTAATTTATTATTATTTTAATTAACTCATTATCCATCAAACCTTCTGGAAAATTCTAATTTGACGGATAAACTTAGGGCTCTTTTCCTGCAATCATTGGGGACCTCGGACCATATTTCCAGAGTATTTTAAATTTAATTTTTGTGACAACCCTTTCTTAAATTGAGAAGGCGGATCTTCAGTTGGTTTAAGAACTGTACTTGCACGTAATTCATTTTATTAAATTTCTTAACTGGTTGATTTCCGCCCCATCAATGCTCTTTTTTGCCCGAGATGATTTGGAGATTCCTCCACCCGCAAATCCCCCGTGTATCATATGGACATGCTTCTCAGGGGTACGAAGGTGTCCTCAGTTTGCCGACATCTTGTCCCTATCTTCTTTTCTTGTTCATCATTTTTTTTCTTTTTATATATTGTTGCTAATAATTTTGAGCTTAAGTCTCAACTAGTTTCTCTGATGACATTTTTTAGTCGAAACATCGTTGGTGGGACGTCCATAGATTCGATGATATTCACGATATTCAGCCCCGATTTCCCCTCCTTTTTGCTTTTGATTTTTTTTTTTTTTTTTTTTTTTTTTTTTTTTTTTACTTCTTGGTATATTTCCATGAGACAAACCCGGAGATGGGTGTAATTGTAGTATTTCTTGATCTTTTCTTCCATGCTGATCTTCTTTTTTTCTTGGACTCTTTATCCTTATCTCGAGAGGACTAGGAGAATCCGGATTTCGAGGTCTCTCCTAGCCGAAGAGTTTCTCCATGTTATGTAACTTCCCTGCTTGTTTTTGCACTTCGTTCAGAGAGGTGGGGTACTTCTTTAATATACGGTAAAGTCCTCTCCAACCATTGGATGAGACCACATGGCTGCTTCTGTTGGTAGACATTGTATCTCCAGACATGCTTTGTTGAATCTTTCCATGTAGTTGCTAAGACTTTCCCGATCTCCTGGTTTGATCCCTCCAACAGACTTGGAGCATGCTTAAGTTTATCTTTCTGGTGGAAATCTGGCCAGGAACTTCTTTGCTAAGTCGTCAAAGCTTTAGATGGACCTAGGATGCAGATTGGTCAAAACAATTAATCTGTTGTTTTGTTAAGGTTGTTGGGAAGGTTTTGCAAGCGGACTGCATCTGAGGCATCGGTGAGGTACATTTGACTCCTGAAATTACTGAGGTGATGACTTGGGATATCTGTGGTGCCACGTAAGAGTCAATGTCGGAAGTCTGAATCCCTTCGGATTTTGGCTTCTCACATTATCTCTTTGGTGAATGGGCTTGGTCCTTACGGGGGCTGTCTTCGTGACCGGATCGAGTTGTTTTGGCTGGATCTGTTTTGAGCTTTAAGAGCTTGTCCTTTAACTCGCGGCGTCGCCTAACTTCCCTTCGCAAGTCTCTCTCAGCTTCTCGTTGATGTTCCACCTTTTTTTTTTTTTATTTAATTTAAAGCAGATATAAGTGCCTCAATTGCTTCCGCGTTTGGTGAATTTCTTGTCTTTGTTAGTTGAGGAGTATCTTTTACTGTGGTGTAGTGGTCTGCAATTTGTTTGGTGTTTTGTCTACCAAACCAGAGTTGCGGTGTTCATGGTTGTCCGCCCAGTGGAGAATGAACTTCCCAGTATCCCGCACGGCGCCAATGTTGCGTCGGATCTACCTAAACTGTAGGTCGATCTCGGACGAGTTCTTCTGTACTGGTTGGATATGACGTGTCCGGCTGGTGGGTGGCAGCCGGAGTGCCCTGTCCGACTTTGTTGGAAAATGGTTTAATCGCTGCTGATCCTTTGTTACTAGAGGGTGGTGGTACCTGAAGGACTCCTGATAAACCGCGATTTTGTGGTTTATCTTGGGCTTATTTTAGGGGATTTTTATCAACTTTTTCTCAAATTTATTTATAAAATATTTTTTTTTTTTTTGTTTTTTGCTTATTTGTTGCTTAAATGTGAGAAACTGCTTGTTTAGGCCCAGAATGGTGGTTTTTTATTACCTTTTTTATTCTATTCTGCTTGAATAATTCGTTGGTAATTTTTCGACAAAAAAAAAAAAAAAAAAAAATGAAAATGTTAGGAGAGAAAGCATGCCAATGGCCGGAGAACTCAATGAAGAAATGAAGGAACCGTAAAATTGTCAAGCCTGACCTCTTGCTACTAAATAGACTATAACTTGAATCTTACAGGAAGCGTCCCCAAATGAGGTCGTTCTAGTTGCGTTGGAAAAGCTAACGTCCGGGGGCTTCAAATGTATAATTTGCCATATGTTGCCTAACGCATAGGGGCACCGAAAGTGACAATTGTACGCGCGCGGCGTTTCGATGAAAAAAATGTGGGTCACTTTAGAAGAAAGCCCAAAAAGCCAAATTTCTGAAGCATTTTGGGCCCATCCAACTCAAATTTTTTGATGCTCATTAAAGAAACACACAGACCAAGGATTGAAGGGGAATGCAAACCAAATAGTCATAAATAAAAATAAGTTTTTCATCATGTTTTAGGAGTAGATTATAGAGTATCCCTTCTCTAGATTTAGGATAGAATTAAGGGTAGAGATTAATTAAATCTCTTCAAATCCATGAATAAAAAAGCTGTGATTCAGATTTCTCTTTATATTTTAGTGTTTCTATGGTCTTGATCTTCAAAAAAAATGTGATTCTCTCCTTCATTTGCACTCTTTTATGTTTAATGAACTTGTTAGGAGTCTCAAGTTTTTTTTGATGGAAATAAAAAAAGAGAAAAAAAAAAAAACTTGCTTGTTTATGTATGAATTTCTTGCTTATGATCAGTGTTATAGAAAAAAAGGTTTCGATTAATAACTAAAAAATTGTGATGTTTACTTTTCTAAAGATTAATGTGATGAATAATAAGACAATAAAATAAATAGTTTTTCTTTGGCTCTTGGCGCTAGGGCTAAAGGGAAATTGAAGTGACCTTGGTTCGATTGGGTTCCTCATTGAAAGATTGGTCGATTTTGAGAAAAAATGATCAATAATTGAATGCATAAAGAAAAAAACAAACACTACTAATTATAAATAAGAGATGGTTAAAGACACTTATCTGATAGAAGATGATCAAAGCCATATAAAAAGATAAAGTTAGGAGTAAGATATTAGCGTACTTCAGACTTTGAAGTAGAACTTAAAACATAGGCTAGCTCTTATATTAAAAAATATTTGTTTTTTTTTTTTGATAAAATAAATATACTTACTACTTAATGCTAAAAAATTCTTTTCATTTATTTTGAAAAGTTTAATTAATGATTAACAATCAACAATCTACTAATATAGAAAACTTCTAATCTTGCCATTTGTTATTTTCGCTTGCAAATTCAAAATAAAACCTTACATCCTTATAGTGTTCCGGCGAATAAGGTTGAGCATTTGCATGCTGCAATTCTGTAGTGAGAGACGACTGGAAGTTTAAATACTTCGGGTTAATTTTCAAATTTGGGGTTGTTACATGTGAACGCTTCATATTTTTGACTGTAGGCAATGTTTGTTTGGTTGTAGACTCATGCTCACAACAAAATGTTCTTATTTCTAGAAGAGAAATTCTAGACGACATTGATGATCTTTCTCGATTTATCAGACCAATGATCTTAAGTTAGCAAGGGTATTAAGCAGGTTTTTAGTAGAGATCAGATATGAGTTATACTTGGGTGCTAGTACTATTTATCAATGGTGTGAGTGACCTTTTCCTGGGGATAAGCATATATATTTATCTTAACTTTGGGTGACGTTATCTTATCTTCGAGGAACGGCCGCTTTTCTCTATACGGCGGGCCTGCCTTTGATATTAGGTCGATGTTCCTTCTGTTGGGCCCTTTTGGTTTTCCTGGTGATTTGAACCGAGCTCTTTTGTAAGAGGTCGGCTAGTCTTGACCTGAAGAGGTCGGTTGACGAGTTTGTCTCAAACATCTCGGGTCGGAGAGCTCTGACCCAAGGTGAGTGAACACACTCACACAACTTCTCAGACCAAAGATTCTCAGCACTTGAATGTGTGATTGAAGAATATAAGAGGAGATGGAAGATCTTGGGAAGTCAAAGCAAACCTCCTCATAAAAAGTGCTTATTAAGTCACAAATGTTAAGTTCAAAGAGACGGAGTTGGAAAGAACTAAGAAAGTGGGAAGACAATAGGAAGCTCATACCATGTGAAGCAGGAAAATTACATACATGAAGGCTCATGTAACGACCAATTCAAAGCTTTTGTGAAGAAATAATGATCAACCATCCACCTAGTCAACCAGGGATACAAGAGTCCTATCCTGAATAGACAGCTCATAACAGAAAAAGGAAGCTTGCTGAGAGAGACCACTAAAGGGGACCTAATAGCTGAATTTCTCCCCCTTGATGATCTATTCCTCTTAACAACTGGCAAGACAGAGAAGATAGGTGAGAATAACATGTCAAGCTAGATGAATAAAGAAGCGCTTTGTTGGGAGGCAACCCAACAATGTAGGTAACACTACTCTTTTCTCTGCTTTTGTTAATGTTTTTCTGCTTGTTTATAATTCCAATAGAATGTGGAAATGTATTACATTCTAAGTTTGGGTGTTGCTTGCAAATATTTGTGTTTCAGATTTTTTGATGATTGGCATCAAAAAAATAATGAAGTGTCGACATTAAGTGTTCTAATTTGTGGTCAACATAAGATTCTAAGGTTTGGTGTGCGCACTTAAACTGTTTTGTTATACAAACAAGAAATCCTTATTCATGACAGTATTCTTGGCTTGGTGTTATATTTAACAAATGGACAGTTTCATTTGCTTAGTCTTAGTTCAAATAAGAACTGGAAATGTGACTGCGATTCTAAGTTTTGGTGTTGCCTCTTGCAACAAAAATTTATTTCAACTTTTATTCTATCTTGCATTCTACTACATGCGTAGAAAGACTAAGTTTGGTGTGGGCCACTTAATTTTTTAGATTTTTTTTTGTTATCACCCTTTATGTTCGCAATCATGTTTGTTTCTGTGCATTGGATGGTTTATGTCTTATATTCTGTTGCTTAACACATTATAACTAAGCATTTCATTATGTAAAAACACTAAATGATTCACTTTAGCCCATTCAACCGTGTTCTAATTGCTTGCTTGAGGATGAGCAAAGCGCATTCTGAGTTTGGTATGGGAAGAGGAAGAATATTGAGGAAAAGGGACAACAACAGGAGATGAAACCACAACGTGGTAACGCTCCTTTCACCCCTACTGTACTTCCAGCATCTGGGTAAAGTTGCATGATTGTCTTATCTTCTCTGACTTCATGTGTGTTATGATAATGCCATAGTTTGATTAACTGTTTAACATCTTGCTGTTCATGTATGACTAGCATTTGAATTGTTGGTGAGTTAAAGTATAGAGCATCATGAATCATAAACAAACAAGGTTATTAAGAAGAATTTACATGGGCTTATAATATTGGACGGCCTGTAGTGGTAATTGTTCTCATGTTGTCATTAGATTTTAGTTTAATTGATTTTTTTTTTGTTTTCATCTAGAGTTTTTATAAATTATTTTGGAAATCAGAAAGCCTAAGAAAAAAATCAAACAAAAAGGAAGAAAAAAAGAAAAACAGGGAAAGAATGAAAGCTGAAGCTTGCTTGAGTTACAGAAATTCGAATCTTTGTTAAGGTAGTTGTGGTTGTTATATCAGTATAGAGTAGCTTTGAGAAGCAAACACTTAGAGGTCAAGTTTAGGTAGCAAGTGAAATGCACTCCGCTCAAAGCTCAAGGCTCTAAGAATCTATGATTAGAGGAGTAAAGAAAAGAAACAAATGAGCTCTAATGAAGTCCCTCAATTATAATGCTTGTGTGTGCTTATGTATAAGTGGTATATGAAACACAAAGCATTTAGAGTCCGTAGCTTTGATATAAGCATGGGAAAACCACCAGAGGAGAAGCTAATAAGAGAATGTAAAGGCTTGTTTCAAAGGAAGAAATATAGGAGAAGTTTCATAAAATGAGGTATAACTCTTTTTTTATTTACATTTTCTTTTGTGGTGTGATTGTAGAGTGCTGAAAATAGGCCAACACATGAACATTATACTTGCTATTCTTCGCGCACTTGATGCTTGTCAAAATTGTCAGCTGCATGGTTCTTTTCTTCTTTGGGGGACAAGGCAAAGGTTTAAGTTTTGTGTTGGTGATGATGATGTATGCATGCATGGTTTTTATGTTTTTTTTTTTTAAATGATTATATCAAACTGCATGCTTGTGCTTTGGATGTTTTTATAAAAAAAGATATATTTCTTTGAATTCTGGTTTGGATAATTTTTTTATAAATTTTGTTAATAAGAAAAAAGAAAGGCAAAAAAGGCACAAATTAAGGCTCAAAGGAGAAAAGAGAAATTTTGGGGCAGTCTGCTTTGAAGATTGAGCCAGGTTTTTGGGAAGCGCTTAAGCAATGACTTTTAAAAGCGTGGGCGCATGACGAGTGAAGCTTGGCATTAGTAATGATACTATTGTCGCATTAAATGTCTTATGCTGCTTAACATGAATTATAATTAAAGCATGCTGTGAACTTTTTTAGTTTCCATTCGAATTGAGGTTCTAAGGCAATTTAATGCGATTGGCATTACATGAATTGTAGATATAGCTTAGGAAGATGCTGCTGAAACTTTTCATTATTATGCCAATGGGGCAATGAATGATCTTACGTTAATTTAAGCATGCATGTGCTTACTAATTAATGGTAATAAAGCAATGAAAGCATACATGCAGATATTATTAATGCATCAACATTAATATGCAAGCTAAGGCATTAAATAATATGCATGCAATGAGGCCATTTAATTTGCTAAGAGAAGCTTAGCGTGAAAAAGTAAGAGACGCTACTCAAGAGCTAGGAACGCTGCAACGCCCAAACAATGAAGCGCTCTTTTCCAGTAGATGAGCGCACTAAGTGAGACTCAGTTAGTGAGCATTTTCGCTGAATTCTCAAGATGGGTGCAAGGATTGTGCTGTTCCAATACGCTACTAAAGCAGCAGTTAACAAGCAACAGAGCGCTCAGTTTGGTGGAGAGGGCTGGCTAAGGAAGGGAGCACCAATGGAGCAGCACACTCAATGAGCTAAGAACGTAGCGCTCACTAAGTAGAGCGCATAAGGAAGAAAACAAGCAGCGAGAGGAGCATGCTGAGGAATGACACTGCGGCTCAGAGTTTTAAAATGCAACGTTCTCTGGGTGTAGAATTTTGTGGTTCAATTAATCTATTCAGCCATTGAAGCTTCCAAAGCAAGGCAGAGCCATTGACTCACTCAAGAAGGACGAGATATAGTAGAACAGAAATTTTATTTGATTGTGTATTTTGTTGTTGTCAATTTCAATTTCATTGGGTAACTTTAGGAATGCCTATATAAAAGGCTTCAGTTAGTTTGATGATGAAAGGGAGCGCGACAGTAGGGAGTAGAATTAGAGTAAGGTTAGGGCTGGCTCTGCTAGAGAGCAATAAGAGTAGAAGTAGGATAGAATTATGAAGCATCTCTTGATACACTTTTCTTTTCGTGCAATTTTACATTTCTGTTATATGATTCAATTGGTTATGCAACTGTGTTTTGTTCTGATAATTCTTCTTCTGAAGTTGCCCTTTCTCTTAGTTTAACAATTCAGTACATTAATGGCTTGATTTAATTCTTGCTTGTTCGCATTGTCTTCTGTTCTATTGCTTTCAAGTTTTAGATTTTGCTTCATCGAGTTGCAATTTAATGGTTTCTTCTAATTCCGGGACAATCGCCTTCGTATGCATTGTTGACTTATTCTTTCAGTTTAAATTCCTACAATCTTTAGCAGTTCTCAATCCTCGTCATGTAACATCTGATTTAATTCTGCCTATTTTTTTGCAATTTTAAATTTGCTGTTCTATCCCGATTTCACTTCAATTCACAATGGTTAGCTTAACTAAACTAATCCGCTCATAAGTTGCTTGAATCCATTAATCTGGTGGATCTAGCTCACTCTGTGAGTTTATTACTAGTTAATGCGACTCGTACACTTAGCCGGTGAGTTTGTGTTGTGGATCGTTTTTCTCCATATCATTTTACTTCTTCTATGAATAACTTTCTCATCCATCAGAATAAGGGCAGTAGTTGATTCGTGTTATCCCGTAAGTCACATATGGCCCTTATTCAATGAATATGTTTCGATGGTGCTAGGCGAAAGAAACTCCAGGATCCTTGATTTGGTGGTAGGCTTTTTGAATGGACTACACTGCACTCTTGGTTAGGAGAACTGATGGTTGGATTTTTTGAGCGGGTTGAGAATTTACTAAGTGAAGTCTCATTTTAAAAGGTATAGTTTGTAAACCAACGATAGTTAATCCAACAAAAATTTTTCGTTTGTCACAGGTAAACCGCTAATGATCTAATACACGAGAGAGTATTAAGCTCGCCGGGTCTATCTCAAAGGATTGCAGGGTAGTGGTTTCTTGTTAATTGGTTTATGAGTTTGTATATTTTGGAGTTTTTGATAAGGGACATGAAAAGTAAATGGAAGGGAATCAATGACAAAAAGGTCCTTGGCAAGGGTTTTTGGTGGTCAAGGTCTCTATCGTTGTCAAACGCTAACCATAATGGAATTGCAGGATCAGTCTCAATTAAATCATCCTCTGACTAGTAGTAGGAAGTCGAAATGAGATATATACAATCCAAATCTATAAGTCCTAACTCTCTCACTAATTCATTAGTGAGAACTAGATCAATGAGTCCCAATCATCAATTACTTAGACATTAGTAACTCAAGAGTTTTAGTTGCCTTGCCAAGCTAGTAGAGCAGTCATGAAAGTTTTAGCTGCTATAAATCCAACCAAGCATTTTTTCAAACTTTGGAGGGCATATAAAGGACATCAGGGTACAAATTGGCAAGAAGTAAATCAAGAATGGGAAAATAAAAAAAAAAGAAAAACAAAAAAAAAAAATACAAAAAAATAAAAAAGAGAAAGTAAAGGACATATAGATAGCAACATTAACCTACAAATTTGAAGAGCTTATAAAAAAAAAAAAAAAAAATAAGAACAAAAAGTAGAAGAATATGAATGTAACAAAAGAATTGAGAGTAGGAGAGAATGAAAGATGAATCAGACCTTAGATCTAAGTGTAAATTGAACCTAACCGTATATCCTAATTCTAGAAGAAGTGAGGGCTTCCTCGTCTCTAAAATAACTAAATAATCAAATCTGAATTCTAATGTGAAGTGAGGTGTGAAGGTCCCTTCGCGTCCCTGGTCCTTTTATGGCATTTTGGGCAAAGTTGGGTTGCGACTTGGTTCTCCAACCCTATCTGAAAATTCTGGCAATTTTTATTTAAAATCAGTGATGGGCACGCGACGCGTGTCGTGTTACGTAACGCTGTGCCAGTCGCTTGAGGTTTGCGATCACGCGTGTTGCGTACAGTGCGCGTGGCGCTGAGTGAGCATGCTCAAATCTTGGCTTTCCATGTGTTCTGCCATTTGGCATGCTTTCCTCGCCACCCTGTTGTGCATTCCAAGCCTTTTCATCTGAGATTCACTTAACAACAAGAATCAATGCACTCTAAGTGGAATAAGAGGTGAATTAAAATCTAATCTGAATGTTAAGGTTATAAAGCTATGTTTTTCAGCAATTTTAAGCACAATCAATGGAGAATACAAAACCGATGCTATTTCTTGAGGTAAATGTGAGGAAAGGTTAAGATAAGAAATGCTCTAAACAAACAGACTAAAATGGTTCCCTCTATAATCCATAGCGGCCCTCAGGCTATATCAGAATGAGAAAGGGTATAGAAGTTTATTCATGCAATACTAATTATGAATCAATCTACTAGTATGCAGACTATCTAAATGAATCGCAATTGCTTAGTCCAAAATTAGTCAATTTCGCATAAGCATATATGCATAAAGGGCTTAAGGATGGCAAGTTAGTCTACAATTAATGAGTTTAAATATTTTTATTAAACGTTGGCAAGGGATATCAGAGAAGCAGGGAAAACAGATAATGCACTCGAACCTCAACCGGTGTGTATATGACACTCTAATATTCTCAAGTGTATTAGGGTTGTTCACTCATTCTCCCCTTTTTATGCTTTTCAAGGATTAGTGTTTTTTCTTCTAACAACAACAATATCAGTCGATGCATGCAAGTATCCATGAGGTTTTTTCTTGTAGGTTGTTAATGGGCGTAAGGGTCGAAGGTAGGAATGCATATGTTGGTCAAGTGGGACTTGAGATTGTGAATTTTGATCACTTAAACTTCCCCGACTAACATGACAACGCTATAGCAATTTCAAAGCTAACCTAACTCCGCATTCTTCTACTTTTCACTACTCATTGGCATTTCTTTCTTATCATGAAACACTTTATGCATTGATTTCTATTTGACTTTATTTTGGTTTGGGGAGTGTTTGGTCCTGCCTTTATTATTTTTCTTATTTCTTTTCTTAGACTTTTTTCTTGTCTTTTATTTGTTTTCTTTTCCAGTATTTACTTTTCTTCTTTTTTTTGTTTTGTTCCCTCATTTTGTTTCTTTCTAAACTATATAAGACATCAATGCATAAGTGGTCTACAATTTAATCAATACATGAGCATGTACCAATTTCCAATATTTACAACAACACAAAACAAAACTGCTTTTTTACCCAATGTCCAAGGTCCACACTTGAAGATGATCAAACAACTAGCTAAATAGAATGTAAAGATCAAATTAAGAACATTTATTATTTTCCTTTAGGCTTGAAATGTGCTAAAACTAATGAACAAGTGGGTTAATCGTAGGCTCAAAATTGGCTAAGATGAAGAATCAGAGTAGGTTTTTTGGGTTCTACCTAAGCTGGTGGTTCAACCGGTTGCCTGCATGTTTTTCTTTCACTTCTTTTTTTTTTTCTTTTTTTATAAATAAATATAGAAAAATAACATCATAAGATAAGAGAGACAAAAGCCAATGAAGCATAATTGTATTGGAGATGATTAGTAAAATCACTATTAATGAGTGAAGTGAATTAGTGCGGACATTTAATGCAAGAGGTTGTGTGATTCTAGAATTTAGGATCCTTTTAGAAAACACATTAGTAGGAACAGTTATGTCCAAAGAAGCGTGCACTTCACTCATCCTAATGGCTTGAATCTTTAATTGAATTGTAAGGGAAAACAAGCATTAAAGAAGGATGAGGCATTCAAGCTAAAGCATATGGATGCATATAAACCATGAAACAGCAATGCACTCCAAGATAATGCATCAACATCCATCAAATTGATGCTAATCGAGCAAAAAGTATTTCAACAATTATCAATGGTGGCCAAATCATGCAATCAAGAAGAGTTTACAAGCTCGAAGGCAATTCCTCATCACTTGGTATTCCTAAAAGAAAAATACTTACAAAAAAAAAAAAAAAAAAAAAAAAAAAAAATAGCTCCAACTATTGAACAACAACAAAAATTAACAATGATGTTAAACTAGCATCCTATATTATCAGC
>QBTX01002278.1:0-22569 GCA_003063285.2 Arachis monticola
GAGGTTCTCAGTTTAGTAACAGTGCCACACACATTAATATATAAGCGGTCCTGGGAATGCCAAGAGCATCCTAGAACGGTTCGACACTCAGATTGTAGACTTAAAGTATTAAACAGAAGCCATAAAAGGTGTTTCCTAAAATATATTAATCCTAAACTTAACTTATACCTTAAATCTAATCCTATACTGCATTCCTCCATACTCCAACTCATCATGCATTTCACGAGACAAATAGACAGATAAGGCAAACACAAGAAGGTTACAACTACTGCAGGTAACAAATACACATTTAGCATGAAAATACAGGATAGGCACACCCAATTAGAGCACAAGCAAGTAATTCAAGTAATATGCATATGATGTATCTGTCCTATGCTGATAGGCTCATCTGCGGTTATCCAGCCAACCCGACAAGTCTTGATGTTCCATTGAATGTCCCCCGACGTGCATCCACAAGAGTCATAGCATAGATTTTTCTCAAAAATCAATATTGGCTCAATGGGAGGTAACATTCCCGGGAAATTTATATAGTGCCGGTCACACTTACGTCGTGGGTTCAACAGAGTATCGAGTTTTCACCTGGTACACGTGGTGGCAAGCCACGGCACTTAATCCAGGAATTCGTATCTCGAGATTATTCAAATTCATAAGCCATATAAATATTCAATTAAAATTTCATCAACACCCACATCATTCTCAATTCACATCTATCATCCATATATGTCAATCATATTCAATCATTATCCTTCATTATCACACTCCTCTCATTCCGTCCATCAATAGTTCAATTCAAAACATAATTCATTCTTTTCCAATGAACTAACTTAAAACATGCTCATTTCTTAATAACTTCAAAATCAAACCATATAACCTTAAATCTAAATCTTTTAAATAATCATGATAAACAAAATCTCTAATTTTTATAAAATGTCGCAGTATCTCCTCTAAAACTCGGACTTTGCCAACCCTGTTTGGGTCCAAACCTATATTTTTTTCAATCAACATAACCCTTATTCATCATATAACAATCACCATATAAATCTACCTCAAATCAAATTAAACTCAATAGCAATATCAATCCAACTAACCAAAATTCAAACTAAGATCATAGTTCACAAATCCTAGGCTTTTAAGCACAAAAATACCTCATTATCTACAACAACCTCCACAATGATTTATACCTCAAATCAATAATTACCAAAATCATTAGTTAATCAACAATAACATTCAACCATAATTCTCTACCAAATTAATAACATAAAATCAAAAAATTAAAAAAAAAAAAAAAAAAAAAAAAAAAAAAAAAAAAAAAAAACAAATATAAATATTAAAATACATCTGCATTCCAACTTATCCTATGGTCATCTAGCCTAAGTTTCACAGAACATTATATATTTAATGTAAGAAACCTAAACCATACCTTAGCCATTTCACACGAACGACCAAAGCTATTTATTCCAAAACCAAAACAGCCCTCAAAACTCAACTAATCCGCTTCCTCAAGTCCAATATTCACAATTTCAAGCTCCAATTATTTATTTTCAACCTAATACACATTCATAATACATATATACCCAATTTAATACTCAAAGCTCAAATTTAATGAAATTAAAATAGATTATCGTATCCTCACCTTACCCAAGCTTCACAAATAAGCAAGAGTGAACGTTCCTCAAGCTAATTGGATCCTAAACATCAGAAATCAAAGAAATCTCAACATTCCCACTAAAATTCGAAAATTGGAGAAAAGAGGCTGAGAGTGATAAACAAGTTACCAGTGAATTGTTCCGTAGAAATTAAGCTCGACGTGTGTGACGCGTGACCGCAAACGGTGCGGCGATCGGAGCTCGAACGGAGGAGTTATGGGATTCGGAAAGTAACGTGAGGGTTACGGATTTTTCTCGTTCTTCCCTCCCCTGGAAGCTGAAAGCTTCGTTTCTGTTGGAATGAAGGGATGAAGGGCTTGGGTTCATTTAAAAGGCTGGTCCGTTGAACCCACGGGTCCTTGTGTCCGGTTCAACCGGTTCGGTCCTTTGGTCCATCTTGGACCGTTTTTCTTCAAAATTAGTGTCAAAATTCTCGTTTCGATGAGCTCTACCCTATTTTACTATAATATTTGCATTTCTAATCCTCCTTATTAAAAACCAATTTATTAACTAAATTATTACCGGGGTTACATCCTACCCACTCTAATAAAGAATTTTGCCCTCAAAAATTCAAAATCTAGTACCTGAAAAGAGATGTGGATAGTCTTTTCGCATATCTATTTGAGTTCCCAGGTGTGTTCCTCAATACCAGCTCGACTCCAAGCTCTTTCTTTACCATGAACTTCCTTTCCGCGAATCGTTATAATATAGTTCATCAATTCTCACTGGAATTACTCGGAAGTGTTAGATCTTCTCTCACTTGCGGATTGGTTCTGGTTCTAGAACAGACCTTGCATCAGGAGTATACTTCCGAAGCTGTGATACATGAAACAAATCGTGTAAATTAAAGACAGTACCGGTAAGGCAATTCTATAAGCCACTGGCCCAATTCTCTTCAGTATCTCAAACGGTCCAATATAGTGGGGATTCAGTTTCTTAGGCTTAATAGCTCTTCCCACTCCAGTGGCTGGTGTAACTTTCAGAAAGACATGTTCTCCTTCTTCGAATTCCAAAGGCTTTCGCCTCTGATCAGCATAGCTCTTTTGGCGGCTCTGGGCTATAAGCATTCGACTACGAATCTTCTTCATCTGCTCAGTAGTTTCAGCTATCATCTCAGGCCCGTAATAAACTCTTTATCCAGTTTCATACCAACACAACGGAGACTGACATTTTTCTGCCATATAGAGCTCATATGGAGCCATTCCAAGCTCGGCATGATAGCTGATATTTATAAGCCAAACTCTACTTAATGGCAATATACGGTCCAGCCTTACCGGCTGCGTTCCAAAACACAAGCCTCTTAGCATATCCTCCAAGCTGAAATAGTTCTTTGCTGACCTGACCATCTGTCTGTGGGTGATACGCAGTACTCAAGTTTAACTGAGTCCCAAATGCATGCTGAAAAGCTCCCCAGAACCTTGATGTGAAACAAGGATCTCTGTCAGATATGATAGTAGAAGGCACACCATGCAACCTGACAATCTCTTTATTGTACATTCGAGCCAATTCCTCCATTATGCAACTTATTCGAATGGAAGGAAAGTGAGCTTGAGTTGTCAATCGATCTACAACCACCCAAATAGCGTCATAACTTGATCGGGTTCTAGGCAACCCTATCACAAAATCCATTTCGATACTCTCCCATTTCCATGTGGAATCTCTAAAGGCTGAAGGGTCCCTAATGGTCTCTGATGCTCAATCTTAATCTTCTGACACGTTAAACATTTAGATACATGCAATGCCACATCATTCTTCATAACTGGCCACCAGAACATCGCTTTCAGATCCTAATACATTTTAGTGCTCCCTGGGTGAATTGAAAACCCACTCTTCAGAGCTTCCTTCAGATACGTGGTCGCAGGTCTCCAACGATCAGGCACAATAATCCGGTTCTTTGAACCTCCATAAACCATCCTGACCTTCTGACACTCTCCACTGCTTTTCCCTGTTCAACTGCTGGTAATACCTTATGTAATGCTTCACTATCTCGATGAGCCTTCAGAAGTTCTGATTTAAAATCACTTGAAACTTTTAACTGACTCAAACACAAAATTCCAGTTCTTTTCTCTAAAACTGCCCAAATTCAAACCTTGAAATGCCTTCAGTAACTCTTCCTCCCGTAAGCATCAGCCAAGCTGCATATAAAGACTTCCGACTTAAAGCGTCCGCCACAACGTTCGCTTTTCTGGATGAGAATTTCAATTCAAAATTCATAATCTTTCAGAAGCTCCAACCACCTCCTCTGACGCATATTCAACTCTTTCTGCTCAAAAAAGATACTTTCAAACTCTTATGTCTGAGAAAACATGAACTTAACGCCATAGAGTAGTGCCTCCAATCTTTCTAAAGCAAACACAACAGCAGCAAGCTCCAAATCATGTGTTGGATAGTTCATTTCATGGGGCCTTAATTGCCGTGAGGTGTATGCTACAACATTTCGTTGCTGCATCAGAACACACCCCAACCCTTTCAGAGATGCATCACAATACACTTCAACCGGTTCACTTGGCTCAGGCAACACTAATACAGGTGCGGTAGTCAACTTGTGCTTCAATGCCTGGAAACTCTCTTCACATTCCAGAGTCCAGATAAAAGGTGTGTCCTTCCTAGTCAACTTAGTTAAATGTAAGGCGAGCTGTGAAAATCCCTTAATGAATCTGCGATAATACCCCGCCAAACCTAAAAAACTCCTGATCTCTGTCACTGAAGTTGGTCGCTCCCAATTCATCACTGCTTCCACCTTAGCAGAATCCACAGCTATCCCCTGCTTACTCACCACGTGGCCGAGAAACTTCACTTCACTCTTTCAGAACTCACATTTAGACAGCTTAGCATATAACTTCCTATCTCTCAGAATTTGCAGCACATTTCGCCAGAACAGCTCGCCAATGATCAGTGGCACTGTTCCTTTCAGTTTTTAGAATAAACAGCAATGTCCTCAATGAAGACAATAACAAACCTGTCCAAATACGGCCGGAAAAAAATCCCTGTCCATATATTCCTAAAATCACGTTCCGGCGGCAAGTTCACTCCTATACCCGTCCAAGACTATCACCTGGCGAATTATACCATATGCACCATATCACGTGTTCTGAAAGCAGCTCTTATATTTCACAGAAGATTTCCTCTCTTCCGATATCATCCTCTACTAAACTGCTGATACTCCGTGATCCAAGGTTAATCTATAGAATATTCACACTGGGCACCCTGTAGCCCTCCCTGTATCCGCATTAGATCATCGATTCTAGGGAACGGATATTTTAGCCTTTTCACAGTGATCTTTATTTCCAATATTGTTCCGTCATATAACGACCACACCAGCCGGCATCTCCATCCTCTCTTCCCAGTAACACTGGCGCTTTCCCACGGAGAAACACTCGATCAGATAAAATGCGTACCAACAGATCTTCCAGCTGAGCTTTCAGTTCAGCCATTTTTAAAAGTGACATTCTGTAAGGAGTAATTGAAATTGGACCGGATCCACGGGTTACCAACTAATTGCAAATTCAACCTCCTGGTTTATGGGTAGGGGAATTAATTCATTATTATCATCCGGAAACACATCTGGAAATTCACATACAACCAAAATTTGCTCTAAACTCTGATCATCACCTGACACTCCCGCAGTTAATAACATAATACCCTGACATTCGGTTCCAGAACAGTTTACTATCATAGAGTTCAAATAGTAACTATTCACCACAACCGTTGCTTCTGACCCTTCTTGACATAAACTGTAGTGATCTTTCAGAACAATCAAGCAAAACATGATTTTGGATGAACCAACAATCCCAAAATGAGATCTAGACCAATCAGTAGGCAAACAAATTCAAATTCATGACAAATTACGCTGGTGTACTCGAAAGGAACTTTGACATTCTATCCTAGTCCATAGTTCATGGGTAGCATTATATACTTTCAATCATCAACTAAGACCACCATTTCAATCTTAATTCATTGGGCCTTTCAAATGCAATAAATGAAAATGACTTGCTCCTGAATCCAAATAAAGCATTTAGATTTTACCAGCCATTTCACAATTACCTTTAATCAGTGTCTCAGATCCCTCAGCACCAATGGTAGAAGTGATGTATACTCTCCCTGGCTGTTCACCCTACAGTCTATCTTCTTCCTTCTCAGGGCAATTAACTGGCATATACTCCCGGGTGATGTCCACGTAGGAATAGTGCACATACTCCAAGTTCCCTAATACTTATACGGAAGCTTCCCAAGATGATATTTTCCACACTTCTGACAATCGCAGTCCGCTGCTGGCTGTCTTCCTCAATCCCTTCGTTCTCTCTCTGATTTGCAGTAGATCTCGGCCTTCTGTAATTACCTTGACCTTGAGTCTGCTGCGGAACAAAACCTCCACACTTGAAATTCCTACCTCTTGGAGCAAAGTTCCTCCCTGAAGGCCTCTGAAAAGCATCCTCAAACCCCTTCTCTGTGGCCGCCCTTCCCACCACAATCCTCAGCACTCTCCTACTCTGTTAATCACAAGTTCAGAGAATACTCTGATCTCCATTGGGCAACGAAGCTCAAAATATCACTCCGAAGACCTCCCTCATATTTAATACACTATCCATCAGCAATTTCAGTGATTCGCGCACCCACTGTTGCACAGATACACGGAAATAGCGACATAACTCTCTCAAATTTCGCTAGTATACTCTGACGCATATTAGTCATCTGTCCTGGCTTTAACTGCATAATTCAAGTTCCTTGCATTTCTGGCATGAATTAGGAAAATATTTCTTTATAGACTCTATCGGGAAAACCTCCCAAGGAATCTCAGCACCATCAGGCGGCAGGATACGTCGTGTTCCCTGCCACCAATACTGAGCTTCACCTTGCAACTGATAAGTCCCAAATTAAACCCATTGCTCTTCAGGAACCTGTTGTGCCTGCAACGCCCTTTCCATAGCCTGAATCCAATTATATGCATCAGTGGGATTTGAGGTTCCCCTTATGAAAAGTCGATGAGGCGACTTTAGAAACCTGTAGGCAAGTCACATAGCGACCATGTCCTACATTCATTATTGGCTCCCAACTGATTACCCCTGATTTATCTGATTACCCAATGCCTCCGCTGTTGCCTGCATAGCTGCAGCCATATTTCCCAAGGCAGCCATAAAGTCTACTGGATCAGTTCCTGTGGGTACAGGAGTAACGGTGCCTGTCCTACCTCTACCTCGCCCGCGACCGCGTCCGCGAGTCGACATCTGGTCCCAATATTACACACAAACAAAGTGATATTAAGTTGATCAATCTCAATATCGCAGGTCTAATGCTTTATGTTCCAAATCCATGCTCACAAACGTTTAATGCAATATATCAAACAGATATCCTAATAGCACATTAACACATATAACAAGAGAATGCACAGAAGCACAATCAGGCCGTCTTTCAGGCTCTACAGGTACGAACTGCTCTGATACCATTAATAACACCCTACCACACAAAGCTTTACGCTTAAGTCGTTTAAAACGAAGGTGATGGTATTACGACCTCTAAATAAAATAGGTACATAATAATAGCAGAAGATTATAATATGCTAGGAGCCTTGAAGGATAGGGGAAATAAAAAATCGCAATATAAAAGCGCAACGCTCAAGGAACGAGTTAACTTGCATGCTAAGAAAAACCAATAACTAAAACAAACATAAGATAACAGAAGTAGAATGAGTGCCAAAGCATACAAAATAAACAAGCTCCTAACTCAGCCTGCGAATCAAGACTGAGCCGGAGATATTTACACATATATACATACATATCCAAACCCAAAAGTACATAACACAAATCCTGCCTCTCCATAAACTTCTAAGAGGATCAAAAAGGACAAGTTATGCGGAGAGAAAGCTAAGGACATATATATACATCACTGTACAACAACACTATACAAGTAACCCCTCCGCTTTAAGATCCAGACGCCTAACGAGATGGCCTCCGACCCTGCATCTGAAAAACACAAAACATAGCTATGGAATGAGAACGGAGGTTTCAGTATGTAGGTGCCACAACATATATATATAAGTTCCTGGGAATAGCCAGAGGGCAACCTTATAGAACGTCGACACTCAGATTGAGAGCTTAAAGATTAACCAGAGCCATAAAAGTGGTTGTCCTAAAAAATATTTAATCCTAACTTAACTTAACCTTAATTAAGTCCATACTGCCATTCCTCCTTACCTCCAACTCCATCATGCATTTCACGGAACAAATAGACAGACTAAAGGCAAAACAAGAAGGTTACAACTACTGCACGTAATTTATTTTAGATAATTTAGCATGGCAAATACAGATACGCACACCCAATTAGAGCACAAGCAAGTAATTCAAGTAATATGCATATGATGCATGCCTCTTTATGGCTTGAGGCTCATCTGTCGGTTATCCAGCCAAACCGACAAGTCTGAATTGTCCTTAGACTGTCCCCCCGACGGTGATCCCCAGTCATCTATGCATAAGATTTTTCTCAATAATCAATTATTGCCTCCAATGGGTCGGTAACATTCCCGGGAATTTATAATAGTGCCCGGTCACACTTACGTCGATAGGGTCAATAGAGTATCGAGTATGTGTTTTACCTGGTACACGTAATGCGTGGAATCGCCACGCGCACTCTAATCACGGAATCTCGTTATTCAGTATATCAAATTCATAAGCCATATAAATAATCAATATAAAAATTCATGCAATCACAGGCCCGCACATCTCATTCTCATCATCATCTCTAATTCAATCATTCATATGCTCATGATCTTCAACTCATGTACTCCCTTCATTAATTCACATCCTCTCATTCCGTCCATTCAAATCTATTCCAATCAAAAATAATTCATCTTTTCCAAATGAACTAATATCTCATCGTCTATAAACGATATCTCTTTCTTAAATAACTCAAAATCAAACCATACTAACCTTTTAATCTAATATTCTTTATTAAATATCATAATTAACACATAAATTCATAATATTCTTAAAATTCGATAGAATTGCCTAGTGTATCTCCTCTAAACTGCCGACTTTGCAATCCCTGTTCTGGGTGTCCAAAACTCTGCTATTCTTTTTTCTTCTAACATTCCCGTTACTCAATACATCTACATTAACAGTCACCTGACGCTCACATAATATCTTTTCATTTACACAACAACATTAAACTCATACACATATTCAAATCCAACAACAAATTCAAACTGCAGAGCATGACTAAGTCACACAATCCTAGGGCTACTTTCTTAACTACACAAATACCTCATATCACAACAACCCGGACAACTAGTTATACCTCAAATCAATACATTTTACCATCATTAGTTTAATCAACAATAACAATCAACCATAATTGCTCTCCAATATTAACATGAACAAAATATCACCATCCAAAATTAAAAACTTAATTATCCACATTAACTTCACCATAATATATCGTCATCCGACAAATTACTAAGAATAATAAATATACTATCTGCATTTCCAAACTTTTATCCCTATGGTCATTGTGAGCACTAAGTTTTCACAAAACCATTAATATTAATGATAGAAACCGTAAAACCATCGATACCTTATGGCCGATTTCCACGTATTCACGACCAAAGCTATTTATTCAACACACCAAAAGTCCCCTTCAAAACGCAAACTAATCCGCTTACCTCCAAGCTTCCAATATCCTCCAATTTCAACGCTCAATTATTATTTTCAAGCCTAATACACATTCATATAATTATATACCCAAGTTTAATACTTCAAGCTCAAATTTAAGTGAAATATACAATTAGAATTATCGTTTCCTCTACATTACCCGAGTTCGACATACAGACTAGTATACGTTGTCTCTCACGCAATGTGTCTACCAAATCAGGCAATCCAAAAATCCGAAACAAAGAATTCGCCCATTCTATAAAAGTTCAAAATAGGCAGAAAATGAGGGGCTGGAGAGTGATATAAACATTTACCAGGGTTGAAATTGTTGTAGAAGTGGTTAGAGCTCGACGCTCTGGAACGCGTAGCCGCAAACGGTTCGAAATGCCGCTGCGGCGATCGGACAACTCGCATTACGGAGGCACAGTTATGGGACTTTGGTTAACTGCTCAGTAACGTGTAGTTACGGTTGATCCATCTTTCTACTTTCTTCCCTTCCCTGAAGCTAGAAGCTTCTTTCTGTTGACATGCGAAGGGCATGAAGGCTTTGGCTTTATTTGTAATAAAATACAAAACCCTCCAAATTATTAATAGACATTCATCTTTATTATAATATTTAATTATTTTATTTTAATACTTTTAGACTTACACAACACCTATTTTGATGGTAAATACTGTGGTAATTAAGATATAGTATTTAATTTACTAAAAAAAATAAAAAATAAATTTTATTTTTATTTTATATATTTTATTTTTATTTATAAAAATAAGTTAAACAATTCGGACAGTATAATTGAAAAAACACCATAAAATCTATCTATCCTAATATCCACTCAAACGCTACTATTAGGACAGTTAAAATGAGTTAAATTTATCGGATCAACCTGTTTATTCATTTAAATGGACGAATTTTGTCTCTAAAATTAAGTCCGTTTAAATTTTGAGTTAAATGGACTGAGTCCGATTAACTCAAAAAATGACGGGTTAAACGGGCTAATCTATAGACTAAATGAGTGATCCGTTTAATTTTTTTTATATTTTTTTTAAAAAAAGCAATACTTTTAACCAATATTTTTTTCGATTTGACCCGAAAATTCGATCTATTAACTATAAAATTATTATTTTTAAAGGTTTTTGACATAAAAGTAATATTTTTTATTAAAATATTTTTTAAAAAATAAAATTAAATACTAAATGAACTGGCTTATTTAATTCATCCAACTGATCATAAATGGTCTAAATTAAAAAGTTTTAGTTCACAAATAAAATAAATTTAAATAAATCAATCCATTTAATTTACAGACTTAATAAACTGAACCTAAATAAATCGAATTAACCCGTTTGACAGGCCAGCTACTATTTCACGGGTTCTATTTTTCTCTCAGAGAACTCGAATACGTGTGCACTGTGCAGCTCCAAATGAAGCATGTAATGCTACCTGTTCCAAGGTATCAATAAGATATTTTAAAAAAAGTTTGATAAAATAAATATTCAATGATTGTTTATGAGTTTGACAAGTCAGTCATATAAATGTCTTATTTTGTTATGTCTATGTAAAATAATAAAATACACTAAAATTATTATTTTTTAATATATTATGTTAAGTGAATAGATTTTAAGGTAAAATATATTTTTTATTTTTAAAATTTGGTAAAAATTTTAAAAATATCTCTAAATTTTATTTATTTTAATTTTATCTCAAAAATTTTTAATTTGTATCAAATATAACATCGACGGTAAAATTTTTAAAAAAATTAAGATTAATCTAACAATAATACATAAAAATTATGTTTAATTTATTTGTGTTGAGAATTATTCTTATAAAATTATTGTTAAATTAGTCTTATATTTTTTAAAAAATTAACTATCAAAAATATATTTGATATAAATAAAAAATTTTTGAAACAAAATTAAAACAAAATAAAACTTAAAATTATTTTTTAAATTTTTATCAAATTTCAAAAATAAAAAATATACTTTATCCTAGATTTTATTTACATAATTTCTCGATGTATGGTTCAGTGTGATAAAAAATTAAGCCTTGAAGTTAAATCCTTACTAATTTACACAATTTTAATATTTTAAAGTCATTAAGATAAATTTTAATATTTTCTAACTGCTATTGATTAAAAAATAATACAAAATAGTATATATTATTGTACAAGATGTCTCTGGTACAGATTGTGAGATGAATCAAGGGCTTGTAGGTCAAGGCGGTTGTCGGATCGTTTGACTGGAGTAATGGGAGGTGATACCTGCAAAGACACTCCGATACTCAAGTTAGAATGAATCTGAGAGGTATAAGGTGAGTGGAATGAGTGACTACCTAAGAGAGCCTGAGGCCCCTTTATATAGGTGGATGTAGTTTATCTTATCTTATCTTATTTGATTAAGATAAAGAAGATATTTGAATTTGATTGTTAGTTATGGGATTGAGAAGGCCGATTTTGAGCCTTCTAGAAAAAGAGGCTAGGCTCGACCCGTAGACCAGGTCAAGAGGCCATTCCGAATGGAGGATCCAAAAGCTGAATTCATAACAGTTGTCTCCACAACAGAAAAGCGAGTGAGGTCGGTCTCCGTCGTTGGAGGTCTTTTTTACTTACAATCTCACATTCACTCACACACTACTATTACTATAAGTTCTATTTTTCTCACCAAAAACTCGAATATGTGTGCAACTCTTAGTGAGGTAGATAAAAAATAATAAAATACAAAATTATTTTTTTCTTTAAATATATTATATTAAGTGAATCGATTTATTTGCACAGTGAAAAAGTCAATCATAGTAATTAATTTTCTGATGTATGATTCAGTATTAAAAAAAAGGTTATGTTACGTGTATATCAAAATTAGTTATTAGTATAAAATACATATTAGAATATAAATATACATTAAAAATAAATTAAATCACACATGTATTTATACACAAATACATTGATGACTAATTTTAGTAGTTGATTTTGGTGTACAAATAATATTTTTCTAAAAAAATTAAACTTTGAAATTAAATCCTTATTAATTTACACAATTTTAATATTTTAAAGTGACCAAAGTAAATTTTAACATCTTAGTAACTGCTATTACATTAAAAATAATAAAAAAATGACTATATATTTCTATTTGCGACAAAAGGAAAAACGAAGAAAGAAAAAAGAAGAATGGTTGTCGTTGATAAAAATGGTGATCATAAGAACTGTTTTATTAGCCAAAACAACTAACACCTTTAGTGGTAGAAGAGCAACGTTACTAGGTAGAAGTGACTGCATGTATCATATGTGCAGGTACCTAACCTAGCCATCTATTGCGGGTAGGTTTAATCATAATTTTATGTCGTCTTTTATTTTTGGATCATTTTTTAAATAATGTCATTTTTTGTCTTTTTGCGCGCACCGCCGCCGTTGTTGTATTGTGATTTTGGTGTTCTCGCAGCTGCTGTCTCGTTACTTGTTTTTTATCAACTAAGCCATATGTTCATTTTATTATGTATGCGGAAGGTTTTTTTCATTTTAAATTGGATGTTTATTTGGGTATACTATTGGTATTTTACTTTATTTGCTTGATTATGCATGCACATGCTCCGCAGAATGTTCATTTTACTATATATGCATATGGTTCTTTTTACTAAGATGTGGATGTTTATTTGAGTCATACCATTTGAATGAATGAAGCAAAGCAGCATGCGATGGAAGTGGCGAAGATACGACGCAACGACATGGAAGCAAGGGTTGAGGTGCAGTGTTGGAGCATTGGCAGAACAAGGCCTTTGGCTCGGCGACGGTGCGGCATCACAGAGGGGGGAAGAAGGTGTGATCGCATGGAGAAAAAGGGTGGCGCGATGCATGGGAGAAGAAGGTGGGGCGTTAGTTGCAGGGAGCACTGGGAGGCGTGACGCATGGGAGAAGAAGGTGCAGCGGTAACGGTGCAAAAGAAAAAAAGGGAGTGAAGCGGCTGTGATAAAAGGAGAGAAAGGTGGATGGTGAGAGGCTAGAGTTGTGGTAGAATATTTTTTTTTATTTTAGTAGGCCTGTAGTGCAGCCCATTATGTTGTTCATGTTGTTATGTTATTCTCACTTAATACAAAAAGCCTTTAGACAAGTAAACACATTTTTTATATAAAAAGTTAAAAACTAATTCTATTTTAGTGATATATTAATACAATATTAAATCACAACATTTTATTTGTGGTTATGTTATTAAGTTAAGCAAAACTTTTTATATAGAATTGAATATTTGATGGTTATATTGTTTATGAGACGATTGTGTTGTTTGTGGGATGATTGTGTTATTTGTATTGAATTTTTAATTTGCATACTCATTAGGTTATTATATAATAATCGACAATGCTACTTATACACTAAAATTAAATCACCCACCAGTATAAAATACATGTTGGAATACAATATATATTGAAAATAAATTAAACCACGCATATATTTATCAAGTTTCTGAAAACCAAACTGGTCATAGAATTGCTCTAACTACTGGTTTATTGGTTCAATCGGTTCGACCGTAATTCTACCAAAAAAATAATTTTATAACAAAATAATAAATAAAATATAAATAAACACACTAAAACATAATTATAGTCTAATATAAACTTTAAAATATCATCCAAATTAAAAACACTACATAAACCACAATGTTATGATTTCATTAGAATGAATAGGATTTGAAGCCAGATTATTCTCTGCATTATTATCCCTAGGTATGTCTTGGTTAATACTCTCATCCATACCTAAAAATTATCAGCAATTCAATAACAATAAATCCAATTATAATATCACAAGTTCACAGCAACCCACTCCAACCCAATAATCTCAACAGTCAAAATTATTCAATAATTATTCAACCCAGTAACAAAAGCAAGATTCATAGATTAACTAACAACAATTATTCAAAATTATTCAACCTAGTAACAACAGCAAGGTTCATAGATTAACTAACAACAAATATTCAAAATTATCCACAATCCTAAAACACAGTAATGAAAAATCACAGTTCGCGAATTAACTATCAACAAAAAAAATAATAGTTCATAGTAATGAAAAATTATTCAATTATAGTTATAAAAAACAAATTAATACCAGGAGCACAAAACAGAGCAGAGTTGGCGCAAGAGAGGACAAGGAGCACGATCGAAGGTTGACACGGCTGAAGGGACAGGAGCGCGGTAGAACAGAGCTGGCGCCGGTAGGACAGTGGCTATGCGATGGAGGCTTCGACGTTTGAACGGTGGCTGGACGGAAGAGAGTGTGGGAGGAGCAGGAGCTCGATGAGAGGAGCTCGGAGAGTGGCTAAGTATGAGAGAGCACATTTTGGTTAGGGCTGGTTAGGGTTCCTCTAATGCTCAACCACACGGCGTCGTGTTAGCAAAATTAAAAAAACCGGTCGGGTCACAGTTTGGTTCGATCGATCAGCTCCCGGCCAGTTCAACAATTCAACGGCGATTTTAAATTCCTCAAATTTGGCATCTGACCAATTCATTTTTCCCGTCGATTCACGATTCGACCGGTTCGATCGATTTTTAGAACCTTGGTATTTATACACAAATACATTGGTGGATAATTTTTGTGGTTGATTTTAGTGTACGAATAGTATTTTTGTATAATCATATTGTATATTTGTGAAAACTTACGGGTAGGGTTACTGTTGGGTTGTTCTTAACCCATGAGTAAGATAGAATTGAGTTTTAACAAATTCAACCTGCAGATAAGGTTAAGGTTGGGATCAAACCTTATCCTATCCTAAAAAAAGAGATAATTCTTTTTGTTTTCACTTACACAACACACATTCACTCACACACTATTATTACTGTAGATTTTATTTTTCTCACTAAAAACTCAAATACGTGTGCAGCTCTTAGTGAGACATGTAATACTGTTATGTTGCAAGATATCAATAACTTATCTTTAACTTTATAAAAAATATTGATAAAATGGATGTTCAATTAAACTCAGTTCAATAAATGTTTTATTTTGTCATTTTTACTAAAAATAGTAAAATATACTAAAATTATTTTTTTTTCTTTTAAATATATTATATTAAGTAAATAGATTTTATTTACATCATGAAAAAGTCAATCATGGTAACCAATTTATGGATGCATGATTCAATGTTAAATAATTAAAACTTTATTAATTTACACAATTTAATATTTTAAAGTCGTCAAAATAAGTTTTAATATTTTGGTAATTGGTATTATATTGAGAAATAATTAAAAAATGACTATATATACCATAGCCAATAAAAGAAAAACTAAAAAAGGAAAAAGAAGAGTTGTTGTCACCAATAAAAATGACGATAAAAATTACTTTATTAACCAAAATCAACTACCCTAGTGGTAGAAGAACATCGTTATTAAAAAAAGAGATAATTGTTTTATGAGTGAACTACCAACTCGATTCCTGACCATTTCGTACAATGACAAAAATAACCCCTAACGAATATTGTAATCCACTTCGGTCCCTGTCCCATACCTCCGCCACATAAGTCGGTCCTTGAGGGTGAATCTCTAGCAAGAATGAACGAAAAATGCTGAGCTGTCACAGTGAGCGTGTGTGAGCTGGCTGACGTGGACGATTGCTGTAGACGTGGACAACTGAAATGGTTAGGGGGTTAATTGTCCGCATCCACATCAACATAAAACATGGTCGTTTTGAGGGGAGGTTCCAAAAACGTTTATTTCACAGTGTGCCATTCCATAAAAATCCTTCATTTACCTTTCAGAATTATCAGAAAACCCTAGGAGAGAACGTTTTTCACCTTCATAACCATTGTTTACCTTGGGGAGTTAGAGAGTTGTGTTGACGTTGTTACCAAGGTGGGCATTGACGAAGCTGACGTCATTGTCGTTGACGGATCTCTGACGACTCTTGGAGGAGTTGACTGACGGTGCTTGTGACGGTCTAGGTAAGTCCTTTTCTCCATCGACCTCTATGTGTCTTGTGCTTTATGTGGTCCTATTAACTCACTGTGACACACCACCATTGAGCTTTACAACTCACTTATAGTCCTGAATAAACAAAACATGAAATCTGATTAAGAAATGTCCAATGTGATTAATCAGAATTTATTATGTATTATTTTAAGCACACGTTAGAGAAAGTTAGAAACAGATTCCACTAATTTTGACTGTGGTGAATTTAGGAAAAATTGATTCTGAGATTGTAATGCATGTTTATTTTTCACAGATGTCTGAATATTTAATTATTCCGGTGTTTCATCATGAGGGGAGATTTCAAAATGATTCTGAGGGAGGCCTGTGCTACATGCATGGAAAAGTGAAAAGGTTTTTTCCACTGGACTTGGATTATGTGAACTTTTTTGACCTGGTGACATTGTTTAAGGAGTTGGGTTACACAGGGTATAAGGAGATGTTTTGGCTAGATATGAGAGCACCCAACATGGAGGCTAGTCTTCATGCCATGAAGGGGGATATGGAGATTAACCAGATGAGAAAAAATAAGCTTATGAACAGGGACACTGATGAATTGTATATTTATTTTGAAGACGAAGTGGATGTGGCTGAAGTAATGGAGGATGGTGTGGCCCCTGGGACTGTTATGGTGAGTTCATCATCATCGTCCTCCGATGATGGATATGAGACAATAGAGGATGAGCCTTACAAGCCTCCTCCTCCTGGGTATGAGACAGATGACAACAACAGTGATGAAGGAAAAAGAGCAAAAAAAAGAGGGTGCCAAAGAAATCATTGTCAGGTAAGAGAAAAGTGGATGAAGAGGCTGGTGGTTATGAAACACATGACAAGGGTAGTGATGATGAACTTAGGACCAGAGATGGTGAAGGGAAAAAAGGAGGCTCGGCTAAGAAGAAGATTAGGGGTAATAAGGCTTCTTCATCTGCTAAGAAGAAGACATCTAAAAAGTATTTAGGTGTGAGAAGAAGACATATACTTAGGGGGATGGATCAATGGAAGACCATAATTCTGGGCCTGGGCCGAATGTTGGGGCCCAAGAAGAGGGCAGAAACCAAGCCCTGTAGGTGGGACAGAGAGTGCTGACAAAAATAATGTGGGTGAAGGGCTTCATCAGTCTGGCTTGGTTCCTACTAATGTAGAGATGGATAGTGACTATGAAAAGCCATATGAGTATGAGAGTGAGGCCTTCAACAGTCCAATCTCTTCAGAGGACGAGGGTAAGACAATATATAATCCATTTGATGAAGATACTGAATATGGTGAGGTTGAGTTTAAGGTTGGACAGTTGTTTCCAACAATTGAGATTTTCAAAAAGGCACTAAAAGACTACTTCATACATGAAGGAAAGGACATGTTATACATTAAGAATGAGAAGCATAGACCGAGGGTAGCATGTGCAGCTAATAAATGTCCTTGGTTGATATATATTTCTTGGAATTCTGCCAGTAGATGCTTCCAGGTGAAGACCTTAATTGATGAGCATTCTTGTGCTTGGGACTATGGTAGTAACATGGCTGACCATCAATCGGTGGCTTCTAAGCTAATTAAAAAACTTCTCATTCAACCCGACATGAAACTAAGACATGTAATGGAGCATATGATAGAAGAATACAACATCCAACTGAACCCAAGAATGATTGCAAAGACCCTAAAAGTTGCTAGGGAAGTTGTCATTGGTAATGCAAGGGACCAATATAGAAAAGTGCGTGATTATCTGAATGAACTACATAGGAGTAATCCGGGCACAATAGCATTAGTGGAGACAATTTTCCAGCTAGTTTCTTTTCCACTGTTTGATAGGTTGTATATAAGTCTGGACACGTCTAAGAAGGGGTTTAAAGAGGGTTGCAGACCTCTTATCGGCCTAAACGGATGCTTTCTGAAAGGGTACTATGGTGGTCAGCTCTTAAGTGCGGTTGGACAAGATGCCAATAACCACTTCTTCATCATTGCCTTTGCAGTTGTTCTTAACGAATGCAAAGACATATGGAAGTGGTTTTTGACACTCTTACAAGAGGACTTGGGAGAAGTGACACGATTTGGCTGGAATTTCATTTCGAACTAGTAGAAGGTAACATGTCTAACTTCACTATGTTAATTTCATTGTTGAACTATGTTCATGGTTGGTACTTATTTGTTTACTAATTTGTATGTATGATGTCTGAAAGGTTTGGAGCTAGCCATAAAAGAAGTTATGCCTAATGCATACCACAAGAACTGTGTGCTTCATAACTGAAAGAATTTTATAAAGCATTTCAAGGATCAGTAAACGAAACAATTGGTATGGGAATGTGCACGATGCACCACATTGCAAGGGTTCAACACTGTTATGGAGAAAATGAAAAAAGTCAATACTGGAACTTGGGAGTATCTTCAAAGGTTTGAGCCTGCAGTATGGACTAAGGCTTACTTCAGTCATGGTTCCAAAGTTGACAACATCACGAACAACATGTGCGAGGTATGGAACGCAAAGATTGTCAAATACCGTGGAAAACCAATTCTGACGACGTGTGAGGACTTACGGTGCTACCTGATGAGAAAAATAGCCACACATAAGAGAAAATTGGAGGCTTGTTCTAGTCTATTGGCCCCTGTACAACATAAAAGATTAGACAAATTCATTAAGCCTAGTGCCAATAAGTGAAAAGCAATTTAGGCCGGAGATAGCGATAGAGTTCTATTTGAGGAGCATAGGAAAAACTACAAGATGGGGGTAAATCTGCATCAAAGGACATGTACCTACAATGTATGACAACTCACTGGTAATTTTATGTCCTAACTCATTACGTGTATGTATTGTACACCTGATTATTGCTATAGTAAAATACTTTACTTTGCTTCAGGAATGCCTTGCAGGCATGCCGTTGTAGCCATGTACAAGATTGGGTTAAAGCTAGAGGAGTTTATGCATAAGTGGCTGACAATGGGATCCATTAGAGCCACTTACAAACATTGCATCAAACCTGTGAACAGTGAAGAGTACTGGATTCCATCAACTGCAGTACCATGTAATCCTCCACCAATAAAGAGACATGCACACCGCCCAAAAATAAAAAGGAAGGTAGATCCAGTTGAGAAAGAAATGCACTCGAACAAGGCAAATAAGACTTTTGAAGTCACATGCAGTAAGTGTGGCCAAACTGGGTATTATTACAAGACCTGCAAAAATGAAGCTAAGGACCCAAACTGGACACCGATAACCAAGAAAGAGAGAAGGGCTGCTAAATTGCAGATTGTAGTCACCAACGTCCCTAGCCAGAACACACCACAGGTATCTTAGGGTTCGATTTGCCATATTATAGACATGGTCAGGGTCTTAAGTGTCTGGTATTTTAATGGTCAAGATTCGATTTGTCTTACTTAACTATTGGTTATCCATTTCATTAGGATCAGCTATAACAGGGCACTAGTGCAGCTGCACCTCAAAGTGATCCTTTGGTAAATATTCTTTTCACCTACAGTCCTATTGGTAATTTTTGTTATCTGATTGCAAAGTTCTTAGTCTAGGCAAAAGCAAAGAAAAATAAGAAAAAACAACCTAAAGCGATTGAAAGGTATAATCCTTCACTTACTCAAGATCATGTGGATGAAATACCCTTCTCACAAACTGCACCACAGGCAAAAGAGGTACTGTTGTGTGAATATATAACTTGTCTTTATTCAATATTTTCTCAATACGTAAATGTCTTCTTTTATTGTTTTAGCCTGCATCAGATACAATCAACTTGAATCACAAGCCACCACAACAGCCCATCTTTACTAAACAGATGAACCAGTTGCAAAGAAGGAAGCACCCTATTGTAAGGCTCCAATGCCTCCCACATCTGCTCCACCAATAATCAATCTGCTCAACCAGCAATGGGGTCAGGCCTTCTGCTCCACCAATGGTTAACCAATTTACTCAACCAACAATGGGTATCAGGCTTCTTTTCCACCAACACAAAATAGCATATCCACGGAGACAATGCACGCAGCAAGTTCTGGGACTGCTTCAAGGCTTTTGAAGTTTATTCCAACTCCTGGGTTCATCCCACCAAGAAAAAAATAATCTATATAGGGATATGACAAACTCATTTCATATGTTTTGTGTCTTATTTTGGTACATTCTGCCAATGTTAATTTGGCTTTGTTTTGGAAAGTTTAGGTCCCAAGTAGAAAACTGATAAATTATGTGTTATCTCACTTTTGTAAAGGGTTATATGCTGCCCCTGAATATGTGTTGTTACATTTTCAAAACTTTTTTTTTGTGTTGCTTCTTCAGTGCATGAACCTAATATAATATATGAATTGTGTTTGCTTTTCGTAAGCCTATTCTCAGCTTCATATGTCCACAATAACAATAATAATATTAAACAACATATGTGTTTGATTATCTCCAAACAAAATATCATAAAAAGATAACATTCTTAACATCAATTCACATAGTCATCCTCTAACTTAATGTCCTAACGAAGTTTGCAACTATAATTCCACAGAAAAATGCAACAACTGTTGCAACACTAAAACACCTATGGTCACTCTGCACATGTTTGCATCTCTTAACTTGCAGTTCTAAAGCATGTACTGTATGCTCTAACTCCCTCACTTTTTCACCCAGCATCTCAGCTGTAGCCACGTGCTGATCTTCGGGTTACTTTCCACTATCAAAACCAAACGATTTCGAGCCTTCAAAATCGAACAACGCCACGAAATCATCAAGCCACGCAAAGTATTTGCAGTGTGACCCTGAACTCTGTAATATTTACAAATAATGGTAAGAACATGTTACCAGGGGTCACATCAAATGAACTTAATTAAAAATTCAAATCACCTTAAAGTTGGGACATCCATAAAACAACCTATTAGGGTTAAGCTCCGTCGAAGATAGGAACAGAATTGCATGAGTTCCACAATAGCACCGTGGAGCATTAAACCTCTTCTTCTTCCTCGTCTTCCGCGGTCCAACACTTCCAGCAGAGCCGGTGGTTGCACTCCTGCTTTCGTCGTTGACTACGTCTCTTCTAATTTCGTGAAGGGATGTTGAAGTGAGCTCCCTCATGCTGCTCATGGCGACTTAGGGCTTCACAAATTAGTCAGAAGGAGGGGGACGAATACCCACAACGAATAAGAAGTCACCTCCCCTCAAACGACCACGTTTTATGTTGACGTAGATGCGAACAATTAACCCCCTTACCATTTTAGTTGTCCATGTCTCTAGCAATCGTTCACGTGATCCAGCTCACACACGCTCACCGTGACAACTCAGCGTTTTCTGTTCATTCTTGCCGGAGATTCACCCTCAAGGACCAGCTTGTGTGACGGAGGTATGGGACAGGGACCGAAGTGGATTACGATATTCGTCAGAGGTTGCTTTGTCATTGTGTGAAATGGTCAGGGACCGGGTTGGTAGTTCACTCTTGTTTTATCTTTACTTTTTTTTTTATTTACACAATACATTCCGCTCACACACTACTATTAGTACGGGTTTTATTTTTTTGAAAAAATTTCAAGTGTATCGGGAATATCGGTATTCCAATTATATTAACCGTTGATATTAATTAATATATATTATATATATTTTTTATAATTCAGATCAACGATTAAAACAATTGAAATATCAGTGTTTTCGATACACTTAAAATTCTTCCTATTTTTTTATCAGTGAACTTAAATATGTGTGCGGCTCTTAGTAATAAAATAATTATTCAATAATTATTTATCAGTTTGACAAGTCGACCTAATAAATGTCTTATTTTATCATTTTTACTAAAAAACAGTTAAATACGTTAGATTTTTTTCCTTTAAATATATTGAATTAAATGAATAGATTTTATTTACATATTAAGAAAGCCAATTATGGTAACGAATTTGCCGATGTATAATTACTAAAAAAATAAACCTTAAAATTAGATTCTTATTAATTTACACAATTTTAATATTTTAAAGTCACTAAAGTAAATTTTTAATATTTTGGTAACTGCTATTATATCAAAATATAATAAAAAAAATGAGTATATATTTCTATCGCCAATAAAAGAAAAACTAAAAAGAGAAAAAATTTTGTTGCCGATAAAAATGACAACAAAAGTTGTTTTACTATCCAAAATCGGTTATCCTAGATTCCTAGTAGTAAAACTAAAAAAGAGAAAGAAAGAGTTGTTGTCGCCAATAAAAATGACGACATAAAAGGCTCTACTAGCCAAAATTGGGTACGCTAATGGTAGAAGAACAATATTACTAGAAAAAAGAGATAATTCTTTTAACTTTTTTATTTTAATTTTTTTGACGAACACAATACAGTGATACACATTTACTGGCACACTATTATTACTACAAGTTTTATTTTTCTCACAAAGAACTCGAA
>QBTX01002279.1:0-22522 GCA_003063285.2 Arachis monticola
TGTTTTATTAGGTTGATGATCATGTGGAGTCACAAAAACTACTGAAAAATCAAAAATAGAATGAAAAATAGCATTAAAAATAGCACATCTGAAGGAGGAGCATTCTGGCGTTTAAACGCCAGAAACAAGCATCTGTCTGGCGTTTAATGCCAGAAACAAGCATCAAGCTGGCGTTTAACGCCAGAAACAAGCATCAAGCTGGTGTTTAACGCCAGAAATAAGCAGCAGTCTGGCGTTAAACACCAGGATTGCACAGCAAGGGCATTTTACACGCCTAATTGGAGCAGGGATGTTAAGTCCTTGGCTCCACTGGATCTGTGGACCCCACAGAATCCCCACAGGATCCCCACCACTTCTTCTCTGCTCTTCATACCTTTTCATAACTCTCTTCCCCAAATACCCCTCACCAATCAACTCAATCACTCTTCCCCATCACCTCTTCACCATTCACATCCATCCTCTCTTCCCCAAAACCCCACCTACCTTCAAATTCAAAATATTTTCCCTCCCAAACCTAACCCTAATGGCCAAACCCTTAACCCTCCCCCACTCCTATATAAACCCCTCATTCCTTCTTCATTTTCACACAACACAACCCTCTCTTCTCCCCCTTGGCCGAATACACCCTTCTCTCCCTCTCCTCCATTTTTCTTCTTCTCCTTCTTTCTTTCTTCTTTTGCTCAGAGACGAGCAAACATTTTAAGTTTGGTGTGATAAAAGAATTGCTTTTTGTTTTTCCATAACCATTAATGGCACCTAGGGCCAGAGAAACCTCTAGAAAGAGGAAAGAGAAGGCAATTGCTTCCACCTCTGAGTCATGGAAAATGGAGAGATTCATCTCAAAGGTCTATCAAGACCACTTCTATGAAGTTGTGGCCAAGAAGAAAGTGATCCCTGAGGTTCCTTTCAAGCTCAAAAAGAATGAGTATCCGGAGATCCGACTTAAGATCCAAAGAAGAAGTTGGGAAGTTCTCACCAACCCCATTCAATAAGTCAGGATCCTAATGGTTCAAGAGTTCTATGCAAATGCATGGATCACTAGGAACCATGATCAAAGTGTGAACCCGAATCCAAAGCATTGGCTTACCATGGTTCGGGAGAAATACTTAGATTTCAGTTCGGAAAATGTAAGGCTGGCGTTCAACTTACCAATGATGGAAGAAAATGCACGCCCTTACACTAGAAGAGTCAACTTTGATCAAAGGTTAGACCAAGTCCTCATGGACATATGTGTAGAAGGAGCTCAATGGAAAATTGACTCAAGAGGTAAGCCAGTTCAATTGAGAAGACTGGACCTTAAACCTGTAGCTAGAGGATGGTTGGAGTTTATTCAATGTTCAATCATTCCTACTAGCAACCGGTCTAAAGTTACTATAGATCGGGCCATCATGATCTACAGTATCATGATTGGGGAGGAAGTGGAAGTTCATGAGATTATACCTCAAGAACTCTACAAGGTGGCTGACAAGTCCTACTTTGCTAGGTTAGCCTATTCCTCGACCTCATTTGCCACCGTCTACACTTCGCTTGGAATTGACATAAGACGGAGACATCTCATTGAAAGAGGAATAACAGCTCCATCACTAAGTAAAAAAGTATGGAGCAAAAAGATCATGGACCTCACAGGAGCATGAGGAAAATTCCTCACCATGAAATCCCTGAGATGCCTCAAGGATGCACTTCCTCCACAAAATTATTGGGAGCAATCAACATTTTCCTAGAGAAATATTAAGTTCCAACAGCGGGGGGGGGTTTGGGGGACACAACTAAGGGTGGAACACTAAGAGCATCCATCACCCTCCATGAAAATTAGAAAAGAATCAAAGAGCTATGAGGAGAGAGCATACAAAGGTGACAAGGAATGAACATAGAGGAGCTCTAAGCAAACTCCTGGATCATCAAGGAGGAAAGCGCCACCAACACTAGGGTGACTCATTCCTTAATCTCCTTGTCTATTTATTTTCTATTTTCGGTTTCAACATGCTTCATGTATTAAATATGTTGTGTGTCCTTGTCTTTATGATGCATTAAGTGTGTTAAGTGTCATGTTAAAGCTTTGAATGTCCTATGAATCCATCACCTCTCTTAAAATGAAAATTGCTTTAATACAAAAGAACCATAGAAAAAAAAAAAACAGGAGAATTTCACTCCTTGAAATTAGTTTAATTATTTTGTGTGGTTGTAGCAATACTTTTTTGTTTCCTGACTGAGGCTTGAACAGTGCATATGTCTTATGAAGTTTGTTGTTTATGAATGTTAAATATGTTGGCTCTTGAAAGAATGATAGAAAAGGAGAAATTATTTGATTAATATCTAAAAAAACATAAAAAATGATTCTTGGAACAAGAAAAAGCAGGAATAAAAAAAAAAAGCTTGCAGAAAAAAATGGGCAAAAATAAAAGAAAAGAAAAAAGAAAAAGCAAGCCAGAAAAAGCCAAAAGCTCTTTTAACCAGAAGACAGAGCAGAAGGCAATAACCCTAAAAACAAAAGGAAGGGTAATAAAAGGATCCAAGCTTTGAGCATTAGTGGATAGTGAAGGGCCTAAAGGAATCAAATCCTGGCATAACGCGGCTAAACCAAGCTGATCCCTAACCATGTGCTTGTGGCGTGAAGTGTCAAGTGAAAAACTGAGACGAGCCAGTTAAGTTCAAGGTCCTAAAGCAAAAAACAGAGTGTGCTTAAAATACCCTGACACCTCTATTTAGGGGACTATTAGCAAGTGAGTCACAATCTGAAAGGTTCACCCAATTATGTGTCTGTGCATTTATGTATCCGGTTGGTGTAATACTGGAGAAACAAGTGTTAAGGCAACGGCAAACTCCATAAAGTAGCTTGCGTTCAAGAAATCACATTACTGTAACTAAGGAGATATCATAAAGCACTATCTGAACTCTGTGTTCTTATAGAATGCCAATCATTTATCGGACCTCAATGGATAAGCAAGGTGCGCAAAACTATTGCAAGAGGCACCAAGCTACAAGTCCGTATTGATTGAGCTAGTTATGATATTTTTTTGGAATTTATTAGTATACTTATTCTTTTTATCCCTATATTGATTTTCAGTTTGAATAAATTGGGCAAGCACATTTAAGTTTGGTGTTGTGATGAGCGGATAATTTATACGCTTTTGGCATTGTTTTACATAGTTTTTAGTATGATTTAGTTAGTTTTTAGTTATATTTTTATTAGTTTTTAAATAAAAATCACCTTTTTTTTTTTTTTTTTTGATTTTGATTTTGTGTTTTTCTATAATTTCAGGTATTTTCTGGCTGAAATTGAGGGACTTGAGCAAAAAGTCATATTCAAGAGGTTGAAGGAGGACTGCAAGATGCTGTTGGATTCTGACCTCCCTGTACTCAAACTGGATTTTCTGGAGCTACAGAACTCCAATGGTGCGCTCTCAATTGCGTTGGAAAGTAGACATCCAGGGCTTTCCGCAATAGATAATAGTCCATACTTTGCCCGATTTAGATGATGCAAACTAGCGTTCAACGCCAGCTTCCTGCCCTATTCTAGAGTTAAAACACACAAAATTTGTATTTGTTTGTTGTGTGTTTTTTAATGGGAGTTACTAAAACCTCCATAATATATTTTATTATGTGAAAAAATTTAAATTTAATAATTCTAACTCTTTTCTATTATGTAACTTTTTAAATTCAATAATTAAAAAACAATAAAAAAAAATGTTTCATTACATATAAAAAAATCAACAGGGCTTCGAGAGGGAGAAAATGAAGGAGAGTGAGATCGAAACCCTAAAATCCACCGCCACCGCCATCGCTACGCCGCGCTGCCGCTGCCATTCATCTCTGCCATTGTTGCCGTTACTGTCTCCTTCGTCGACACATCACCGCTGGAGTTATGAATGAAGGACAAGGTGATCGTGGAGCCTCTCCTCTGCTTCTACGTCATCTTCCTCGGCGGGTTCTTCCGCTGGTTCTACTTTTGCTCCGGTGCTTGAAGAACTCAGAGCGCAGTTTCGATGCGGACGCGGTGGCACTGGCGAGCAGATCTAGAAGGCGAGCGAGCTGGAGTCTCTGGAAGCTTCGATTGAAGCTGCGATAGTGTCGATCGAAGCTATCAAATCTATGGAACTAATTCTCATGTCGTTCCGAGTCATCGAGGTGAGGATTTGTTCCTACTTTGTAGGTTTCCATGAACTGAACTAGGATCTTTATTTGTATGAACTTTTTGACAATTGAGCTTTCAGTCTATATGAGAAATCAAATTTTGAGGTTTCATGCTCCAAAGAATGTAACAAGAAAAAGAGGAGTATGCACATTCCTGCTTAAATAACTTAGATTTGCTTGATATTGAAAAGTTAAAATGATTTATGCTCCATTTAGCATGACTTGCAAATTTGTGGCTGCTTTCTTCGATTTCTCTGTTTGATTTGGAGATTGTAGAATAGCATTGCTTTGTCATCTTTAAAGCAAATTGGTGCCTACTTCACCAAGTTTGTGTCGGAAGATCACTAAATCATTATGTCCTCCATATCATCTATAATCATGAAATTCTATATATTCATGTTGTAATGCTGGCGGGGGATAATCTAATATTAACTCTTTAGCTACTGCTTCTTTTGCTATGTCATTATATTACTCTGATTGGTTTGTTACATTGTAAATTTTATTTTATTTTTTGAATGAATTATGTTTTGTATTTATTTGGATCTTCATTTTTTTTAGATGTTAGGGGCTGGTGTTAGTCAGGTTGCTGTATGCGCATTCTTCTAATGAATATGATACTTTCCTTGCTGTTTATCTGTACCACTAAATAATATGAAATTTATTTCTAAAACTACTTTTGCAGGGCCTGCTATGATGTTTTGAGGTTTGTTATGGAAAATGGCGCCAAGGGATGCAAGGTTTGTTCTTGACAGCATCTGATTTCAGGTTTCCTTGTTGCTATGCTTAGGTTGCGATAACATTTTGATTTTGCACAGGTCATCGTTAGTGGCAAGTTGAGGGCTCAGTGTGCTAAATCCATGAAGTTCAAGGACGGGTACATGATTTCCTCAGGGCAACCAGTCAAGGACTACATTGATTCTGTGTAAGATATGTACTCCTTAGGCAGGTCAGTATATACTCTTTTAGACAAGTCTTCCTTTGACTGCATTGATAGTGTATGCATTTTGTTTGAATTGAAGAGTCATTACAGCAGGTTTAAATTGAAGATAATTGAAATTCTCTGCTTGCTTTATTTGAATTATTTTTTAACTGCTATGCGAGCTGTTGGTCCAATTCTTCTCACGATTTGGTAATTTCTTTTGTTGATTCAGGTTGGAAGAGTTTGCTTGTTGTAACAGATTAGCTTACAAGGAAATTGTAATTATTCAGTTTTTAGGTATGAATTAGGTGTTAAAGATCTACTTGTTATTTATTTCTGCTTAATCAATTAATTAATATGCAAAACTAGTGTAAAGATCTCAAGTTCTAAATCTGGTACAAGAAGTTGCTTAGGATTTTGATGTAATGATAATAAATTTGGTGTAATACCAGAAAATTGCTAGCATTAGCCATTCACACACAATCATTTTCCTTTTGTAGTGAATCAATGAAGTTTGTGATTTTTATGCTAGAGTAATATATTCTGTTTTTGTTGAATATGCAGCGCAAAAGAAGCAAAAATTTTCTGGTACCACTGATTTTAGTCTAATGAAGATAGATGATAAAGGAAGGATTCTCTCATTCAGTGAAAAGTCCAAATGAAAATTATCATACTATAGAGAGAGCATTCAAATAAAGATTATTTTTATGGATTTGTTTTGCTTTGTCTTTGGAGGTGAATTTGTTTTTAATGATGGTGTTTTCTACTTTTATGTCAAATTCTTGTACTCATAACTGTCATGATAGATTCARCTATATAGACCKTTATCTACTGAAGATAAAKTTTAGAGTATACTTCATATAGAACATACAAGCTTCTATGCTCCTGAAATCTTTTATGGACCTGCCATATAATTTGGCATAAATTTCTGCACTCCTTTGTTACTCTACGGAACCAAGTTATTATTTATTAGGTGATTCCTTTATACTTTCTTTCATTGCTAGGCATGAACTTCAAAAATCTTGGCCCAGAAATTGACCATTGCAGTAAGTTATCTTGCCACACACATACCACTATATCTTACTCATCCAGCCATGCATAAATGAGGTAATGAACCTAAAAAATTCCTTGCAGGCCCTGCAACATATAAGACAGATTGCACAAGAATCTAGCGGAGAAATTCAGTATGGTGGGGGAAGCCAGCCTACTGTGTTGAGGACATTTAGCCAGAGACTMTGCCGGTATGGYCCAGCCTTTTTATTCTGTCAAGAATCTATTCATAGCTGTACATTTGAATTATTGACTTGATGTACATTCGGTGTTTAATTGTAACATTCTAGATAAAAKTTGAGTCTTTTTAATTACTGTATAATTAATTGAAATTCAACTTCTTAGGGGGTTCAATGATGCTGTTAATGGGTTTGTGGAGGATGGTTGGTCACTGCTGGGCAATGATGGGGTAGAAGATGTGACTATAGCTATAAACTCATCTCCCAACAAATTTTTGGGGTCCCAGTACAATTCATCAATGTTCCCAGCTTTTGGAGGTGGGGTTCTATGTGCCAAGGCATCCATGCTGTTGCAGGTACTTAATGAAGCAAACAAATTTCATGATCACCTATGGTACAAAAGTAATATTCTTGAACTGCTTTTAATAATGGTGTTTTGCAAAATGTTCCTCCGGCTTTGCTTGTTCGATTCTTGAGGGAGCATCGATCTGAGTGGGTTGATTATGGTGTTGATGCATACTCTGCTACATGTCTTAAGGCTACTCCTTATGCTGTTCCTTGTGCAAGACCTAGTGGTTTCCCAAACACCCAGGTCATTTTACCACGTACTCATACTAGTTTTAAAAATCTTGAAGTTGCTAGATTGCGTATCCTCCAGTTGCTAGGTTGAATTCGAGAAGCCACTGGTTGTCATGATTCTGTCTCCTTACTGATCTTTTGAGATTTTAATATTTGAATGCTGATTTTTCTGCTTAACCGTTTTACTTTTCCTAATGAATTGTTATTTTTAAAATCTTGAAGGAGTTTCATTTTCTTGATTGGCAGATGCTGGAGATGCATCAATATTGTAGTGAAGCTTTGTACGTATGTCAATTGGCCTTGTTAATATATCTAACAGTCATGTTTAGTGAAATGAATATTGGTTCTGACTCATTTTCACCAAGAATAGAGATGTTTTCCTTGCATATGTTCACATGTTAACCACTAGCATGTTATTAATTCAATGGCTTAGTAACTCATTTTCTCATTATACTGTTTAGACTTTCTTTGATGTTACAAAACATTTGGACAGCTTTATTTTTGGAATAGGTTTATTTGAGTTGCTGTTAGATTCTACTGGTATAAATATACTATTCATTTGTAGTTGTAATTAATGTGATTGGAAAATGATGGTATTGTACTATATTTTGTTTTAAAGTATTTCTTTTATTTTAATTTTCTTCTACATTTTTAATGTCTTGTTTAAATATTTCTTTTTAATAATAAATTATCAGTAGTGTGACAATAATGTAAATTAATTTTTAAAAATTATAGACAGGTTTGTGAAGGTTTGAAACCTCCACAAACATTGACCAAGAACTACCACAAAAATTTAATATAAAACCCACTAAACACACACAAAATTTCCGCTGAATAGATTGTGGAGGTTTTTAAAAACCCCCACAAAAGACCTCGTGGCACCTCAAATTTTGGGGGTTTTAGAAACCCCCACAAATCATTTGGTGGGGGTTATAAACCTCCACAAATAAGAGAAAAAACTGCCACAAATAAATAAAAACCTTGTAGTGAAACGCCAGAAACAGGTTGCAAAGTGGAGTTAAACGCCAGAAACAGGCTACAAACTGGTGTTCAACTCCAAGAGAAGCCTCTACACGTGTAAAGTTCAATGCTCAGTCCAAGCACACACCAAGTGGACCCCAGAAGTGGATTTCTGCATCATTTACTCATTTCTGTAAACCCTAGTAACTAGTTTAGTATAAATAAGACTTTTTACTATTGTATTTACATCTTATCTTTGATCAGTTTTATGCTATCTTAGACCTTTATGGGGGCTGGCCATTCGGCCATGCCTGGACCATTATCACTTATGTATTTTCAACAGTAGAGTTTCTACACACCATAGATTAAGGTGTGGAGCTCTGCTGTTCCTCACAGATTAATGCAAAGTACTATTGTTTCTCTATTCAATTCAAACTTATTCCTATTCTAAGATATCCATTCGCACACAAGAACATGATGAATGTGATGATTATGTGATGCTCATCATCATTCTCACTTATGAACACGTGCCTGACAAACACTTCCGTTCTACATGCAAACAAGCTAGAATGAGTATCTCTTAGATATCTAATACAGAGGACTGAGTCCGAGATATTAGAGTCTTCGTGGTATAAGTTAGAACCCATGGATGGCCATTCCTGAGGTCCGGAAAGTCTAAACATTGTCTGTGGTATTCCGAGTAGGGTCTGGGAAGGGATGGCGGTGACGAGCTTCAAACTCGCGAGTGCTGGGCGTAGTGATAGACGCAAAAGGATAGTAAATCCTATTCTAGTATGATCGAGAACCGACAGATGATTAGCCATGCAGTGACAGCGCATTGGACCATTTTCATAGAGAGGATGGGATATAGCCATTGACAACGGTGATGCCCTACATAAAGCTTGCCATGGAAAGGAGTAGGAATGATTGGATGAAGACAGTAGGAAAGCAGAAGTTCAGGAGGAACGAAAGCATCTCTATACACTTATCTGAAATTCTCACCAATGAATTACATAAGTATCTCTATCCTAGTTTATATTTTAATTATGTTTTAATTATCAATTCTCCATTACCGTTTGAATCCGCCTGACTGAGATTTACAAGGTGACCATAGCTTGCTTCAGGCCGACAATCTCCGTGGGATCGACCCTTACTCACGTAAGGTTTATTACTTGGACGACCCAGTGCACTTGCTGGTTAGTTGTGCGAAGTTGTGACAAAGTGTGATTCACGTTTGAGAGCACCAAGTTGTTGGCGCCATTGTTGATGATCACAATTTCTGCGCACCAGAGGTTCATTTCGAATCTTTCTGACCGAACTCGAGTGTTTGCACCTTTAGCTAGTGAAACTAAAGAATGACTCACAGTTCGAATGGACAAATGAGCATCAACTAGCGTTCGATTCGATTACGGCTTATTTATCTAAGGCTCCAATTATGGCGAACGTTCATCCACATGAGCCCTTAAAATTATACATTGCAGCATCTATACACACAATTGGGTGTATGTTAGCCCAAGATGATGAGAATGGGCATGAACAGGCAGTTTATTACCTTAGTCGAGTGCTAACTAATATCGAGACAAGGTATTCCCCGATAGAAAAGTTGTGTTTATCTTTGTACTATGTTTGTATGAAGTTAAAATGTTATATGGTTGCCAAATCAGTAAAAGTTGTAGAACAAACTGATCTCATCAAATATATGTTAAGTTTTCCGATGTTACGAGGTCGTTTAGGAAAATGGATGCTAGCATTGACAGAGTTTGATTTACAATATGTCCCGGCCAGGGCTGTGAAAGGCCAGGTCATTGCAAATTTTCTTGTTGATAATTCGAATAATCTGAATGACCAGGGGGCAAATGTAATCGATATAAAAGTCGATTATTAGAAGTTGTATTTTGATGGATCGAAGCACAAAGATGGTACATGGGTTGGAATTCTTATTATCTCACCAGAAGGGATTCCATCAGAATTTTTATTTGAGTTAAAATATCCCTGCCCGAATAATGTGGCAGAGTATGAAGCCTTAATTCTGGGTCTCGAAATATTAATCAGTAAAGGGGTTTTGGAAGTCCAAATACTAAGGGATTCTCAGTTAGTTTTAAAGCAGTTATCGAAGGAGTTTAAATGCAATAGTGAGAAGTTGCAGAAATATTTAGCAACAGTTTGGGAGTTGTTAATTTTTTTTCGAAAAGTTTCTTTGGTTCACATCCCAAGGGTTCATAATGAAATTGCTAATGAGTTAGCCCAAATTGCTTTGAGATATAGAATCGGCCCAACAACTCTAAGAAAGTTGGCTGGTATCTATCAAATATTAGTACCTGCAGATGAAAGGGAGGCTTTGTGTATAGGCGAATGGAAAGATGATGATTGGAGAAAGCCTATTGCTGAGTATTTGAAGAATCCCAGCATCCCAATTGAAAGAAAGATAAAATTGCAAGTAATAAATTTTGTCTTAATGGCCGATGAGTTGTATAAGAAAGGAATCGATGGAAGTTTGTCGAGATATTTAGGCCAAGATGATCAAAATATTGCTTTGAGCAAAGTCCATAAAGGGATATGTGGTGCTCATCAAGCTAGAAAGAAGATGAAATGGGTGTTATATCGCAATCATGTGTATTAGCCAACTATGATCAAAGATTGTATTGAATATTCAAAGGCATGTCAGGAGTGTCAAAAGCATGGTTTGACACAATAGATCCCAGCATTTGAGTTGTATTCGATCATAAAGCCATGGCCATTTAGAGGTTGAGCTTTGGATCTGATTGGTTTGATTCACCCTCCTTCATCGAAGCATCATAAATTTATCTTGGTTGCAATTGATTATTTCACAAAGTGGGTTGAAGCAGTTCCTTTAATAGAAGTTGGTCAAAATGAAATTATAGACTTTATCGAGGAATATATAATCCATCTTGGGATTCCTCAAGCATTGAGCACTGATCAAAGGACTATGTTTACTAGTCAACGAATTAAAAATTTTGCAGCCTCGAGGAATATCAATATGGTTACTTCAACCCCTTATTATGCACAGGCTAATGGGCAAGTTGAGGCAGCAAATAAAATTCTAATAGGTTTGATTAAAAAACAAATCGAAAATAGACCTCGAACTTGGCATGAAACGTTAAGTCAAGTACTATGGACCGAAATCCACCAAGAGGATCAACAGGTACGTCACCTTATAAATTAGTTTATGGCCATGATGCTGTGCTCCCATTAGAAATCAATTTGAATACTTTGATGGTATCAAAACAGAATGACTTGCCGATTGATGATTATTGGAATGATATGTTTGATGAGTTAAATGAATTAGATTCAGAGCGAATATGGGCACTTGAAAATATGATTTGATAAAAAGAAAGTATTGCTCGAAATTATAATCGTCGAATAAAGGAGAAGTGTTTCAGTATAGGTGAGTTGGTTTTGAAAGTTATTTAGCCAATAGAACAGAAAAGCTACATGCTCATCGTCTGTAATAGCAGTGCCCTTCTTACCCATGTGATGAGCAATAAAGTCACTATAGGAATTGGTGGAAGCAATGGTGTATTGATGTCTGGGTTGCATGTCAGAAGTAAAATCTGGAGGACTTATCGGGAGCCCTGTAATAGCGGCTACGTCCAAAAGAGACATACCAATCATTCCACAAGGAAGGTGGAAATTGTTGATAGTTCTGTTCCAAAAGCAGGTTACAGCTCCAATCATCCAAAGGAGCATTGAAGGTGAGAAGTGGGAAAGCCTTAGAAGGTCCTGAATCCCCAGAGCCCCCCAAGCAGTGCTCTTTGTAGGAGCAAGGCGTTGGTGCCAGGCTGTGAAGTTAGTCCCTCGAGGGTTAATCTTTGAATTATTCCTGAAGGGTTTCTGATTGATGAAGAAAGAGATATCAAGGGCTTGGTTGATCAACAAATCCTCCCCCTGAGCACTAGGGAAAAAAGGTAGTTTCTTGTTTGCCCTCTCCAGGGATTCGATAGGCCCAAGGAAACAATTAGTATTTCCGCTTACTATGAAAGGGATTAGGATTCTAGAATCATTGATTTGAAGCTGTGGGTCATCAATGACTTCATCATTGACTTGATTCAACATATGGAGGACTGGTGGAGCTGGTGGTGCCACCACGGGGCCTTTACCCTTGTCTTGGGTAGCAGCATGAGTCGAAGAAGCGGCCATTGCAGAATAAAGAAGGAAGTTTGAAGGTTAAGGGTTGTGCAGAAAGATTGATGCAAGAGAAATTCAAGAAGCAAGGGTTCGAGAAAAACCGAACAAAGGCGAAAGTGTCGAATTTAAAGGGAGTGTTACTGTAGCCGTTATTGTAGAAGGAATGCAATAGGAAAAGAGGTAACTTTGTGAAGAAGGTGAAGTGGTAGAAAGAGAAAATGTAGGTCACGAAAAACGTGTCGAGTGGGTCAGTATTAATGGAGAAGTTAAATGGTAATTATTACTAATTTAGGAGATCAAAATTTGAATTTGGATTAAGTATTTCATCTTCTAAAGTTGATTTCGAAGATAAACACATTAATCCAAGGGGACAATTTGTTAGTCAAAAAATATTTTCGACTAGGATGAGCCAATTTGAAGTATTAAAGAGATAATTGGGATAGAAGCATAATCGAAGAAGCGCACGTGCAAGCGTTAGTAGGGAGTTACTCGTCACAGACTTGATTTTGGACACCTCATTAATTCGAGCGGGCCTAATCGAACAAGCATTCGAATGGAAAATCGAATAGTTGCTTGAATATTGGATCGAACGGTTACATAGGTGGAGAAGTTGAAGGCTTTTACCACGTGAGGAATTGATGGGTAGCAGTTTATTAGTAAAAGAGCGGGAACGGTTACCAGGGAGTGCGCATACAAGACAGCACTGTGTAATTAATAATCGGTTACATAGGTGGACTATAAATATTAGAAAGTTTTAGAGAATAAAGGTTGGAACTTTGCTTCAGAAATTACTCACACACACTCACATCCTAGAGACTTTCTGAGTCTGCTTCGAGTTAATTATCTGTAGGGTTCCTTCCATGTCTTTATCTTTTCATTTTAACTTTCTGTAAACCTTAATTTTCAAGCAAATTTATGTTTCAAGTAATGATTTAACTTTCGAATGCAATTTACATTCCAGTACTTTTGATTTTCATGCCAAAAGCCCTTTGACCCAGTCAAAGGCACCTTTATTATTTTCTTTAAATTTCAACGCAACCTTTTTGAATTTATTGTATTTAACTTCTTTTATCCTTTTACAAATTTTTATTTACTTGTTATTTCAATACCTGTCTAATCGAAGACACTTTGATGCACTTATAGAAAACTGATACCTGCAAAAAAGGATTTGGTTTCGCTCCCAGACCATTAGAATCGAACCACCATCGATTTGCTAAAAATCGACAAAAACAACCTCACATGGTAATTCGAAACAATGTGCTTCAATTTGTCCATAGTATACTAATTCAAAGTTGGCTAATTCGAATTACCACCCAAGAGCAGCCCAAGGTAATTCGAATTGATTTCATTTGAATTACCAGCGAATGCCCTGTAAATATTGTTCGAGTTTAGCTCATTCGAACCACAAATTTAAACCCCTGCCCCACCAAATCTCTAGAGAAAATACCATTCTGAAACTGCAAGGAAGTGTTCAACATTCGAATATTCTGCTGATGAAGGATAATCCGGACCGGCTTTATGGTCTGGATGGAGTGACTCATATAGCTGGTGTCATCAATGAAGAGGTTAGTGAGCACATTGTTTTCGAAAATATTTCATGTGTCATTTTTTTGTTTATTATAACGCTAGTCATTATTTAAAGTTGTTAAGTTAAATAGAGTTGTTGTATTAGTGATTTATTAGTTTATAGAGATTCGACGGAAGAATTTTTAATTTGGGTAATGATTACAAATAAGTAGAAGAGTCTGAGTAGTGAAGATAGTGGGGTGCAACTTATTTAGAATTCAGGAAGTCAAGCGAAGCTTGTTGCATGTAGGTTTCAGAAAAACACTGAGGGTATCCTTATCAGTAAACTTAATATCAGAACGTGTTTTTTTTCTTAATCGACCCTCTATAGTGTACCAACACTAAAATACTCTCCTCACTAGCCATTGTGTTTCATTCTAATGAGAGGAATTCACGTTCACACCATATTTATACATGTCGGGGCTTGATAATTCGAAGCAATCAATTTCGAATTATATATATATAATTCGAAACAGACTCATTCGAATTATTAGGGACGTCCTTGCATGCATAATTTGAATCACCCTAATTTGAACTACCCTAAGGCTACATGCATGCATAATTCGAATTGGCCAAATTCAAATTACAAACATCACTACTAGTTCAAATTGGCCTAATTCGAATTAGTGTTGGTTTGGCTAATTCGAATGGGGCTCCCTTTTGAGAGATTCAGGTAACGTTTTTTAATTTGGTAGAATTGTGTAATTTGGCCCTCGTTCCATTTGATTTGTTTGTGCCAAGCCCCATTCTTAAATGTGTTTTATTAAAGTCACCAAAAAAAAATATGTTTTATTAAATAAAAAGTGTTACACTCTTTGTTAATTAAATGAATTATAACTCTTTATTTGTTATATTTTATACCAATAGTTTAGATTTAAATTTTAAAATTTAGTATTTAAAATTTACGGTTTGTGATTTAGAATTTAAAATTCAAAATTTTAGAATTCAAAGTATGATTTAGGATTTAGATGATTTATGATTTATAGTTTAGAATTTAAGGTTTAACATTTATGTTTTAAATTATAATACACAGATATTGACACAGTACATGATACGATATAATACGAGACACGTAAATACAAAAATTTCAATTTTTTATAAGATATGGAGATATAGTATATATACAAAATATAAATTATAATGATATATTTATTAATATTAAAATATAAATTAATCTTTAACTATTTTTCGATTACACTTTAACTATTTTTTTGATTTTTTTTGTTTGATTAGACATTTATTAGTATTTTAATAAGTTTGATTCTTACGATACTAATTTTATTAATTTGTTAGTTTTTACTCCTTTATTTTGTATTATTGAAAATACTAGTAAAAATTACATATAATTTTAATATTATTTTATTTTATAATTACACAAAATAGCATGTCTCCAAAACTAATTCCTAGAAGAGCCAATGAAAAAAACTCAATTAAAATGCAAATGACTAAAAAAAAAAAAAAAAAACTAGATGGAACGATTATACTACTGAAGAGAAAATTGTTGTTGGAAATAAGCCTTATACACACTTAGAGAAAATTAGAAGAACATAGTAACTAAGTTTAAGAATATCAAAAGTTGTTTGTATATTTTATGTTTTACCTTGGATTAATCAACACTCTTAAAATTTCGCATTAATTTCTATATGTCAAATTTAAATTAGCTTAATAATATGTATACATCTTATATAATTAATTAAAAGTATAATTAAAATTAATCATAAAATGCAATAAAATATGGTAATTTTTAAAAGTTCTTCCAACAGAGTGATGAGAATTAGGGAAGAATTTAGAATTTAAAAAAAATTAAGTTTTGGGAGAAAATATTAAGATTTAGAATAAAATTAAAAATTAAAAAATTAGAATTAATGATATAAATTATAATTACTAATTATGATAAATGATATTTTTGATAAAAAATATTTAAAAATTGCTTTTATTTTTACTTTTTTTTAAAACAATGGGTTGAGTACTATGTATTTATTCAATTTAAATAAAAAAAAGAGTTAGCAACGCCCAGGCCGTGATTAAAGGTGCGTTTGTTTTTAAGAAATAGGACAAAATAAGATACTGAGAATAAGACACAAAGGATAAAAACACAAGATTTTGTATTTTTATATTTTGTTTGGTAATAAATTAAAATAAATTATAAAAATTTAATTTTTTTATTTTTTTTCATTTAAAAAATTTAAGAAGAAAAATATAATAATAAAAAATATATTTATAAAAAATTAACAAAAACATTAAAAAAAATAAAAAATAAATTTTATCCTTTATTAATATTTTTTGTGTCTTTTTTTATCAAAATAAATACAAAATATACTAATTTAATATCTCTAAATACAATATTTTTATTTATATCTTATCTGTCAAATATAAATTTATATCTTTATATTCTTATTTTAATGTTTCGTTCTTATAAATAAACACAACCGACTGGCCAAAAGAAATCCTTGGTATTTGGTAATGGCAATACTCTAGTAATGTTTTTTACTATTTAAACCTCCAGCTCATGGTTCATAACACACTACACACTAAATACACACACCACATAATATTATATATATATATATATATATATATATATATATATAATATATATATATAATATATATATATTATATAATATATAATTAATACTACTAATTACTAAAAATTTTTAGAAATCATAGGGCATGGTCATGGTGAGAAGTGGGAATACGTATTTCTATTTTGTAATAAAGGAGGCACAAAAAAATTAAATAAATATTCTAATAAAATTTTATAATTATTCATATATAATTTTTTTTGTTTTTAATAATAAATTATAAGATTAAATTTTAATATATTTATAAAATTATTATTTTTATTTAAAATATAATTAAATAAATAAATTATATTTTTATATAAAATATTTTTATAAAAAAATATTTTTAATATTTTTATTTCAATAATTCCTAAAAAATTATGTAACAAAGTACAAATAGTACGGGATTTTAGTGGGGTTCACTTGAAGAGTAAAACAACGCCATTTTATTTGAGTACTCTCTAATAGTCTATTAACAAAAAAATTTATCAGGAAACAATTTGATCAACCAAAAAAATATCGATGACTAAATTGAATCAAAAAGATTTTAATGATAAACTTGACTCAAGTATAAAATTTCAGAGATTAATCTAAATATTTATTCTTTTTAATTTTGTGTGTGTGATTTTTTTTTTTAAATATGTGATCGTTTAGAATTAGACGTTTTATGTTTAGTTCCTTACTTATTGTCTTTATTAAGTCTTTATTATTTGTATAATTGTTGGGTTGTTTCTTGACCAATGCTTCCAATCAATACAACTTACTATCTTGTAGAATAAATGGGACGTGAATCTTACCTCAAAATTTGACAATTCTCGTGCATTTGTTTTTGAATATTCGATCCCCAAAAGAAGAAAAAATGGGTCTAACAAAAGGGATTATTCCTTACATGACATGTTCTTTGGAAAAACAATACTTACAATAAATAAATATCAATAAAATGGTTTCACCCAATGAAAATGAAGCTTGGGATAATTAAGTACGCGGATTTAAAATTAGCATGCGTGTTAGCAGATAAAACATAATTTTATTGCTTAAACAAAATTAAATTCTTCAAAACTTTTTTCCTTTTAATATTATCATAAACCAAACTCATAAATATACTAAATAATTAGATTAGTAAAAGAGTTTACTACTTAATACATTTCATTCTACTCTATCATAAGCATGTTCATATTTAATTTCAAAGTCATATTTGATTATTTGTTTCTCCATAGATTTTAGCCTTGAAAAGATGCATGTATTCATAGACTACTGTTACGGATTCGTCCCACAGATCCCACACTCAAAACGGTTTCTGAATTCAGTTATCTAGATCGGACCCACTTCGACCTTTTAGAAAGTCCAGAACCGGCTTGCTAAAGCTTCTAACCAACAATTAAATTTAAATACCTCCCTTATCTTAACCAAATAAGATAAGATAAGATAATCACCATCACCTATATAAAGGGGAGCCCCTGTCCCCTCAGGTATGACGTTCACTCTACACACCTTATACCTCTCAGATCCATTCTGACTTGAGCGTCAGAGTGTCTTTGCAGGTACCACCCCCCATTGCTCCAGTCAAATAATCCAGCATCCGCGTCGACCCACAAATTTCCGATCCATCTCTCAACCCGTACCAGAGGCATCCAGTACATTGGCGCCGTCTGTGGGGACTTGCAACATCGTTATGCAATGGCGGACGCCTTCGAGGAGCGATCCCCGAGCCACCATGATAACTCCCGAACGAGGAACCCAACCCCCGAACACCAAGAGACTACACCCCATGGAAGGATAGCAAGCACTATTCGCCAGACCCCGGCACAAAATAAAGAGAACGGTCCCGAATACCAGTCGCCGAAAACCTGGGAGAAAAGGGAGCCCAGATAATTCAAGATCTCTGTCTCCAGGTACAAGAGCTCGAGGGACGAGTTCCAACTAAGGAAAAACACCACGTTGAAAGCGGAAGCCACGCGACTTCCCGATCAAGATCCCGCCATGAAACCAGACATGCCAGGTCGCCCGAACGGCAACACGGCAGGAGAAATGATCGCAGCGCCTCCCGCGACCAGGGACACCAGCACGGTGCAAACGGCAGAAGACACGACAAGTCGCCCAAACGGCGACATGGCAAGAGGCACGACCGCAGCGTCTCCCGCGACCCGAGTCATTGACACGACACGGACGACGACCGACGACATCGAGAACCCAAATGCACAAGAAACGACCACGTGATCATGGGAGCTACTCCTTTTATTGAAAGAATCCTGAGAGAAAAACTCCCCAAGGGTTTTGACAAACCCACGGACATGAAGTACGACGGAACCAAGGACCCCCAGGAACACCTGACAGCTTTCGAGGCCAGAATGAACCTGGAAGGAGCCCCCGACGCGGTCCAATGCAGGGCCTTCCCGGTAACCCTAACCAGACCCGGGATTAAATGGTTTAACGCCCTGCCCAACGAATCTATAACTGGCTTCCACGACATCTCACGAAAATTCAAGGTCCAATTCACCACCAGAATCACCAAAGCCAAACATCTCATCAGCTTGTTGGGAGTCACTCAGAGACAAGACGAGTCCACAAGAAAATACTTTAACCGATTCAATGACGAGTGCTTGACGGTCGACGGACTGACTGACTCAATTGCAAGCCTCTGCCTAACCAACGGACTCATGAACGAAGACTTCCAGAAACACCTCACCACCAGACCGATGTGGACCATGCACGAGATCCAGGGCATTGCAAAGGAGTACATAAACGACGAAAAGGTAAGTCAAGTCGTAGCCGCCAATAAACGGCAACATGGCAACACCCAGCACGGCAACAAAGCACCTCGACATAAACCCCCCACCAAGAGAAAACCAGAGGGAACATTCTAAACTGGTGAACATAAACCGACCTCCCAGAGCCAGAAAATTCTCTAACTACACACCCCTGACGGCCCCGATCACCGAGATCTACCACCAAATAACAGACCGAGGTATCCTCCCGAAGGGCCCGACAACTTAAGGAAAGAACCGGCGGCAACAAAACCATATACTGCGACTACCACCGAGGTTACGGATATAGGACATAAGACTGTTTTGACTTAAAAGATGCTCTCGAATAAGCAATAAGAGACGGAAAACTCCCCGAGTTCACCAAAATTATCAGGGAACCAAAACGAGCAGAAAGAGACAGATCACCAGAGAGAGAAGGGCGCAACCCGAGGACGTAGAGACAAGCCCCCCAGGGAAAGCCCAGAGACAGACCCGACCATAATTGTAAATGTCATCACAGGCAAAGACACCCCGAGTAAATCGAAATTAGCACTCAAGAAGGATCTCAAGGTCTTGGCAGTCAAAAACCAAACCCCAACCGCCACCACTGGTAAAGCGATAACATCCTCCCCCGAGGACTGCCAACACGGCACCTTGGCGGAAGACGCCCCCTTTGTCATCTCGACAAAGATTGGAACTGGGCTAGTCAGAAGAATACTGGTGGATACAGGAGCAAACTCTAACATCCTTTTCAGAGGAGCCTTCGACAAGTTCGGACTCCGCAACGACAATCTACAGACACACCGCAAGGGAGTCACCAGACTCGGAGACAACTTCCTCAAACCAGACGGTTCCATTGTCCTTCCCCTCACCATAGGGATGGAAAACCAAAGGAAGACAATCCTATCCGAGTTCGTGGTCCTCAAAGACTCCACCGCCTACAACGTCATCCTCGGAAGAAAAACAATCAACGACCTCTCCGCCGTTATCTTCACAAAATTCCTCCTCATGAAGTTTACCGCAGAGGACGGATCCATCGGAATAATCCACGGAGACCGGGAAATCGCAGTAGAATGCGACAACACCAGCCTAGCCCTACGGGAGAGATCCCGCGACGCGGCCGGATATTCTTAGCCGACCTCGATGCCCGGCAAGACAGACAACCTAGACTGGAACCAGAGGGGGACATGGAGAAACTACAAATAGGACACACCATAGAAGAATACACTTTCATCAACAGGAACCTTCCATACGACCTTAAGGAAGACCTCTCACGCCTCCTAAGACGGAGCAGAGACTTGTTCGCATTCACTCCCGCCGACATGCCAGGAATTGACCCCGACCTAATGTCCCACCGGCTAGCCGTAGATCCCAAGGCCAAGCCTGTGACACAAAGGAGACGAAAAATGTCCCCCAACAGAGCAGCCGAAGTAAAGAAATAGGTCACAGCCCTCCTCGAAGCGGGCTTCATCAGGGAACTACCCTATGCGACCTGGCTCGCCAATGTCGTGCTAGTAAAAAAAGCTAACGGAAAGTGGCGAATGTGCGTCGACTACACGGACTTAAACAAAGCTTGTCCAAAAGACACCTTTTCCCTACCAAATATTGACGGGCTGGTAGACGCCGCATCTGGTCACCAATACCTCAGCTTCATGGACGCATACTCCGAATACAACCAGATACCCATGCACCAACCAGACGAGGAGAAAACGGCATTAATCCCCTCAAACATCATTCATCCCCCCGAACGGCACGTACTGTTACACAGTCATTCCCTTCGGCCTGAAAAACGTTGGAGCCACCTTCCAAAGGCTCGTCAACAAGATATTCCAAGGCTTGTCCGGGACCAAGCTAGAAGTCTACATAGATGACATGCTCGCCAAAATTGACTTCGGCGAGCAACTCATAGATGACCTTGAGCTCGTCATGAACACCTTGAGGAAGCACCGGATGCGCCTTAACCCGGCAAAATGCCCCTTTGGAATGGAAGCAGGAAAATTTCTGGGCTTCATGATCACATAGCGCAGGGTAGAGGTGAACCCGGAGAAGTGTAGGGCCATCCTCGAAATGGAAAGCCTAAAAAACCTCAAAGACATCCAGAAACTGACTGGCTGATTGACCTCCCTGTCCCGCTTCCTTGGCACGTCAGCCCAGAAGGCGATCCCCTTCTTCAAACTTATGAAGAAAGGAACCCCCTTTAAATGGGATACAGAATGGGAAAGAGCATTCCAACATTTCAAGAAAATACTGACGGAACCCCCCATTCTTGCCAAACCCCAAACAAAGGAGGTCCTCTACCTGTACCTATCCATAACGGAAGAAGCACTGGCCGCGGCACTTGTCCGGGAAACCGAGAACAAAGTCCAGCGACCCGTATACTTCGTAAGCAAAGTCTTCTAAGACACGGAATCACGCTACTCCCGCCTCGAGAAGATTTCCTTCGCACTCCTCACAGCTTCCCGACACCTTCGATAATACTTCCAGGCTCACCCCATTACATTATGAACCAATCAAGCGGTCAGACAAGTCCTGCATAAGCCCGACCTGGCGGGAAGAATGCTAGCATGGTCCATCGAACTATCCCAGTTCCAAATAACATTCGAAGCCCAGACCGTGATCAAGGCACAGGCCCTGGCAGACTTCATCGCTGATATGACTCTAGGAAACCCCGCCGTCGTAACTTGGAAGCTACACGTAGACGGCTTATCCAACACCACTTCCGGAGGAGCCAGAGTGATACTCGAAAGCCAAAATGGGATAGTAATCGAACCATCCGTTCGATACAAGTTCCCAGTCTCCAACAACCAAGCAGAGTACGAGGCTCTCTTGGCTGGCTTGACTCTAGCCAAGGAGGTCGGGGCAAAAATCTTGGAGGTATGCAGTGACTCAGGTAGTTAGTTCCCAAGTCAACGGAGACTATCAGACACGAGACCCCCTGCTCCAACAGTACCTCACCAAAGTAAACAAGATAAAAGAAGAATTCGATCGTGTAACCATACAACACGTCCCCATGGAACGAAATGCAGGGGCAGACCTACTCTCGAAACTGGCCAGCACCAAGCCAAGACAAGGTAACCAGTCGCTAATTCAAGAAGTCGTCAGATCGCTGTCGGTATCAACCGACACCGTCCTCCCGGCCTCCAACCAAGAATCATGGACCTCCCCTATCCTGCAATACCTCCTCAATGGAGTGCTACCCGAGGACTCTAAGGAAGCAAATCAGATAAAAAAGGAAGCCGCCAACTACATTGTCGTAACAGGACAACTGTACAAACGAGGATTCTCGTAGCCCCTACTCAAGTGCGTCGAGCTCGGGGACACGGAGTACATACTCCGCGAAATCCATGAAGGCTGCTGTGGCCATCACATCGGAGGCAAAACCCTAGCCCAGAAAGTTATCCGGGCTGGGTACTTCTGGCCCTCGGTTATCAGGGACTCCATGCAGCTGGTAAGAAACTGCTCCAAATGCCAGATACATGCCGATCTCTACCAAGCCGCCCAGCACCAGTGGTGCACGAATTGTGAATCACACTTTTCACAACGCGTACCACTAACCAGCAAGTACACTGGGTCGTCCAAGTAATACCTCACGTGAGTAAGGGTCGAATCCCACGGAGATTGTTGGTTTGAAGCAATCTATGGTTATCTTGTAAATCTTAGTCAGGAAGTCAATTATGTTTATCAG
>QBTX01002280.1:0-22520 GCA_003063285.2 Arachis monticola
TATATTGCAATTACCCACACTCTCTCCCCATTGTTGCAACTTTTACACTATTGATATGCCATTTTGCTCCACTATTTTCTCATTGCATGTTGTAGCTACCATGTAATTGAGAACCTTTTTATTTGGAATAACACCCTATTTTATATGTTCTTATCTTTTGGTTACTTCCTTTTTTCTATTCTTCAGGGATGGCCACCACAAAGAGAGAGAAAAAGCTTCTTAATAGGGAGACAGGCAAGTCAATCTGCACAATCTATAGAGAAAGACATCATGGGATGATGAAAAGTCATCATATACCCATTTTCCAAGCTAATATTCACTTGTTTTATTAGTCTTTATTGCCACTTTCTTGCCATCCTTAAGTAAGTGATTTGGAATGAAAATGCATAACTGCTTTAAATCAAACAACGGACCATTAAATGATGCTAAATCATAAGGTTTGAGCAAGAATTAATGGATTTTTTTAATGAATTATAAACCTTATGAATTTAGAGGACTTTGAAGAGTTGTTTTGGTTTCTTGTAGGTGAGAAGAAAGAAAAAAAGGAAAAACGTGGCTTAAAGAAAACGTGGCCCAAGGAGAAAAGAGTGTGGCGCATGGAAGGGAGGAAGCAAACATTGCCTCCACAAGGGCACACTTCCCTCCAGGAGGGCAACATAATGAAACAAGCTTCCAAAGAAATTCTGCCTTGCCCTCTTCAAGAGCAATATCGGGCTCATCAAGAAATAAAATTAAAAGGAAAAGTACCAATGCTTGCCACAAGGTTCGAACTCAGGAGCAAGGGGGAGTGGGGAACGCTACTCACCAAGGAAAATAAGCCAAAAATTGGCAAAAATGCTACCAGCCAGTCTCGAACACGGATCCTTCACGAAAGAAAGCAAGGTAGCTGCACAACTTGAGCGCTACCTTGATGATGTCCAAGACTTGGCACGCAAATATTTTCACAACGCACCATGACGCACATTGACCCTGCCCTCCGCGAGGGCAGGGCAGCATTTTGTTGTGGCACAATTCTGGCGCACCACATCATCATCCGCCCGCACCAAGCACCAAATCATGCCCTGCCCTCCACAAGGGAGGGCAGCCTCCTGGAAGCTATTGTTTTTGGGCCAACAAAATAAATAAAAATCTAATTTAATTCATTCTTCACCAAATCAAAAGCCCATTCCAAACCCAAAAATCCCGATGAAATAGAAAGTGTATAAATAGGAGCTAGTTTATTATAATTAGTCCTTCACTGATTTGGAATTTTTCACTATTCTTTTAGCTTTAATTTTACTTTTGCACTTTGGAACTTCTCTTGGTGACTTCACTGAGATTTCAGGGAATTAGGGAGGAGAATTGATCTCTCTCTTCCTTGTTCCTTGCTTAGGTCTTTAATTTCCTTGTTTATGAGTTTGGGTGGTGAAGAATTGAGGAAAATTCTGTCGGCAATCTCCATTCAAAATCTCTAATTCCTTTCTGCACAATTGAGTTATAATTTCAATTTATCCCTACTGCTTCTTCTTCTATTTCTTGTCAATGCTTTGTATTTGGATTCTAGGAAGGTAATTGAGATCTAGGCTCCGCTACCTAGTCTCTGGAGTCCTGAGATCCCAATTTACTTTTGGTTCTTCTTTTTTTTTTTTTTTTTTTTTTTTTAATTTCTGTTTGAATTCAATTGCTCTGCCAATTCAGTTTCTTGCTCTATTAGATTGCTGGCAGTCCCAATTTGCTCTTTGTTTAGATTCTGCAATCCCAGTCCTCGAATCCCTTTTACATCAAGCAATTTTACATTCCTTGCCATTTAAGTACTGCAATTTACATTCTGCACTTTAAAGTTTCAAGTCATTACTTTCATTGTTCTTTAAGATTCAGGCAAGTTTATTTTCCTGTCTTAATTTGACTGCAATTTCTCCCTTCTCCCTTTATTTCCAAGCAATTTAGCTTCTGTTAAATACAACCCACACAACCAAAAACTGAATTCGCTTGACTAAATTCAACCACTAAACTAAAATGCTCAATCCATCAATCCCTGTTGAGTCGACCTCACTCATGTGAGTTATTATTACTTGATGCGACCCGGTACACTTGCCGGTGAGTTTTGTGTTGGATCGTTTTCCACACAATCAAGTTTTGGCGTCGTTGCGGGGATTGAATTACGATTGACAAGATTAAGTGAAGGTGGTGCGTCTAATGTATAGATTAAGCATTTTTCTGTTTTAAACTAAGCACATTAACTATTTGACACATTTTGTCAACTAACCCTCTAACAACATTCTAGCATTAGAATGTCCATTGTCTTCATCTGTTTGTTTGTGATTCTTGCAAGTCATGGGAGGCTGAGGTCATTGAAGAGGGAGTGAGGAACAATACCCAGCCTGCAAAAAGGGTGTTGGCCTCTTACACCATCCCAAACCCAAGAAACTGCGGAAGTAGCATACTCACTCCCAATGTTCATGCAAATAATTTTGATTGAACCTCAACTTATCACTCTGGTGCAGAACAATTAGTTCCTATGGAGGAAAGTCCACTTGAAGATCCAAACAAACACTTACCATCTTCCTCAGCATTTGTGAAACTGTCAAAACAAGTGGTGTGCATCCAGACATCACAAGCTACTGCTGTTTCCATTCTCTCTGAGGGATAAGGCCACTCAATGGCTAGAGACATTTCCCAGAGAAAGCATCAAATATTGGTAAGACTTAGTGAGCAAATTTCTAGCCAAGTTCTACCCTCCCCAAAGGATTATCAAGCTAAAAACAGAGGGGCAAACATTCATTCAAATGGATGGAGAGTCGCTGTATGATGCCTGGGAGAGATACAAGCTTTAATCAGGAAATGTCCCCCAGAAATGTTTTAGTGAATGGAATAGACTCCAAAACTTCTATGAAGGATTGACCCAGAAAGCTCAAGAAGCATTAGATCATTCAGCAGGAGGCTCATTGCAGCTAATGAAGACAGCAGAGAAAGCCCAAAACCATATAGAGTTGGCAAAACAATCAAACATATATATATTTTTCTTTGCTCATCAAGACAAACGGCAAACCATTCCCCAGAAAAGGGATGTGCTGGAGCTTGAAGGTGTTGACGTTCTCTTGGGCACAAAACAAACAAGATGCATCAAACAGTTCAGCAACAAATTAGAAATGATGGCCAATTAAAATTGTGGACTGCAAGGGTTTGCAGTAAACACAACAATCCTAATCTCAACCTTCACATGGGTGGAATCAATCTGAAGAAAGTTTTGGGACATTCAATTTTGAGAAACAAATCCCTGACAGGGTGCAATGCCGGGAATCAAACACTTCATATTTCATTTCAACACAATTTCATTGGTTATGCTCATAAGACACCCTGGAAGACTCATTCTAACTCAAGGTGGGGTGAGCACCAAAATCAAAGACAAAGGGGACCTCAACTCTGCGCCCATAACACAAGCAACCCATAAACCACTTTTCAATAATACTAACCAATTCCAAAAAATTCACAAAACACATATCACCAACCCCATAATAACTCACAAAACCATCAGAATAACTTTTTCACATCCACATCCCACCCACAAAAGTACCCCCACAATTAATTTCAAACAACTTCAACAACACCATCTCATTTCACACAACCACACCAAATTCAGACTCCTCAAAGAATTCAAGTCTAGACTTATCTAATTTTTCAAAAAAAAATCAAGAGATGGCAGACAAGATCAGGAAGCTGCAAGGAAAGATCAGACCCTGGCATTCAAAAACCAAGAAACCTCAATCAGAAACCTTGAGAGACACATGGGGCAAATGGCTAAGCGAATTTGCAGAAATGGATGCAGAAGAGAGCAATGCTGTCCCCCAATGTCCTAAAATGAGAACACCAAGGGCAAAGAAAAAGCCAAAAATGGAGGAGTGCAAAGCAATCACAGTGGGAAGTGAGAAAACTATGAAGAAGGAAGCCCTCAATCAGGACAAAACAACAACAGAGAATTTCCACAAGAAGAGACAGAAGGGAAAAGTAAAGAGGATCTAGAAACCAAAAATGCAAAAAAATTTTCTAAGGATACAGAATACCCTTTAATCACAACTACAAGAGAAAAGAGGGAAGGAGTGAATCCTTATGTCCCCAAACTTCCATATCCTCAGAGGTGTTAAAAAGAAAATGAGAATAACAATACTCAAAATTCCTGGACATATTCAAGACACTTAGCATCAATATTCCTTTCTTGGAAGCACTTGAAAAGATGCCACCTATATGCCCAAATTCATGAGGAAGTGTGACAAAAAAAAGATCCCTGAAGGAAGATAGATGTATGAGATGACAAAGGAATGTAATGCTATCCTCCAAAGAGAGTTGCCAGAGAAGAAAATGATCTCTGGAGTTTTTACATACTTTTGCAAAAACCATAAGGGTGGAGGGGACATCAACAATTATAGAAGTATTCTGTGACCTTGTGGCAGCATAAAACTTGATCCTTTGTCTCTAATGAAGAAACTCCAAATTGTGAGCTGATATCCATACGAATAACTCCTGCAAAATGGGCTGACAAAATCCATCCAGACAAAGCATTTGGAGTTGTAGAGAATGTTCTGGTAAAGGTGGAAAATTCCTTCCTTCCAGCTGGAAATGTTATCTTCCTGGATATGGAGGAGGACCCTAACACTCCCATCATTCTGGTGAGGCCTTTCCTGGCTACAGGCAGAGCATTGATAGATGTTGAAAAAGGGAATTATGTGAGAGTGCATGATGAGCACCTAGCATCTCATGTGTTTTAAAACCCTGCATGAACCCACTCAAGAAGAAGACTATACAGAGGATAAAGGCAGGGATCATAGCTTGAAAGAGGCATTCAATGAGTTAACTCCAAGACTTCCAAATCCATGCCTGAAAGAAGTAGAGATGGTGCAACAGACCAAAGAAATCAAGGAGGAACTAGATCCAAAACCCCCAGATGGGAGCCTCAACACTCCAGATAAAGAACCACCAAAGCATGAATTATCTCCGAAAAGAAGAAAAAGAAGAAGAGGGGCCAAAAAGGGTGGAAAAATAAGAAATTCCCAGCTGAAGGCTGCTCCCAGGGATAAAGTGTTAAACACCCAACAAATGAAGGTGTCTCCACAATCATCTGAGTGCTATACTGTGAACCGGATCCTTTCACTTGAACACCTAAAGATCATCAAAGAGGAGACTGGAAGAAGCCAATGTAAGAGGAGAAAAGCTGAGGCACTATGATTTTTAACCCCCCCATGATCAAGAGTTAGGATTGTCAAGCTAGTGACAATAAAGAAGCGCTTGTTGGGAGGCAACCCAATCGGAGGTAGTTTTCTTTCATAGCTTTTCAATAAAATGTGAATAATTGGTATGCATTGCAAGGAGCTAAGTTGGTGTTTGCACACCAAAATAATTTAAGGGAGAATGAAAAGATATTAAGTTTGTTTCCGACCAAAATTTCATTTAAAAACATTCTCACTTCCTGCATAATGCTAGCTCCAAGGCAATCCAAACAACTTATCCAACTATTTAACTGCTTTTAGCTTAGTTTCCATAAACCTTTAGCAAGGACACAAGTTTCACATATGGTTAATTTGTTGCATCAGAGGGCCTATGGCAAAACAATTAAAAAATAAAAAAAAAAGTGTGGTGTTCCCACACCAAAATAAATCTAAAAATTATTTAATGTTTAAGATTTATAGTTTATAACATTCATCTAAAAGGGCTTGAGGGAGAAGCAAGCAACTTTTGAGAATTATGCAGGAAAGTAGTCAATCATTGAAGATATGTGCATCTTAACTCAAAAGGAGTACAACAAGAGGAAGGATTAAAAAAGCTTGCACCCAAAGGTTGGTATCTACACTTATCCTTAGTTGTTTCTGAAAATGTTTAAATTCAGAATTCTTGTATGGTCTTGCCCTTAAAGTTTATTTAGTTGCAAGGAAGTTTGTTTGATTAAGTATGTTGATTTGCATAATGCTTGTCATTCATCACTTAGCTTTAAATTTTGTTTGTTTCCCATATGCTTAAATAAAAAGAAGAAATGGTTGAATTAGAAAGTAATATCCCAAGTTGCAAAGTTAGAATTGGAAATTAATGGGTATATGTATGGATTAAATGCCATAACTCATGAATAATTGCTGCATCAAGTCATCTCATTGAAGTGTGAGCTGTTGCCTGTTATAGAAGGTCCTTATCAGTGAAGAAAAAGCCCGGGTTGAGAAATAAAAAATAAACAGAAAGAAAAGGAAGTAGAAAAAAGCCAATGTGGCAGAAAAACAAAGAATAAAGGCTGGGCACCAATAGCTTAGACCCTAGGACACATGCTTTGTGTTCTTGACTAGGATATGCTTGACAAGTAAATTCTGAGGGGTATTTCAAAACCCGGTCACTTAGATCAACTGATTTGGGATGGTCAATTGAAAGTCTACAATAAAGAGCAACCTATATACAGAGCATTTAGTTATCCAAAGAGATACTGGGCATCAATGGTCCTAGGAGGAAATAGTGAGCCATGTGTCTGTGGGGGAAAGATGTTGAGTAAAAATAAAGCCAAAGGCTACTACTTCAACATTAGACACCAAGCCTCCAAAAGAATAATAATCTTGTTAAGCAACATGAGAAAAAGAAAATTAGCAAGGGAGCAAAGAAAGAATAAACCTTATAACAGCAAGTTTAGTAAGCCTTGGGAAAAATGTATAACAGCAACAATAATTGAGTTACATTCTGCATAAAAAAACTCCATTAAATCAAAGTTCATGCTATATGCCTAATAAGGATATGTTTGCTATTCTTGTTCATTTCATTTTCTATTTTCTCTTAGTTTTGATTTGCTTGCTTGGACAAGCAAAGATTTAAGTTTGTTTGTGAGACAAAGTCATCATATACTTTTCAAGGCTAAGTTCACTATTGTCTTTATGACTTTCTTTGCATCAATAACGAAGTCTGTTTGGAATGAAAAATGCATAACTTCTTTAAATCAAGAAACTACCATTAAATTGATGCTAAATCATAAGGTTGAGCAAGAATTAATTGATTCTTAATGAATTATCAAACCTTGTGAATTTAGAGGTACTTTGAGTAGTTGTTTGGTGTCTTGTAGGTGAAGAAAGAAGAATAAAAGGAAAAACGTGGCTTAAGAAAGCGTGGCCCAGGAGATAAGAAGTGTGTTGCATGGAAGGAGGAATGCAAGCATTGCCCTCCACCAGGGCACACTGCCCTCCAGGAGGGCAACATAATGAAACAAGCTTCCAAAGAAATTCTGCCCTGCCCTCTCCAAGAGCAATATCGGGCCATCAAGAGAATTAAATTCAAGAAAAAAGCCTACCAATGCTTACCACAAGGTTCGAACTCATGAGCAAGAGGGAGTGGGGGAGCGCTACTCACAAAGGAAAATAAGCCAAAAAATATGGCCCAAAATGCTCCCAGCCAGTCTCGAACACGGATCCTTCACGAAGAAAGCAAGGAAGCTGCACCACTTGAGCGCTACCTTGATGATGTCCAAGACTTGGCACGCAAAATATTTCAAACGTACCATGACGCACATTGCCCTGCCCTCCGCGAGGGAAAGGGCAGCATTTTGTTGTGGAACAATTCTGGCGCACCAAGGCACCATTCTGGCGCACCCGCCAGAATCTCCGCCCGGCACCACGCACGCACCAAGCCCAAACCTTGCCCTACCCTCCACAAGGCAGGGCAGCCTCCTGGAAGCTATTGTTTTTGGGCCCAAAAATTGAATTAAAAATCCAATTTAATTTCATTTCTTCACCAAATCAAAGGCCCATCCAAATCCCAAAATCCAAGATAGAAAGTGTATTTAAATAGGAGCTAGTTTGATGTAATTAGGGACCTTTTACTTGAGTTGGAATTTTGCACTTTCTTTGAAGCTTTGAATTTCTACTTTTGCAACTTTGGAACGTCTCTTGGTGACTTCACTGAGATTTTCAGAGAATTAGGAGGAGAATTTGATCTCTTTTCTTCCTTGTTCTTGCTTAGGGTCTTTTTAATTTCCTTGTTTGAGTTTTGGGTGTGGAAGAATTGAGGAAATTCTATCTCAATCTCCATTCAAAATTCTCTTTAATTCCTTTCTGCACAATTGAGTTTAATTTCAATTTCCTTTACTGCTGCTTCTTCTATTTCTGTCCAATTGCTTTGTGAATTTGGATCTAGGAAGGATAATTGAGATCTAGGCTCCGCTACCTAGTCTCTGGAGTTCCTGAGATCCAATTTTACTTTTGGTTCTTCTGTGAACCCTGCTGCCACTTTAATTTCAATTCTGTTTGAATCTAATTGCTTTAATCAGTTTCTGCTCTATTTATTGTGGCAGTCCAATTCTCTTTGTTTAGAGTTCTGCAAACCCAGTCTCGACATCCTTTTCATTCAAGCAATTTACATGTCTTGCCATTAAGATTCTGCAATTACATTTCTTGCCACTTTAAGTTTCAGTCATTTACTTTCTTGTTTTTTTTTTTTTTTTTATTTTTTCCTGTTCTTTTATTTACTGCAATTCTCCCTTCTCCCTTTATATTCCAAGCAATTTAGCTTCTGTTAAATACAATCCACTCAACCAAAAACTTGATTCGCTTGACTAAATCAACCACTAAACTAAAATTGCTCAAATCCTTCAATCCCTGTGCGATCGACCTCACTCATGTGAAGTTATTATTTACTTGATGCGACCCAGGTACACTTGCCGGTGAGTTTTGTTGTGGAGTGTTTTCCAACAACCATTATTGGAAAGGCAGCTCGTCCACTTGTACATCTTAGCATGCACCGAGGACGGTTGATAAATCTTTAATTGTGGGGAGTTCGATACCGATCTCCACGTGTTAATTATTCTCTTCTCAATACCAATATTCTATTTTCTTTGGTTTCATCTGTTGCATGCATTAATTAGAATGCAAGTTTAGTGATTTTATGCATTTAAGTACTACTTGGTTGAAAAATAATAAGTCTTTTTCTTTAAAAAAAAAAAAAATTAAAAAATTTCCACTAATTTAAATTAAAAAAATTAAAATTTCTAGTGCTAAAAATTTGTTGGAAGTTGTAATTGGAACCATGTTTGGAGCTTTAAAAGAACACACAACCCGTTAGAAACATTTGAGCCCTAAATCATGTTACATATTTTTAAACCATAACAATTTTTTTCTTGTGTGTTTTCTTCTCTATAATTGCAATCTTGCTTTGTTCCATTCTATATGTCCAATTATTTAGTGTATTTACATGCTTGCATATATTGAGGCCATTACTTATTTTTACTCCACTTATCCCAAATAAGCCTACCCTTTTATGTCACCCTTGTTAGCCACTTTTAGCTTTTTAACCCCTTATATTTCATAACCACATTACTAGCCTTAAACAGAAAAACCAAAATAAAATCCCCAAGTTGAATCATTGGTAGCTTAAAGATAGATATTGTGTATAATTTAGTGTGGAAAATTTTATGGGAACATGGATGATAGAAAAAAAAAAGAATTAAATTAATAAGATATTCAAGGTTTTGGGAAGCATGCTCATGTGAAATCAAAATAATTAAATCACCATGTGCATATAAAAAAAATTATTAAGTAATTAAATAAGGGGATACAAAAAAAATTTTTTTTTTTTTAAAATAAAGAATCAAGCACCATGTGACAAAATTCAAAAATAAGTTTGATTCATGAGCATGTAATACAAAAGTGAAAAATTGGGTAGGCTATAAAAGAACTTGAAAATTATATAAAGTGTGTATGTTTGGTGAGATCTTAGACTAATCAAATTCACTTTGGTAGCTCACTTAGCCTTATATATATTATCCTTACCTTTACCTCAGCCCATGACAACCCTGAAAAGACCTAATGATGTTGCATTGGTACATTAATATTGTTAATTATTTATATGAATTAACAAAGGGGTTTAGAAGCATGACTATGGAAGAGTAGAGTGGATTATCCTAGACACTTGAGAGAGCAGAGTGATATACACTACCAGTGAGGGTTCAAAATGCTTGATTCTATGTTTCCTGCTTTTAGTGCAGCTATTCTTCTCACCAAAGTTTTATGCTTGTTATTGTGTTAATTTGGGAATTAGTGGAATTGATTCATATTTGTCGTGGAGAACTTATTTTCTTAACCAAGTAGGTAGAAACATTTTTCATGTGGTTGCATTCACATAGATAGTGGCATTGCATACTCTCTAATTGCCTCATTCACTCCTTTATAACTTCTCTTGAGCTTAGCTCCATGGGACTCCTCTCTTCTAACATAGTATCAGAAGATATATTTTTTTTAATTATTATGTTTATTTATGATTAATTGAGTGGATTTCTATTAATCTTTAATACACTTATTCATACTAAATGCATGGGTTTACATTATCCTTCCTGATTTTGTGTTATGATTGAAAATATGTTTCTTTGGCTTTAAATTTCCTATGTTTATCCTCTCTTATTATTCCTATTGGATGCCTTTAATATGTGTGTTAATGATTTCAGGGGATTACAGGGCAAGAATGGCTTAGAGGATGGAAAGAAGCAGCAAAAGTGGAAAGGAATACAAGAAGTTAAGAGAAATTGCTAAGCTGTCAGCCTGACCTCTTCTCACACTCAAAAGATTTCATAACTTGAGCTACAAAGGTCCAATGAATGCAGTCTCTAGTTGCGTTGGAAAGCTTAAAAGAAAAATAAAAAAAAAAATTTATAATTTATTATAGGCTGCTCCTGAATGTAGACAGTACACGGACGCGTGGATTGACGCGCACACAGTCACATCTGCGAATTCCAATCCAACACAAACGCGTAGACGACGCTTCCGCGTCATTTTCCCGCGACCTGTACGTACCAGAAAACACTGGAGGCAATTTCTAAGCTGTTTCTGACCACGTTTTCAGCCCAAAAAGTACAGATTAGAGTCTATAAAGTACGGGAGAATCCATTCATTCAAATAGCATCATACAACCATATATTCATTCATAAGTCACACTTTTCATAATTAGATGTAGTTTTTAGAGAGAGAGGCTCTCTCCTCTCTCTTAGGATTTTTTTTTTTTTTTTTTTAGGATTTAGATTTCTCGTTAATTTTAGGATTATCTTCATCTTCATATCAGGTTCAATATTCCTTTATTTTGATTTCTCTTATTTGTTAATATTTATGTTGCCCAAATGGGCTTATGAACCATTCATGTTATGATTTTTCCAATTAATACACATTGAGGTATTTCAGACTGATGATAGCTTTTCCTATTTATAATTTAGATTTTACTATTGGCTTTGGTTGATTAATGGTAATTCTTGAGTTTCAAACTCATCGTGATTTATAATTATATTCTCATTGTGATTGATTAGATTCTAAACTCTAGTCTTCTCAAGGAGCTGACTAAGACTTTAGGAGTTGAATTGATTTACCCACTTGACTGACCTTCATAGTTAGAGGTTGACTTAGTTGTAGCAAAAATATAATTCTCATCACATTGATAAGGATAACTAGGATAGGACTTCCAGTTTTCATACCTTGCCAAGAGTTTTATTAGTTATTAATTTATTAATGATGAGCGGATAATTATATGCTTTTTGGCATTGTTTTAAGGTAATTTTTAGTAATTTGAGCACTTTTAGGGATGACTTCATTAGTTTATTTAAATTCACATTCTGGACTTTACTATGAGTTTGTTGTATTTTCTGATAATTCGGTAGTAAATCTGGCTGAAATTGAGGACTGAGCAAAACTCTGTAAAAATGGCGACAAAGGAGAACTGCTGAATCGCCTGTGGAAATATGTCTTGACCTCTTCCTGACACTCGAAATAGATTTCTGAGCTACAGAACTACCAAATGCGCGCTCTCAAGCACGTGTGGAAAGTAGAACTAACCAGAGCTTTCCCAGCGAATATACAATAGCTCCATACTTATTCGGAAATGACACAGACTAATACCTGGCGTGAAATCCCAAAGTAGCTGCTGCGTCGGATTAAACGCCAGAAAACGTCAACCGGTAATGAACGCCCCAAAAACACGTCATAACTTGGAGTTGCAACCAAGAAAAAGCCTCAGCTCGTGCATTAGATCAACTTCAGCCCAAGATACACCAATGGGCCCCGGAAGTGGATTATATGCATCAATTACTTTACTAACTAAAAACGCCTATGTAGCTAGTCTAGTATAAAAGGGATAAGTTACTATTCGTATAATAGACAATTCTCTTTCGACACGTTTAATCTCGGAGCTGTATTAGTCTACTTATTGAACGTTTCGGTCTCTCCTTGATCACCAGGAGGTTTGGGCCATTCGGCGCCATGCGCTGACCTTTCACTATTATGTTTCAACGGTGATGATGTTTCTAACCAAATACCGATAGATTAAGGGTGTGCTGACCGCTTGCTAGTACGTTCGATTCTAATACAATACTATTACTTATTACTTTTTTATTTCTAATTCTCGTCTAGATTACTTCCAAGAATAACGTGCACCAAACTTTGATGAATGTGATGATCCTATGACACATCATCATCATTCTCACTTAGAACGCGCGTGATTGACAACCACTTCCATCTACCTCAGACCGGCGCAATCTCTTAGATTCCCTCAGAAACAGAATCTTCTTGTTAACAGAAGATTGTGGCGGCATTCATTTGAGTGAGTCTCGGGAAGTCCTAGAGCCTTTAGGTCTTGGTATTCGAGTCAGGATCTGGGAATCACCGGACAATCTATAACCTTGTCTGTGGTTATTCCGAGTAGGATTCCGTATTGAATACTGTGACGAGCTGCAAACTCCTAGAAGCTGGGCGTGATGACACAACGCAAAAGAATCAAGGGATTCTATTCCACCTGATTGAGAACCGACAGATTGATTAGCCGTGCTGTGACAGAGCATTGGACCATTTTCACTGAGAGATGGATGTAGCTATCAACCAAGGTGATCCTCCAGACGATTAGCCGCTGCAGTGACAGCGCATAAGACCATTTCCCCGAGAGGATTAAAAGTACCATTGATGATAGTGATGCCCTACATACAGCTGCCATAGGAAAGAGTAAAAGGATTGAAGGAAGAGCAGTAGTGAAGTAAAGAGTTTTCAAAGAGGAACCAGCATCTCCATACACCTATCTGAAATATCACCACTAATTGATTTACATAAGTATTTCTATCCTTTTAGTTTCTTTTATTATTAATTTCCGAAATCCATAACCATTTAATCTGCCAACTGAGATTTACAAGGTGACCATAGCTTGCTCATACCAACAATCTCTGTGGATCGACCCAACTGCGATAAGGTTATTACTTGGACGACCCAGTACACTGCTGGTAGTTGAACGGATGTGAATTAAAATAGAGCCAATTATTAAATTCATACAATACAAAGAACATGGATCACAATTTCGTCCACCAAGTTTTTGGCGCCGTTGCCGGGATGTTGCAAGCTGTATGGGACAACTGACGGTTCATTCTTTGTGCTCAGATTAGGTAATTTTCTTTCAAAAATCTTTTCAAAATGTTTCTTTTCTTTTTCCGTTTTTCCAAAAATATTTTCGAAAAATTTTTAATTTAAAAATCAAAAAAAATTAGAAAATTCATAAAAATCAAAAAAATTATTTTGTGTTTCTTGTTTGAGTCTTGTGTTAACTTTTAAGTTTGTGTAATTGCATGCTTAAAAATTTTTTTTTTTCTTCTGCATTCTTTCGGAAACTCATGCATACATAGTGTTCTTCATGATCTTAAAGTTGTTCTTAAAAGTCTTCTGTTTATTTGATAATTCTTGTTTTTGTATGTTTTTCGTTTTTGCATGTGCACTTTTGCATTCATATTTTCCATGCATTAAAAGGATTTTCTAAAAGTTTGGTGTCTTGCATGGTTTTCTTCTCTTAAAAAAAAAATTTTCACAAATTATGTTCTTGATGTTCATCATGATCTCAAAGTGTTCTTGGTGTTCATCTTGAACATTCATAGTGTTCTTGCATTCATCTTGTGTCTTGATCCAAACTTTTCACGGTTTTGGGTCATTTTGATGTTTTTCTTAAGAATTCAAAAATCAAACATACTCTATTTCTTATTTCCCTCCAAAACTTTTCGAAATTTTGGTTGACGTGGTCAAAAATTTTTAAAAATTAGTTGTTCTTACAATTCAAGTCAAAATTTCAAAATTTTAAAAATCTTATCTTTTCCAATCTTTTTCAAAAATCATATTCTTTTCCATTCTTCTTTCTATTTTCGAAATTTTTAAAAAATTATATTTTTTTTCAAAAAAATCTTTTCTATCTTTTATATCTATTTTCGAAAAATTTAGCTAACAATTAATGGTGATTGGTTCAGAAATGTTGAAGTTTGTTACTTTCTTGGTAAGAAAGATTCAATCTTTCAGTTCTAGAATCTTATCTTGTAGTTTCTTGTTAGTTAAGTCACTTTAAAAAAAAATTTATAAAATCTTTTCAAAATATCTTTTCTTAAAAATCTTATCTTTTATCTTCTCTTTATCAAAATTTTATCTTTTTTCATAATTTGATTTCAAAATATCTTAATCTAACTTCTTATCTTCTTATCTTTTCAAAATTGATTTCAAATTCTTTTCAATTTTTTTTTTTTTTCTTTTTTTGTTTGTTTCTTATCTTTCTCAAAAACCACCTAACTACTTTTCCCTCTCTAATTTTCGAAAATACCTCTCTCCTTTTCAAAATTCTTTTTAATAATTTAAGATAAAAAAAATTTGTTTGAATTTTTAATTACCCCTTTTAATTTTCAAAAAACTAAAACCCTTTTTTTCCCAAATTATTTTCGGAAAATTTTTTTTTTTTTTTTTTTTATAATTCTAAAATTTAATGGTAATTGTAATACTAAACATTCTCTTCACCCCTCTTCATCTAAAAATTCAAACTTTTATATCTCTTGTGTTTGGATCCTTCTCCCCTTCTTCATCTACTAACATAAGGGAATCCCTATACTGTGACATAGAGGATTCCTCTTTCCTTTTCTGTTTTCTTCTTCTTTCATATGAGCAGGAAAGGGAAAAGCACTCTTGTGAAACTGTGATCAGGAACCTGAAAGGACTCTGAAGGAAAAAATTGAAGAGAAGCTAAAATTACAACAATCCAGAAACAAACCTTTCAGAAATTTCGAACAAGAGAAGTGATGGCAGCCGAAATAATAATAATGCAAGGAGAATTGCTTGTACTTCACAAACCAGCGTCCTCCAAGTTTGATGGACAGAAGCATCTCCATTTCTACCATTGGAGCCAATAACTTGAGCTGAAACCTCAGCTAGTTGCCTTAATGCAAGAAAACTGCAAGTTTTATGGGCTTCCATCTGAGGATCTTATCAGTTTTAACTGAGTTCTTACAGATTTGTGAGACTGTAAAGACGAATGGAGTTGATCCTGAGTCTACAGACTCATGGTTTTCCCTTTTGCGGTAAGACACAGACCTAGAATATGGTTGGATTCACATCCTCAAGGATAGCCTAGACTTCCTGGGATAAAGCTGTCACTGCTTCTTGATAAGTTCTTCCTCCTCAAAAGCTGAAAGCAAGCTGAGAGTGGATTTTCAAAACCTTTCAACACAAAAAAAGATGGTGAATCCCTCTATGAAGCTTTGGGAAAGAACAAGCAGCTGACCAAAAGTATGTTCCATCTGACAATTTTCAGAATAACCATATTAGATATATTCTTTATGGTCTATCTGAGTTCGAAAAATGTCACTGACCATTCTGCAGGTGGATCTATCACCTGAAGAAAACGCCTAAAGAGGCTCAAGAACTCATTTGACGATGGTTGCAAAACAACCAATTCATGTACCCCTCTGAAAGGAATCCCGTGAATAATGGAGATACCCAGAAGAAAGAGTTCTTAAAATAGATGCTCTAAATGCCATATTGGCTCCGAAAAAGTAGTGTTGAGTCACAGTCAACATATCGTCTCGGAGAAATCTGACATGGATGGCAACATAGCAACTTCCACAGTACTAGAGAGGCAGCTTCTGAAAAGCTTATGACCTGAGAACCCTTTGCCATGGCAGAGGTTAATTACATGGGTGAACCTTATGGAAACACTAGCACCTATAATTCTTCATGGAGAAATCATCCAAAATTTCTCATGGAAGGATATTCAACAAAAGCCTCACAAGGCTTTAAACAATTGGTGGACGCAATAGGCTGAGCAATAACAAGCCATATCCATCATCGTCTCAGCAACAGGTAGAGAATTCTGAACAAAAACACTTCTAATTTAGCAATCTTATCTCTGTCTGTCAAAGGCCATTTTCAGTTGTCATGAATGCAACAAGATCCTCCATTAAGAAATTTGGAGCACAAAGGGAGCCAGCTGAGTAATAAAGTTCATTGAAAACTCCTCCCAGTATTTTCCCAAGATAATACAGAAGAGATCCAAAAGGAGAGTGCAAGCCATTGATGTGATCCAATAGCCGAATGCACAAGGGAGGAAGAGGACGAAAAATCCAAGTGAGGAAAAGGACCTCCTGGGACGTCCCTCAAGCAATAAGGAGTTTCCTATTAAGGATCCAAAGTGAATCTGAGGTCATATAGAGACCATAGAGATTCCATTAATCTACTGTCTGCATTCATGGGCTCGAGGACTATTCTCCTTGAAGGAGAAGATTAAGTGAAGATGTGACTGGAGATGCAAGTTGCTCAATATTTAGGAGCTATCAGAAGCTAAATGCCAAGGTTTTTGGTAATGAGACTAGGAAAGTGAACCTCCCTTCTCATTGAGTGAACTAGATACCTGGATTCAGAAAATCTAAACCTCTTTGAAAAGAAATCAAGATCCTGGCAAGTTCTAATACCTTGTACCATAAGGCACCATTGATCCTTTAAAAAGCTCTGTGTGAACTCTGGGCTCAGGATAAAACCTCATGCTCACTCTCATGTAATGGAGAGCTAGGGTTCACTTGAGGTACAACCTGCCTTGTGCTCATTACAATCTGGCGAGACAAGTCATGAGACAAGCTTATAGAATAGTAGAGGAGCGTGTTCAAGTGAAGGTGAAGGCCTTTACATCCCGCTGATTTCATAATCTTAGACACTAAGAAGAAGAGGATGATTGCATCATCCTTGGAAGACCTTTTCCTAGCCACAGCAGGAGGCGGTGATAGATAGTCAACAGAGGTGAATTAGTCCTTCAATGAATGGGGACTACCCTGTGTTTAAGGCAACACGGCCATCCCCTGTGACAAAAGAGAGTAAGCATGAAGAGGTTCTTCTCAGTTCAGAGTCAAAAGAGGCCCCACATCGTCAAACTCTAGGTTTGTTGTTGTGAGGCCCAACCAAATACCTCTAAGTTTTTTTGGTCTTTAAGACCCCATTATCCAAGAACCTCTAAAGTTGGTGTTTGGGACTACACAAACATTGACCATGATTCACTTTGTGGCTCCATGAGGGCCTATGTCAAAGCTATTGACATTAAAGAACGCTTGTTGGGAGGCAAACCCAATTTTATTATCTAATTTTTTATTTAGTTTTTTATTGTATTTGTGTGTTTTATTAGGTAGCACTGAGTCCATGAGGAGTCACGAAAAAATGCATAGAAATTAAAAAACAGGAATCAAAAACACGTCAGAAGAAAAAATTCACACCCTGAGGAAGCAGCGCAGACTGCGTTCAACGCCAGTAAGATGCCATCTAGCGGCTTCAATGCCAGAACAGGAGCACCACTCTGGAACTGAACCCAAGAAACATGCACATTCTGGCGCTGAACGCCAGGATGTGGACCATGAGAGGAAAAGCTGGGCGCTGAACGCCAGCAACAAGCATAAAGCTGGAGTTCAAAACGCCAGAGAACATTACTTTACATGGGCGTTAACGCCCGAACGGTGCACCAATGGGCGTTTAAAACGCCAGAGATATGGTGTGCAAAGGCATTTTACATGCGCTATCTTGGTGCACGGATGGAATCCTTGACACCTCACGATCTGGGACCCCACAGGTCACCTCAGGATTGTGGACCCCCACAGGATCCCCACTAACATATTCCCACCTTACACTCCTAATCCTATTTGTTGTTTGATACTCTCCCATGTCAACTTCCCAACAACGTCTCACCAATCAGCTCATTCTCCAATTAACCCATCACCACTCACATCAACCCACTCCTTCCCAATAAACCCCACGCTACCTCAAAAATTCAAACCATGTTCCCACCACCATATCCACCGCTAATGACCGGAATGCACACTAGCGCGTCCTTTCCCTATAATAATACCGCTTGCCAGTTCTAGCTTCATTTTCACACAGCACAAAACAACCATCTCTCTCCCTACTTAGCGAAGCATATCCTCTTCTCGCCTACTCTACCCTATTTCGCTCTATTCTCTTTCTTCTTCTTCTTTTCGTTTTGCGTCGGAGGGCGAGGCAATATTTTCAGGTTTGTGTAATGAATTTATTTCATACTTTTTGTTTTACCATTAGCCATTGGACATTAAAGCGAAGAGTTTAATCCTCTAGATACTAAAAAAGAAAAGCAAAAGCTTCCACCTCCGAGTCATGGAGATGGAAAGATCATGCTCCGTAAGAGCCATCAAGAATGCCGACTTCTATGATGTGTGTGGGCAAAGAAGAAGGTGATTCCCCAGAGGTCCTTTTTTCAAGCCTCAAAAAGAAGTGAGTATGCTCGAAGATCCGACATGAGATCCGTGGAGAGAGAGGAGGTGTGGGAGTGTCCTATACAAGACTGCCCGGTGGATGCAACAAGTCAGAATCTAATGGTTCAAAATTCTATGCAATTGGCATGGATCACTAGGAACATGGATCAAAAGTATGAGACCTGCGAGTCCAAAGAATTATCTCACATATGGTTTGGGGGGAAATGCATTAGATTTTAGTCCGGAAAATGTGAGAGTGCGTTTTCACTTGCCCATGATGCCAAAGGAGATAAATCGGCCCCTCACTAGTAGGAGTCAACTTTAATCAAAGGTTGGACCCAATCCTCATGGACATATGGTGGAGAGGGAGCTCAATGGAAGGAGAACTCCAAAGGCAAGCCAGTCCAACTAAGAAGACTCGGACCTCAAACCTGTACGCTAGAGATGGTTGAAAGTTCATTCAACGCTCCATCATTCCTACCAAGCAACCGATCTAAAGTTACTGTGGATTCGGGCATCATGATCCATATCATAGCTATCATGATTGGAGTAGAGGAAGTAGAGTTCATGAAGTCATCTCCAATGAACTCTTACAAAATAGCCGACAAGTCCTCCCCGCCATGGCAGTAAACTAAGCTTTTCCTTCACCTTATTTGCCATCTTGTTACTCAGCTGGAGTTATTCATAGGAAGGAGACACCGTCCATTGAAGAGGATAAGCCCCATCAAACCAACGAAAAGAATTGATGCAAGCAAGAGAGACCATGCACGGTTCTCAAGAGAGTCATGAGGGAAGCTTCATCATCAAGAAATCCTGAGATGCCTAAGGGATGCACTTCCTCACCCGAACAACTATTGGGAGCAAACTCAACACCCCTCCTTAAAAGATTTGCAGCCACAATGGAACAATTAGGGTGGAACATGATGAGCACTCCATCATGTCTTTCAAGAAATAAGGAAGACCAAAGAGTCCAATGAAGGGGAGCAATCAAAGGCAAGGAAGGAACATAGAAGAGCTTAACGGACATTGTTGTTCCTTCAGAAGAAGACCGCCACTAAAGGTGGATATATTCCTTTGTTCTTTATTTTCTTTTCCTATAAAATCGGATTTTTAATTTGTGTTATCTATGTTTTGTGTTTCTTACTCATGAATCATTATATGTAGTAACCATGCTTAAAGTATGTATAAATCCATAGCCTACTTACTATAAAATAAAAAAAAAAAAAATATTTTAATTCAAAAGGAACAAGAAGTACATGAATTTCGAATTTATCCTTGAATTTAATTTAATTATATTGATTGAATATTTTTTTTTTCTTTTTGTTTTCTGATGAATGTTGAACAGTGATATGGCTTTGATATTGTTTGTTTATGAGTGTTACAATTGTTGGCTCTTGAAAGAATGATAAGCAAAGAGAAATTATTATGTGGAGGATCTGAAAAATTCATGAAATTGATTCTTAGAGAAAACAGAAAAAAAGTCAAAAAAAAAAAAAAAAAAAAAAAAAATGTGCGAAAAAAAAAAAAATATATATATATAATCGATAGGTATGAAGAAAAAGAAAAAGCAAGCAGATAGAGACCAATAGCACTTAAAACCAAAAGGCAAGCGTAAAAAGGATTCCAAGCTTTGAGGCATCAATGGACTAGGGGGCCCAATTGGAAATTAAAATCCCAGGCCTAAGCGGACCTAATCAAGCTGTCCCTAACCATGTGCTTGTGTCATGAAGGTCCAAGTGAATAAGCTTGAGACTGAGTGGTTAAAGTCGGGTTCACAAAGGGCAAAAGAAGTGTGCTTAAGAGCTCTAGGCACCTCTAACTGCGGATGCTAGCCAAAGGCTGAAGTCACAATCTGAAAAAGGTTCACCCAGTTGATGTGTCTGTGCATTATGTATCCCGGTTAATACTGGAAAACCAAAATGCTTAGGGCACGCCAAGACTCATAAGTAGCTGTGTGCAAGAATTCAAACATGCTTAACTAGGAAGTCCATAACACTATCCAAAATTTACAGTCACCTATAGATAAATACTGAAAAAAAACTTCAAAGGAAAAGTGAGATGGCCAGAAACTGTTCAAGCAAAAAAGCTACAAGTCCCGCTCATCTAATTTAATTAATATTCATTGCATTCTGGAATTTATAGTATATGTTCTCTTCTTTTTATCCTAATTGTTTTCAGTTGGCCTTGCGACAAGCAACAATTTAAGTTTGGGTGTTGTGATGAGCGGATAATTTATACGCTTTGTGTGGCATTTGATTGTTTAGTAGTTTTTGAAGTTTTGAGCTACTTTTGGGATTCTTTCATTAGTTTTTATGTTAAATTCTTTATTTCTGACTTTGTTTTTTTTTTTTATTTTTTTTTTTCTATGATATTTCAGGTAAATTCTGCTGAATGTGAGGGACTTGAGCAAAACTGCTGAAAAAGGCTGACCACAAAGGACTGGCTGATGCTGTGGTAATCTGCTCCCTGGCATTCAAATAGATTTTTTGGAGGCTACAGAAACTCCAAATGGCGCGCTCTTCACGGCGTTGGAAAGTAGACAACCAGGGCTTTCCAGCAATATATAGTAGCCATACTTTATTCGGAAATTGACGACTACTGTAGACATGCGTTGAAGGCCAAGTACATGCTGCTTGTCTCGGAGTTAAGCGCCAGAAAAACGTCATGAACGCGGCAGTTGACGCCCGAAAACACGTCAATAACTTGAAGTTCAACTCCAAACAAAGCCTCAGCTCGTGGATTTGATTCAAGCTCAGCCCAAGCAGTAACACCAAATGGGGCCCGGAAGTGGATTTATGCATTCAATTGACTTACATCTATAAACCTAGTAGCTAGTCTAGTATAATACGGATAAGTTACTATTGTATGATGAGTGACATCTTTTGACAGTTTAAGTCTCTGGACTGGTTTAGCCCTTTTGATTATTGGTCTCTTGATCACTCAGGAGGTGGCCAGTTCGGCCATGCCTGGAACCTCTTCACTTATGTATCTTCAAGCAGAGTTTCTACAACACCATAGAATTTAAGGTTGGAGCTCTGCTGTTCCGTCAATTTTCAAATACATTACTTGATTCTTTTAATTCAAGTTCTCTCTTATTCTTATTCCAGATATACGTTTGCACAACACTTTGGATGAAATGTGATGATCCGTGACACTCATTCATTCATGTCTGCACTTATGAGACGCGCGTGATTGACAACCCCACTTCCGTCTACTTAGGCCGGGCGCAATATCTCTTAATTTCCCAACAGATCTTCGTGTATAGAGCTAGATAGATGGCGAGCATTCATGAGGATCCTGGGAAAGTCTAACCTGTCTGTGTATTCCGAGTAGGGCTTTGGGAGATTCCGGAAAGTCTAACCTTGTCTGTGGTTTTCGAGTAGGGATGTCCGGTGTGAATGACTGTGACGAGCTTCAAACTCCTGACAGGCTGGCGTGATTACAAACGCAAAAAGAAATCAAGGGATTCTATTCCAACTGATCGAGAAACGCAGAATGATTAGCGTGCTGTGACAGGAGCATTTGGACCATTTTCCATAGAGGATGGGATGTAAGCTATCAACCATGGGTGATGCCTCATGACGATTAGACCTGCAAGTGCGGAATGCGCATCGGGACCATTTTCCAGGAGGATTAAAAGTAGCCAGTTGATGATAAGTGATGCCGTCCTACATTAAGCTTGCCATGGAAAGGTAGTAAGGAGGGATTGAAGGGAAGAAGGCGATAAGTGAAGTAGGAGTTTCAAGAGACACGCATCTCCATTTACACCTAGTCTGAAATTCCCTACTATTTGACTACATAATATGTTTCTATCTTTTTATTTTTTTATTTTTTTTTTTTCAAATTTCCGAATCATAAACCAAATTTAATCTGACCTAACTGAGAATTACAAGGTGACCAATGCGTTGCTTCATACCAAACTCTCTGTGGGAGTCGACCCTTACTGCCGTAAGTTTATTACTTGGAGACCCAGTACATTTGCTGTTAGTTTGAACGGAGTTGTGAATTT
>QBTX01002282.1:0-22511 GCA_003063285.2 Arachis monticola
ATTTGATTGGTTGAAATAATGAACTAAATATGGTTACTTGGACCAGAAAAATTTGAACGATGTCTTGTCTAGGAAATGTATCAGTTTTTAGCCTATATATTGCAATGTATGATTGAAAATGAAAGCTGGAAAAATAACAGATAATCAAACATTGAATTCCGTAAGCCCATGGTTCACTTCCTTCAGCGTTTTCATACATTCTTTGAATTCCGCAACAGTAGTGCATCTAGCACACTCCAAATAACGCTCTCTAATGTATCGAAAGTCCTTGAAGGGATTTGATGAAATTCTTCCGCAACATGTGGCAGTCAACGCAAAGTTGCGGGATGACTTTGGCTTGTGGCTTGACCTCCTTCTAGCCACATTGGGAGTAACCGGGCGTGGTGGCATTTGGAACCGACGACATAAAGGGAAATGATATATCAAGTAACGTGGTGTAATATGGTGAATCAAACATATTGTTAACCATCAAATTACATCTTACATTTTGTTGGTCCAATATGAAGGTCCAGCCATGGATGGCATCGTCTCCTATGTCTCCCTAAAGATTTGTCAGGAACCATTTTCAAGCATCTTTGGTCTCAACCCTGACAACTCCGTATGCAACAACGTAGAACATATTGTTTATATCTTGCGCAACTGCTGCTAGAAAACGCAAACGCCAATTTAGGATAAGGTTTTCAGAAAAGCAACCATATAGGGTGCAACAGGGCCTGGCACCCATCCCTTGAACCTTTTCTTACAGAGCATACCAAAAGCATATGTATAGATTTATCGAATACATGAGGTAATTCTGGAATTGGCATGAGCTCAAGCCTGTGGGCCGGGTTCGAAGCCTGGAGTTGCTTGATCAAGGAATCTGCTCCTTTTGGTATTGGTCCGCTCTCCGTGTGCCCAAGATCTTCCTCCTGGCCTCGTCCCAGCTTACTCCTTTGTGAGCACATTCTTAGGGTGTGAGCATAATGAAAACTTCTCTTGCCCTTAGGGAAATTCAGTTGCCTCCGCTAAGTGTTTCATGTAGAAGTTGGGTTGTGCAATCAAATCTTTCAGATTTTCTTACTAAAAACCGAATGCTGATCAGTCTGCATTGACTCTGCCTAAATCCCTCTACATATAGTATGTTTCTTTGCTGGTACAATCTTGAACTTGGATTAACACTGCGGAGGTTTTTGTTGGTAGGACAAATGACCAGGAAATGGGACACCCTCATCCTTGCAACCCGTTTTGATTCTTATATGTTCTTTGGTTATGTGGGATTCCTGACCGCTCTATTTGTTCGTTGCTTTTATCCACTTCAGCTCCCTCCCTTCAGCAATGAATGAATCATTTACCACCTCCTTAAACCTTTCAACATTAGCAAATTTGGTTCCTAACTCAAATCTCCCCTCACAGTGAGCATAGTCATAACATCAAAACGTAGAAAATACTTCTACTGGTTACCTCCCATCATCGGGGATGAATTGGGTGTATGTAATTCCTCGGACTCATACTCAAATACGATTTCCTCCAATTCTGTTGGCACTTCACTGGGAGTAGGTAGATCCTCCTACCCGCGCTGTGGGAAGGCTGTCGGCATTATCCCGCGGCCGTGCCAGAACACCTAAGGATTTATCACCGTCCACTGACCGTTTCATTCTCTCGAGACTGTGGGTGCGTGCTGTGATCATTTTGGCCAATCGCCCTGACCAACTCCAGCATTACCTGAGTTTCCGGCCTGGCAAGTTACTATTTTTTCCCTCGGTTGGCCTCTTACATTCGACGCGCTTGTCCGTATGCGTGGGAAGATTGAGTTGCCGCCTGCTTCTTTACCAAGTGGCCCTTTCTGCCCTGCAGCGCCTGATCTCCTCTTACATTCACTACCTTTTTCCCCACTTGGTACTTGACTTTTTCTCTACAAACGCAGAACCCTGCCATACTGTTCACTTTCAGTGAGCTTATGCGGTCGTCCGCATTCAGCTGGTGGAGTTTGTACAGGGCACAGTCTCTGCCGTACTTGTTCTAGGTTGGACACCCGTGGGGCAGTATGTTCGATCACAGGTGTCTTGATGAAGAGCGATGTCTTCTGCAGCTATACCGCTAAAACATTTTATCACATCTCACTATCCCACGTGCCCCAGTACTATTCTTGCAGCATCTTTCAACAATTCTCAAAGGACATCGACTCATCGCACAGTCGATCAAAAGATATACTATGGTACATCATATCATACACACAATCTATGAAGGAAGGATCATTTTTGGAGTTGACAGCTTTGAGTATCTATGTAACTGTACTACCAACATGATATATATGACATTCTATACATACACCTATTAATCTCCATAATCTCCGCAATCCGCAGATTACCCAAAGGTTAATAGTCCAGATAGTTCAGATAACCTCTAAACGACTCTCTAAAATTGTCAGCTTAACATGAACGTGGTGGGCATTCAAATACCACAGTCTTTACTATCTCTCTAAGGTCTCAAGTTTCACAACAAGTCGCAGGTCACATACATCAAGGAAACCTCTCTCGCTTACCTTCCCATTTTGTAAAAACGCAGGGCTAACATAAAACTTCCTCGTGACAAAACCATCATAATACCAATGTCCAATGGTGAAAAACTCGGCCCCACCACATAACAACCAACATAAAAACAATCTAACACCATCCTAACTTATTAACCAATGAACGAAATTAACAGAAAAACACGTGCTAAGTCCCACCAAAACGTTATCCATACATAAAAATTACTGACAAAACCTCTTCGACAAAACCGACACGATCCCTCCTTCTAATCCTACCCACAATGTTTTTAAAAGAGTTTTTTTTATTTTAATTCTAAAGTCCAAACTCATTTTTCCGGTCTCTAAAAGTGTAACACTTGCATCATATGATTCACCCTTTGTTCACACGGCACAATAATACACAAACATGATAAAAGTGCTCTAAGAGACGATCGACCATATAACAAGATTATTATACCAATACAAACATCAAGACGAACATAACAAAAAAACTACGACTAAAACATTAAGCACCATAATCCTGTGTAGCTATTGCGCAGTCGCTCCAGAACACAGGACACCAGCTAACATTACACCAATATCACACCGGCAATTACCATCGCACTATGCTCATACCAACCTAACGTATGCGCTCACATATTGGAGGGAGAACACAGGGAGGTGTAACACGAGACACGATTTCGTCGTTGTCTTACTTCAGATTTCTCGACGAATAATCTATATGCCAAGTCTATGCAATGAGCCACCATATAGCCGGTCTATGACTAGAATGAGATATCTAGTATCATCAAGCATAGCTACAATGAGCATATCTCAAAACTGATGTATAAGTAGGGCGGGAGAGGAAGGAGAGTAGATGGGGAGAAACACAGAAAGCGGCGAGTACAGTTCTACAGCATGAGAAACATAATAGCGTCCTCTTTTTCAAAAGGTTCTAACCCCACAAGCTATTACCGCAGAAAGCTGTACGTGGCCATAAGGAGGATCAGACGCCAAAAACAAGTAAGCCACACAAGGCTCATCGTAATCGACGGACAACTAATACAAGGCAGACATGCCACGATTATCTCAATCATACCCGAGCTTACCTATTAGAAGAAACCCAACCCGTATTGCCAAAGCTAAACAGACTAATGATCCAAGATAAGAATACAAAATCCAGAGTGGGATGCGAAATGACCGGAATGGAATACGATATTGATCCACTAACATTACTCATTACCTCAAAAACTATAATTATCAACCTATCTAGAATCAATTATCATCTATTCTAATTAACCTAGTTATTACGTTATAAGCACACATAAACTCGCATAACCTTATTCCGAATATTCATTATACGGAGTAACATAATTAATTATATTCTCGATAAAAAAGCTCAGGACCTATTTTATCCCTCTTTTTCTAATCAAATTAGTCCTCCAAATTTCCTAACGTTAATCATGCTCAGTTCTCTACGAGTATTACAAAATTTCACTTATCATATCCTTGTTTCAACCTCATTTGGAGGATTTATTTATACTGGATTTATAATCGAGGCGGCACAACAATATTACCCTAGTTCACTGAAGTCAACAGAGCCCATAAAAGATCTCTTTTGTTTAAATTTCAATTCCACAAATATGCAATACTTTTAAAATAAATTAGAAAAAAAAAAAAAAAAAAAAAAAAAAAAATTTTGAAAGTAATAATTTTTTGAATTTTTACCCCTTTATCTTAAACAAAAATCAAATCAAAGCTAAAGAGAAAAAAAAAAAACATTGCAATAAATGTAAGAAGATGAAACTAATAAGTTGTTCGATCCCTTATAAAACGAACAAGTGTGATGGTGGAAAACATAAGAAGAAGAATAAATGAAAGAACAATCAAAAACAAAAGTTATGAGTTTCAAAACAGCCACCCAACACATGATAAAACCCCACAAAAATGAGTAAAGTTTTTTGGAAGTGATTAAATTCTTTTGCATTAATTTTCTTTCTTTCTGATCTTTTTTTTTTTTTTGGAAAAGGCATGCTAATATCTTCATGCAATATCATAACCTTAGCAAGATCCGAATTTTGAAAAAATTGTTAAAGTTTTTTTGTTTTTTCTTGTTTTTCTCTTATGTCTGATCTCTCACATCTTCACTTGTTTCGTTACAATCATTCTTGTTATATTGTTTTATTTTAATTCTTTTTTTCTTTCTATTTATTTTTATCTTATTAATTAGTATTATAATTAAAGTATTTAGAAAAAAATTGATAAAATAGTCCAAATTATCACACTTTATATTTCTGTGTCAAAAATTTTATTTAGTAGAGTGCCCACCCATGTTTGATATGATCTTTTATTTCAAAAAAATATTTTGTTATACGTTTAAATAGTATTCCTAATTATCATTTCGTATCTTTTAGACTTTAATTAGAATAAAGTATTAACTAATTTTGTAGCTTTATTATAAATTTTATTTTTTTGTCAATATATATTTTACTTTACTACATTTTTTTTTTTTTTTTTTTTTTTAAACATTAAATAAAAGAAATAACATCATATATTTTCTACCTAAAAAATTGTGCTAGTAAAAAATTTTTCTGTGATAATAACAACCTGCATAATAAAATAGGATCTGTTGAAGAATAGCTACCTATCTTAACAGATTCTTCTATGAGAACTGCCAAATCAAATGGTGTATTAGCATCGAGAATAAATGAACGCTCTTTGCTATTGTATGACGTTTTTTAACATATACCACTATAAATCCGCTTATTATACTAGTTTATACTATAGAAGGGATGTAAAATGTACAAAGTAATTATTTATGTTTTTTTTTTTTTTTTTTTTTTTTTTTTTTTTTTTTTGTAAGAGATGAGAAAAAAAAAAAAAAAAAAAAAAAAAAAAAAAAAAAAAAAAAAATCTAAAAGAATAAATAATTCTATGTTGCTTTTGGTATAGCCATCGAATTACAGGGACGGATTTACTTGCAAGTTTAACTTTTTAAAAACAAATAATAAGTATAATACATAAGTATAAAATGCCTCCTTAAAATAATAGGTTTGCCTCCATATTTAATTTTTTTTAATGTATGTGTAAAAGATCTAGGTTATTGAATAATAACACAATGATGAAAAATGTTCGAATTATATAAATTTAATCTATTTATATTAAAAAAAGAAAAATATGCCTCGATTAAATAATAATAATAATTTAATTAGTTATTATTCAAATAAATTTAGTTTCTCAAATAAAAATGAGACTATTAATATTAATAATTTTAATTTAATTGAAATAATATATATATATATAAGTTTATTTTTTTACTATTTATTAATTTAGTTTTGGTATTATGTATAATAATTATTTTTAATAAAAAAATTATCATATATTAAAAAATAAAAAAAAAAAAAATTAAATGGCAAAAAAAATTTAAAATAATTATTTGATATTTTTTTTTTTTTTTTTTTATATATAAAATGTGGTGTTTGATTTGAATTTTTATTTTTTATAATTATTTTTATGTTTTTTTATTTTATATATTTTTTATATTTAATATAATTACTTGAAGTATAGTAGCTATATATTTTTTCGTATTATATAAAAAATAATCAATAAAATTGTATTTTTTTAGTTGATAAAAATACTTTTAAATTGATATATTTTTTATGTGTTAAATTAATTTATTTAAAGTTTGAATAATATATTTTGAATTTTAAATACCTAAATATAATTTATGTTAAATTTTTATTATTTTATATATTATTTTTGTCCCATTATTAAAATTTTTTGGATCCTTACTAGCCATGAACAACATGAGTTATTTACCACACCACTCTGTAGCACATGAAAACGATTGATCCACATACTCAATAACTCCTGTTGTGTTGCTCTAAAATATGACATCATTTCGTCGTAGACAAATAATTCATATTACTGAGAAGAACCCAACTAGTCAATACTTACGTTGCTCCTTCCTCATCGGCATGGATCTCCAACTCTCAAAGTGATATTTCAAAGTCCCGAGAGCAGTCCACTCCTGTCCAAACGTCGAGATTCATATACACCACACCTGCCAAGAGAATCATAAGTAACAAATAAGTGTTGATCCTGCCTACCAATACAAACCAAGCGAACAACTCGATCCGGGTGGAATTAAACCTTTTGAAATTTCCTTTGTGAATCTATAGCTCAGAAACTCCTCATCCAAGGTCTCTTCATGCAAAACCTGCACAAATGAGTTAGGAGAATAAATTCATTCCTTGTCAAATTTTCCACCACTCTATCTTGCACATCTGCTATTAATCTAACAGATTGTAAGACATGAAGCAACTGATTCAATGTATCGGTCTCCCATTAGCATAGTTCCCTTCTCGCTCCATTGGAAGTGCCAAACCCACTCTATCCCATCCCAGAATCCAACAATCTTCAATTAGTAATCTTTTTGGTTTGAAATCAAGAAGAATTTCAGAAATGAGTCTTTCAACTTTTTCACTTGGAGTCATGTATCCTCCCAGAATCTGGTGGATCTACCATCTCCTACTTCCATGACAAGGCCATCAATCATCTTTTGCCTGACTTGTTGCTCCTTTATTTGTACTTGACATATGTTCTTCAGGGGTCCCCTCTCTTTGGTAACGCTTAAGTTGACAACAAGTGATTCAGGTTCAAACTATTACAGGAGCATACAATCTTCTTCCATAGAGAACAATCTTCTTTTGAGAATCGCCATCACCATTTAAACAGCAAAGCAGTATTACGTACTACAGCATCACCCACCCCAACCCCCAACCCCGCTTCTTTGGTGCCTGGACCATCTCCCACTTTATGAGAGCCATACCAGTTCGTCCATCATTCTTCCCCCAAAAGAATCTCCTCTGCAAGAAAATGATTCTTCGTGCAACTGCATTTGGCATTTTATACAAGCTCCGGTAATAAATAGGTAGGTTGTTGATTATCGACTTAATGAGTACCGGCTTTCAAGCCTTACTAAGGATCTTTGCTTTCCACGATAAGTTTCTCCTCCACCTTATCTAAAATTGGCTTCCACATTTTTACCAACTGTGGATTTATTCCTAGACTAATGCCAAGATACCTCACAGATAGTGCCTTCTGGCACCCCAGTAGCTGACACATTTGGCTAACCCACTCCTGACTGTAATTCACTGGTATCAAGTTGGACTTCTCAAAGTTAATGCTTAAGACAGATATCATTTCAAAGCACCTCAAAAGTCTCTTATAGTTTTTCACTGTCTTCTCTTCCGGCGGATAGAATAATATAGTGTCATCAGCAAATTGTAAGTGTGACAGCTCTATATTATCCTTCCCGACTAAGAGTGGAGATATCCTATCGTTCTTTACCACCTCCTCAATTATCCTGTTAAACACACCCACCACCAGAAACAAACAAAAACGGCGATAATACTAATGTATACATACATGTGATTTAGAGGGGATATATTATACTAATGTGACCATTTCATAAATGGGTTGGTCTATTTTAGTGTTAAAGCATTAACAAATTTTATAAATTTAAAAATTTAAAATTTTTTAAAATTGAAATTAGAAATAAAAAATTTTGAATTTTTGTATTTTTTTTTTTTTTTTAATTTAAAATTGATATTGTACCTTCTATTTTTAAAAAAAGTAAAAATTAAAAATTAAAAAAAATGTTCAAATTTTTTTTAACAATTCTACATTTAGAAAAAAGGTAAAAAAAATTTAAAATATATAATTTTGGCCCATATTAATTTTCCAGTTGATATACACTATGGTTCATGGAGTTGGTTGAATGTAGTTGATGCTGACGTTATTCTTGGTATGCATAGTCAATGCGATCGAGCCACAATACTTTAGTAGAATTAAATTTGGTCTTGATATTTTGGGTTCTTCAATTAAATATTTCAATTAAATTAGGAAAGAAAGAAGTTTTGTTTTCTACAAAACAAGTCCAAATAAAGACATGAGAGCGCCACACTCAATGAAGCACGGAAACTTAGTCAAATTGTTGTGTTTGAGTATAGAAAAATATTTAATATTTATTTGAAAACAATATTTTAATAAAATAAAAAATATTTTTAAATATATTTAAATACACTTAAATTTTTATTCATTAAGGTTTTAACTTTATTCTTAATATGTATTATTAAATATATAAAAAAAAAATTTTTTAAATTATTTTATATAATTAAAAAATATTGAAAATAATTAAGTATTAATTTATATTTTAATATTAATAAAATATTAAAATATTATTATAATTTTTCTAAACAATTATTTATATTTTATATATAGATCATATTCCTATGTTTTATAAAAAAATTAAAATTTGTGTATTTGAATATTTTGTATTTTGTCGTGTTCTATATTTATATATATCAATATTGGCGCTTCATACCATGAAAAGTGAAAATATGTGAAGGTAACTTAAATTAAATTCTATAAACTCCCTACAGACTAAATTTGATGCATGAAAATATAGACGTGAGGCATTACTTTGATTTGGAAATTAGAGATTAACTAGTTAGTGCCAAATTTAAAAAAAATCACCGGTCGTGTTATGATGTTAATGTATCTAAATAAGAAAACAGACAATTCTACATAAAGTTTACATAATTTTATGTGTTAATTTTCACAATCAATTAAATATTTTTGAAAAGTCTTATAAAGGTTTCGTTTCACTTTCACAATTAATATTATATATATGTGTGTGTGACAATATTATTTAAATTTTCAGATGAGAAAATCATATTAATTCCCATAATCTAAGTAGATTAGTCTACTTAAGAAATATGTGCCATGCTAATACTATCATATACTTTTTCTTTTCAAATTAATTTTTATTTTATACTTTTGGATTAGTTAAAAACTAATGTATTTAAACATATTTGTATTTAAATACGTTCATCTCTTAATAAATTAAAAAATAAAAGAAATAATTAATTTGAGAATATAAAAATGAGTAATGTTAGATAACTAATAATTTTCTTGAACAACATGAACAACCACCAATCAAATCAAAATACATTACATCTCCAAATTATCCACCTAAATTTTAATATTAAAATAACCATTAAATGAACATCCGATATATCTATTATTTATATTGTTTTATATTTTCATTGTGTACTTATTCTTTGTCTATAAAATTTGATGTCATTAAGCAAATACAAAAATAAAACTAATTATATTAACTAATTAAAAAGATAAATGAATTTCTCTATTTCAACTCATTCCACAAATGCCACTAGCTAGCTAACTAGATGCATATATATCTTCTTAATTCTTACAACATGCATGTGAGCTGTTATGGTCTTATTATAGATGATGATGGCTTGAATTCAAGGATATGGTTGGTGGTAATAATGGCGAGTATAGATGTGTGTTTGATGTACCTATGTTTTAATTATAGGAAATGAATTGTGTAGGTAATTTAACGAGTACAATAGTGCTTTTTATACCTAAACTAGATACAAATATTTTGTAGTATCGGCAGAAGAGAATTAAAGAAAAGATCATAATAAACATAACTTGCCATGTGATTGTATTGAAACTATTGATATATTCATCATAACTGTTTGGTCCAAAACAGAGTACAGTATAGGGGGCTTGAACTGTCCTTTTTTACCTGTATCACACACATGCTTTATTTACTGATGATTTATTTATACTGACAATGTTAGATGACATTTATATTGCACAATAAATTACCTTGCCAAGCAATGCATACTCTGAATAAAGGTTTAGGATTTATATAAAAAGTCATTATTTTCATATAAAATTTGATTAAATGATTATTTAATAATTTTTAACTTTTAATTTATTGCATATAAGTTTTCACTTTATTTTAATAAGAGTTTTAATTTTTATTTTATAATGCTTTTCATATGTAGAAAACAAAATAATACTCTTTTTAAAATATAGTTTTGTGACCTTAGAGTAAGAGTTTACTAATTAAAATTTTCAAAATCAAGAATTGATTATAAAACTTTTTGAAATAGTTATTGAAGTTTTGAAGTTGTTGCACAAAGATTTATTTAAAAAATTGGCAACAATTATTTTGTTTTCTGTTTTAATGATCTATTGATGTTAAAAGAGGAGGAAGAAAGAGATTGAAGAGACGATACAATGAAGGTAGATTTGAAAATCTAGATGTAGAAGGTAGGGAGAGAAGACGGGAGCCTATTGAGTATAATAGAGGCGATAATAGAATGAATTAATTGAAAATTTTGGATAGTTTTAATGAAGTTAACAAAAATTTAGTATTTGGATAGTTTTATGATTTTATCAATTGGAATTTATTTTTTATATATACAAAGTTATTTTTATTTTTTTTGTGAATAATTTTATTAGCATCTTAAATATTTATCGAGAAAAATGATAATTTACTGTTTTTTTTTTTAATTAAAGTTGGGATATAGATGCAAACTAGGTGTAACCCTTTGGCATCATGTGTTCTGAAGTCATTTGTTAATGTAGTGTGTATTTAATATTTTTATTGGTCCTTTATTTAACATATATATATTTATCTACTTTGGTGTTTAAAATAAATTACTAAGATATAAAAAATGGGAGTCACTCAAATAAAGACGTCTAAAACGTAATAATTATTATTTATGAAGTACGGATACTTAATTAAGTTATCGTCTCTCTGTGTCGGACACATTTTGAATACGACACTTGTTCGACATGCGTGTTTGCCGTGTCCAACCGTGTCTTAATAAAAAATAAAAATTATTCTCCGAACACATTTGGACACACATAAATACCATTACGTATTAGCGTATTTAGTCTTATTCTTAACATGTATTCTTAAAATAAATTTAGAAATAATATATATTATTATTTATTAAAACAAAAAATATTTTAAATACTTTTATTTGTTAAAAGAAGACATTAAAAATGGTTAAAAAATTATTTTATTTTTTAATACCAATAAAATATAAAAAATTTATTATAATTTATCTAAAAAATATTTTATATTTTATATATATGTTATATTTTTGTATCTTATAAAATTTTAAAATTCGTATATCCGTATATTTTGTGTCATATTATGTGCTGTATCTGTATTGGTATTATTGCATCATAGATCATTATTGTAGAAGAACAAATTTCAAACTATCAATACATCATACATAATAGAGAGGTGGCAAAACGAATTATCTCTTCCTGCCTCACTTCTATCCACTGAATAGCAAAGTAAAATGGATTTAAAATACTAATATGTTCTGTTTTATAATAAATTGATGGGTCAGCATACTAATTTGCTTAACTGTTCTTTAAAAAACTATTATAATTCATTAAAATATATCTAATAAAAAGTGATAAGTAAAAATTTATTCAAAATTCAAATATAAATAAAACAGTTAAATTATAACATAATTTCTTTTACAATTTTTTTTAATTCTCAACATCAATTTGGGTTGCTATCACAATATCTATTATCAAATTTCTATAAATAATGAAAATATAATACTTTCAACTTAATTTTCAATTAACAACGTTGGAACAACAAAATTTATAACACAATATAGTATACAAAAATAGAAGCAGAGTTTTGTGATAATACAAAAAATAATTCTTTTATTTTAAGAAACAAGCTAAGTAAATAAAAAAAATAGAAAATAAAATAAATAAAATACAAAAATATAAAAAAATAAATTGAAGGAGATGTATTTAAAATTCTAATTTTTTACATTATTATATATATAATTTTGTAGTCCTCATCCCTCCTCTTGTAAAAAAAATAAAAAGAAGAGAGAAAGGCTAATCGGTAAGCCAGTGTACGAATTTGGCAAGCTCAAAATCTAAATCCAAATTTTTTTTGGCGAGATGATCCGATGGATTTAGTGTGTTTTACTACTATTAATCATATAAAATTATATTATAGTTCAAATGGCATAATAATATTTCTGATTCTATTCGAAGATTTTGAGTTCGAGTTTCACTTATTATAACGGATCGAAAAAATTTTTTAGCTGTTGTTACTGCAAAGTGTGAAGAAGAATTGAAGGATTGTTTAATCTATCTGATTTAATAAAATGATAAAATTCTTAATGAATATTAAGTTATTTACCTTTTTTATAATTAGAATGATTATCAATTTTGTTATATTTTATTTTAAGCTTAAAAATAGTAATTTATCTATTTAATATATTAAAATTGGATTTTCTTCCGATTAATGAAAGTGAAGTGTCGATTTTTTGTGAATCCATTTTTTTGCCTAAATGAATGTATTATTTTCTCTTCTAAGTTTATTTTATAAAAATATCTTTATTATAATTATACTATAATTAGTATTTAAGTAATAATGATAATATACCTAATATTAGAAAATATCTTTATTATAGTTATATAAATTAATATTTAATACATTATTAAACTACTTACAATTATCAATTAAAAATTTTTAATCATTTTAATAATAATAAATATAATAATAATAAAATAATAATAATATGATATGATATGATAATTATATGATAATGGCATCAATTATTAATAACCAATTTATATTTCTCTAAATAAATTTATTTTAAAAATATATTTATTATAATTATATTACAATAACAATTAATATTTATAAATAATGTTAATTATACTAATTTAAGAAAATATTTTTATTATAATTATATAAAATCAATATTTATGCATTATCAAACTAATTACACTAAAATATTTTTAATCATTTTAATTATATTGATTTTAATTATATTGATACAATTCTAATTCTTATTCATTATCCAATGATTTTATTAATGGCAAGTTGTTATCTTAATGGTGATCTATTTATGTTGATAATAAAATAATAATAATATAATAATAATAATAATAATAATAATATAATAAATATAAATAATAATAATAATAATAATAATATGAAGTTGAGTTTCTCATACTACAAAATAAAAAAAAAACAATAATTCTAATCATGATATGATATGATAAAATCATATAATTTTAACAAAACAAATATATGATGTATAACTAATGTAAATAATAAAAAATTATCTTAATAATAACTAATTTATATATATATATTTTTTAATAAAGCCTATATATAGAGTGTTTTGTAGTACATGAGTCTAGATCTAAGAGTCAACTCATTTTCTTTAAATTCATTATTCTTCTTTTACTACTTCATAAAATGTATTCTTCGTTTTTTATCGAAGTTGATCCTTTTAAGGTAAAATTTATAATTTTGTATAGTATTTTTTATATACTCATTTTATTATATTATTCTTTTGATAATTTAGTGATTGTTCTTACTCCAACCTATTCTTTTCGTCTAGTGTTTCAGTGCGATTGTCTTTTATCACAATCGTTTACAATACATCACATTCATGAAATATTTCATCGAATTGTATTCACTGATTCAGGTTCTAACTACATGGATATAAACGTCCAAAGAAGATGCAGAAAACTCTATTTTATCGAACGATGGTTGGATCAACTCACATATTATGACAAATCTAATAGAATGTGGGTAAAATTAGTTTTCTTGGGAGGAGCTCGATTTTTTATTGAGAATTTGTTTTTACGGAGCTTTGAAGGCCAAATTCAAGTTCCATCCCCTCCATACTTTCTACGTCTGCCCGGAGATCTTCGAAGTGGAGCACATAATGAAATTGAATTCACTCAATTTAAGTTCAGTTTTGCTAAATTTGTGTCAAACTCGGATATGCAATTTTAACTATTGGTAATATATTTAAATTTTCTTATTTTAAGTTTTTCGTTATTAAAATAATTTTATAACATATTGTGATTTTTTTCAGAAATTACTGGTCTTCTTTTGCATCAATGCAATACCATTGAGGGGAATAAGGGTCAGTTTAGTTTCTCGATATAGCAATTCTATACCTTGCCGTATTGCATGGATAGCGGATGATGAAGTTTATTTATCAAGAAGATGGTCAGAATTTGTACGAATTCTAAATGTCCAAACTTATGATGTTTCAGTTGGTTGTTGTTACGAGAATGACTCTAATTTATACGTGTTTAAAGACTAGAATAGATTAAATATTATTTAAAAAATTTAGTTCTAAGATTGGTATTTGATTAAACTCATTTTACATTAATTTAAATTTAAATTGTTGTCTCAATTTATATAATTACAACTATTTTTATTGGATATGTTATTTTTAAATGTTTTAATATAAGATTTTTTTTCTGATATTTAAGTTTATTTTTTTTTGGATATATGTATCACCTTTTTTTTTTTGTATTTTAGATTAATAATGCAATCCTTAATAAAATAAAGTGTAGTTAAAACGAAAAAAATCACTATTTAAAAAAAAAAGAAAATGTACGTGAAAGAAAATAGAACGAAAAATTAAAATTATTCTATTAAAAAAAATTATATACAGTTTGCATATGAATGGAGCTGGGATTAGAGGTTATATATGGATATCAAACATAAAAATTTATTGCATGCATTGTGGAATTATATATATATATATATAAGAAAATAATTATAACAAAAATATTTAATATATGTGATTTAAATATTTTTATGTATAATTAATATATATGTATGTATAAATAAGAAAATATTTAGAATTATTTAATAAAATTAATATATATGTATACATAAATAAAAAAATTACTGTAATTTATGAAGATTACACATAATTTTTCTTTCAAATGAATTTATTTTAATTATATTACAATTAGCTCATGAATAATGTATAATTATATTATTTTAAAAATATCTTTATTATAATTATAGCAAATCAATATTCAATTATAAAACTAATTATCAATCATTAATATTTTTATTCATTTTAATTATATTAATTGCTATAGTTTTAATTTTCATTCATGTACAATAATTTTATTAGTAGATAGTTGTATCTACAATAATTAATTCTATCCACAATTTTATTAGTAAATAGTTATATTTACAATAATTTATGTTATAATTCTCACCCATCCTAATAATAGTTCATTAATTATATGGTTCTTTATCTTCTGCTTTAATTAGTGAATAATAATAATAATAATAATAATAATAATAATAATAATAATAATAATAATAATAATAATAATAATAATAATGTATGGATACAAGATTAATTAGTTAACAAATTAAATTTTAATTATTATGTTTTATTTTCTACTCATATTTTTATTCATTAGTTATTTTACTTTTTATATTTATAGTAAATATTAAATGTAAAAAAGAAAAAAAATATTGATTATTATCTATTTATTTATAATTATAATTAAATTTGCTATAATTGTAACAAGTATCTATAATTAATAGTAACATGATATTATAACTTTAAGTTGTATAATATAACAAAAAAGAACGTAGCAATTTATATTTGCTTCCTATATAGCAATAATATTATATATAATTTATATATCTCTTCTTTTAGCTCTTTTCTAAAAATATTAGCACATAATTAATGTAGATATATAACATATATACTGGGGTAAAAAACGCATTTAAGCCGGGCTGAGAAATATTTTACGCAAATCAGTCAAAATGAAAAATTTTTCAGCATTCAACCAATGATCATTTAAATGTAATTCGAATCAACATTGTTCGAACTTCATTTGCACCTAATTCGAAACAACATGGATCGAATTAGGAACATTGCAATTTGCATGTAATTCGAAATAACATGGTTCGAACTAGGAACAATATTTTTAATGGAGATACTTGCTCAGTATATATGTTATCTACATTAATTATGTGCCAATATTTTTAGAAAAGAACTAAAAGAAGAGATATATAAATATATGGTGTCTAAAAATGGCCAAAGATTGACTCACAAATTAAAGATCGACACGTGAAATGGTTAAATATAGTAAGAACTATTTTAGAAGTATGCTTTTGTGAATTAGGTAAAAATGAAAAAAAGCTAAGTTATAAAAAAAAAAGAAAAATATAAATACACGAAAGAAAAAAAAAGGATAAAAAAATGTGAAGTTAAAAAAATGAAATTTTTTATTTAAATAAATTAAATAAATAATTATAAAAATTATTACAAAAATATATTTTTTAACCTTATCTCGTTTATACTGTAAACGATATAATTATGAATACATTTCGTTTACAATATAAACGAGATATATAGAATTTAAAAAAATACACCTACTTCGTTTATCGTATAAACAAGATACATTCATAATTATCTCCTTTACAGTGTAAACGAGATATATATTTGCAAATATAAAAATATAATTTTTGAGAATAATAAAATATATTAACAATTTAAATTAGACCAAACTCTTAAAATAGAACATTTCAAATAATAAGGAAAATATGCGATTTCAAATAATAAGGAAGATGAACAGTATAAAAATAATAAAGAAGATAGGCGGGTTGGTTTCTAAGAAAATAAAGTGTTGATTTATAATTGGTAGTTTTAAATTACGTGATACATTCAGTCGCTCATTAATTAGTTAGTTAAAATCGTGTATCTTCTTTGTTATTTTGAAATGGTCCATTTTTTTATTATTTGAAACCGTCTATTTTCCTTATTATTTGAAACATTTTATTTTATGAGTTTGGGCTAATTTAAATTATTAATATTTTTATTATTTTCAAAAATTATATTTTTATATTTACAAATACACATATCTTGTTTACACGATAAACGAGATCATTATAAATGTATCTTGTTTACACTGTAAACGAGATATGTATATTTTTTTTTCTAATTCTATATATCTCATTTAAATATATTCATAATAATATCGTTTACAGTGTAAATGAAATAAGATTAGAAGATGTATTTTTGTAATAATTTTTATAATTATTTATTTCAATAAATAAAATATTTATTTAATTTATTTAAAAAAATTTTCCATTTTTATTAACTTCACCTCTTTTATTTTATCCCCTTTTTTTCCTTCCGTGTATATATATTTTTTCTATTATTTAGCTTTTTCTATTTTTAATGTAATTTACAAAAGCATACTCCTAAAATGATTCTCATCATATTCAATCATTTTACATGTTAATCTCTAGTTTGTGGGTCAATCTTTAGCCATCTTTAGACACCATTATTTTTTTGTCCCCCATATATATATATAATTAATATATATATATATATATATATTATATAAATAATATATAAAATAGTTTTTTTTTTTAATAAAATAGTAAATTGTAATAATTATTTATAATTTAGAAAATTTATACCTCAAACATAGTTCTTTTTCTATTTATTATTTTTCATACATAATGGCCTACAATTCTATCAACAGTATTACCTATGATAAATTATATAATGAAAAAGTTTGAAAAATAAAGGCAAGAGTAACGAGTAAAGATGATCTCTGAGTGCTGTTGCAAGATCACAGACACTTTAAAGATAACTGCACCATGAATGTGGTATATAGAGAAGTTTTTGAGAGCTTATAATGAAAAGGTAATAACGAAATCTCTTAGGTTATGTCTGGTTGGAAAGAAAGAAATAGAAAGGAAGGAAATAGAAATGAAAGAAAGGAAAGGAAAGAAATTGAGTGAATTTTTATTTTTCTTAGATGTGTTTGGATGAAAGGAAAATAAGAAGGAAAGAAATATTTTAAAAAGACAATTTTATCCTTATATTATAAATTATATAGAAAAAAGTAAAGAGATAATATTGGAAGTAGAGACAGAATTAGTTTTTTCTCTATTTTCTTTCCATTGTTGGAAGAAAAAGAATTGGTGGGTCCCACCAATATTTTTTCATCTATTTTTCTTTCTCTCCTATTTCTTTCCTCAACCAAACAAGGAAAAATAACTATTTTCCTCCTAATTTCTTTCCATCTCTTTTCCTTCCTCTAATTTTATTAATTTATTAAAATTTATTACTATCAATTTAAAAAATTGACAAATTCTAAGTGCTAATGGATAATGCATTCTTATTGTACATTTGTATCTTGAGAATATTAGAATTATCATAAAAATTCGTATTATTTTATTATCCTGATAAACAATTTCATAATTACGTTAATCATATAATTTTGTATACTAACATTGATATAGTATTGTTTTAGGTATATATTTTGCAGGCATTAAAGGATAGTGTTGAGTTGTTATTTATTGGGTTTAAATTATTTATTGGAGAACTTTTTACATTAGAATTCTCTAATAATTTGTTGTTTATTTTCAGCTGATTTTAATATATTCTTACACATATAACAATTTGTTGATAGATTTAGGTATCACTAAATTATTTATAGTCACATTCAGTATATATGTCTAATTTATTAAAAAAAATAAATTACTAAAATTGATAAATAACTATTTTAGAGTTAGTATAATTTAATATTAAATTAAAAAAAGCAAATAATACATAATTTATTATTTTTTTTATTAGTCAAATTATTATAATTTAAATTAATTTTAATAAAATAATTTAAAATTATAATTTTAATTTTATTACACAATGACACAAGTAAGTAAACTTGTTTTTAATAAAAAGCTACTCCAAATCACCACATCATCCCTTCTTTCCTGCAAAGAGTACATATGCTGCTAGTCTGGTAGAGATGTTTGACCAGCCTCAAACTAGCTACAATAATGGCGACATTTATCGAAGGGTGAATTAAGTTTTAGAATCATAGTATCCTCTATAGGGAGGAAGTAGTAGCAGGATCTCAAAGGATCAAATAAAATATTCCCTTCTAGTGGCCTTCTTTGGCGCCGTAGAGGGCTGTGAAGGTTGACCTTCAACTTGTGTTAATAACAAATCACTTTGGTTGGATCAACGTTTAATTTGCTAAAAGTTTTTATTTTTTGAAACAAAAATATTTAAAAGATAATAAAAATAAGTTTAAACTGGTCTAAAGTTATTTTATTTTATATTTATTAATTATTTTGAAATAAATACATAGATATAATAAGTATGTAATTTTTAATGTTATATAATATATATATATATATATATATATATATATATATATATATATATATATATATATATAGATATAAAAATAAAAAAAAAAAAAAAAAAAAAAAAAAAAAAAAAATATTACTATTTTTAAAAGTTTTAATATTTATATTTAGTAAATTAAATTAAAAATAACTTTCAATAAGCACAAGCAACAAATACATTAATAAAATAGATTTTAAAATTTAAAAATATTATAATAAATATTAATATAAAAATTAAATTTAGATATTAATTAATGTATGAAGTTATATTAAACTTTAATTTTGATAAATATAAGCTATTTTTAAAAAGTTTTATCTTAAATATTCTAAAAATACCTAAATTTTAAAAAATACAAATACAAACATATTTGTTTACCAAAAACAAAATAAAAAATTTGTGCTCTCAAAAAACGCAAACATCTCTTCAAAAAATTTTATCGAACTATATCTAAATAAAGTATTGATAATTTGTAAGCTATATGACAAGAGAGGTTCCTCATCATCATGATCATCACAATGCATGTTATATAGATAGCCATCCATGTTATTGGGACATTTCCTATTATTTAAACATTCCATGTATATAATAATTTGATAGCAATTTTGGTGAGAATGCCTTTTGGTGTCTTGGCTTCTATGCAACAAAGCCAACACCGAATAGTCATTTGAATGATTGGATGTTCTCGTTTTTCATCAATGCACATCTGAGAAGTGTCGACTGATCGTGGTAATTCACGCCTACAAAAGAACCAAAAATCAGATTGTACCTGCATAAATGGACACTCTCACAAAATGGTGAACCGAAATATGTACATATGGTGAATGTTAAGACTTACTGTGAGTGAACCGAATACCTGTTTGTGTTGTATGTGGTGTCAAATGAAATGATATCTCCAAAATACTCGCATGCCGCCCTGCTTCTTGCATCAGCCCAGAATGCATGTTGATGGAGTGATCGCCTTCGAGGTTGAACTCGAAAAAGAAATTTTGGTTCTTCTCTTTCATTCTTAATAGGTACTTCTCGAATTCTTTGGTGTTGCCTTGTTCGGACACATTCCGTACTTTCCGTGTGATGTAATTCCTCACGTCTTTTTCTATAAAACTTAGTTCACGGTGACTGCCGGCTACTGTTGTGAATGGTTGGTAAATTTTGCTCGGTCTGATTCCGGCTTCCTCCTTGATTTCAATGGTGCGACGTACGAACATGCTTAGCTCCCTGTGTTGTTTGAGTATCTCTGCGCGATTTGGACAGCAGGGGTGTGAGTGATTCAGAACGAATTTGGAAATTGTTCAGAGACCAACATCCTTCAATATGTGTACGTATATCCTGGCTGGACAGTTTATGCCATCTGAGGGATTTGTCTTCAGAGTAGGAGATATCTTGGATTTCCACCTCCCCTCTCTGCTGCATACGATTAGTTGATTCTTAATCTTGTCTCCGTCTCGAGTCATGTTCCTTATTTTGGTAGAAAAATTGGCAAGTTTGGAATAATTTTTGTAGAACTTTCTGGCTTCTTCTAATGTCTTGGAAATCATCCCGACTTTTGGGACAAATTGTTCATTCACAACAAACCTGGTCTGTAGAATGAACCGAATATATTGTTATGGTGAAACAATTGTATAGAACTAAATGAATGGAACATTATCCATTATATAAATTCAAACTCAAGCAGTTATTTGCAAAATGAACCGAATACATCATTATGGTGAAATAATTGTATATAGCTAAATGAATGGAAAATTATCCATTATATAAAATCAAATTCAAACAGCTTTCTGTATAATGACATCGATATGGTGAAACAATTGTATAATACTAAATGAATGAAACATTATCCATTGTATAGTACTAAAATCAAATTCAAGCAGTTTTCTGCAGAATAAACTGAACAAGTACAAATGGTGAAACAATTGTATAGTATTGAATGAATGAAACATAATCCATTATATAAAATCAAATTCAAACAGCTTTCTTCATAATGAACCGAACACTACTCATGGTGAAACAATTGTATAGTACTAAATATAATCCATTATATAAAATCAAATTCAAACAGCTCTGTCTACAATTTATAGATGATCAATTCAATTCAATTCAATTCAGTACACCTCCGTCCATTCAATTCAATTCAATTCAAATTAGCAATTGCATTCCATTCAATTCGATTAAAAAATTGAATAATTTAAACCTCGTCAGTTTGATTTGTTTCAGAAGAATAATCCAAATCGCCCTGATTCAACTTATTTGAAGTTGAGTCATTCATTATTTCGATTCAGAAGTGCAGATCGAAGAAGAAAATGAAGAAGAATAGGAAGAAGATAAATGCAATGTAACCATATCTAAAGAAGAAAACGAAGAAAATGAACGCGACTAGAGGAGAACGACGAAGTTTATTATGTTGAAGGAGAACACAAGCAGAGAAGAAGAAGAAGAAGAAGAAAATTTAGGTTGCAGCAAAAGATTTATGTTGAGCAAAAGTTTAGGTTGCAATGCAGAAAAGGTTTACGTTATATATGAAAGAGCCTAGCAGCGGAAACGACACAATGTCCAACACAAGAACAATATGGAAGCACTCACAACACAATATGGCAGCAACTATAACAAGCAAATATAGCAAGTAAAGCAATAACAATAACAAGAACACACCGAGATTTTAACGTGGAAAACCCCCTCAACGTGAGAGGTAAAAACCACGGGTCGTCCAGACCAATGAAATAGKTCCACTATAATCAAATGAGGTACAAGAGAGTCTCAAACAAAGCACAAAAAATGTGCAAATAACCAGCCAAAACATCAATGCACCAAAGCTCACAAATAATAGGCAAGAAGATGAAATATACCCAAAAAACAGAGCTGATGTCGAAGCCAATTTCTCCCTCTGAAGACCTCCAATTAAAATCTCCACCGTTCAGAATGAATAACAAGATGTGAAGAATCTACAGTCCAAATTTCACATCGATCCAACGGTGAAAGAATGAGAAACTGCCGTTCCAAAATTGCTGCTCTGTGTAAAACCGGGAAACCTAATTTCTCTCTTGCAAAACCAATTTCTCCTATTGCAAACCTCCAATCAACATCTCCACCGATCAGAATGAAGAACAAGATGATAAGAACACGCAGTTTAAATTTCAAGCCGATCCAACGGTGAACAA
>QBTX01002284.1:0-22499 GCA_003063285.2 Arachis monticola
ATCCATCAATCCTAGGAAGACCCTTTCTAGGCAACAGCAGAAAGCTAGTGATAGATGTCAACAGAGGAGATTTAGTCCTTCAATTGAATGGAGAATACTTGTGTTTTCAAGCACAATGGCAATCCCTCTGTGACAACAAGAGAGTAAAGCATGAAGAGCCTTCTCTCAGTTGCAAGTCCAAAGAAGATGCCCACACAAGCGTCAAACTCTAGTTTGTGTGTGTTGAGGCCACAACCAAAACTCTAAAGTTTGGTGTCGCAAACCCCATATCAAAAACTCTAAGTTTGGTGTTGGGGACTAGACAATATTGACTTGATTGGCTCTGTGGCTCCATGAGAGCCACTGTAAGCTATTGACATTAAAAGAAGCGCTTATTTGGGAGGCAACCAATTTTATTTATCTAAGTTTTATTTTAATTTTGTTTCTTTGTTAATTTAATGTTTTAATTAGGTACAAATGATCATGAGGAGTCACGAAAAAATCAAAAAAAATTAAAAAACTTTATTATCAAAAACAGAAGAAAAAATTTTTTCACCTGGAAAGGAGACGCACGGGCCGGCGTTCAGCGCCCAGAAGTATGCATCTGGCCAGCGTTCAGCGCCAGAACAGCAATCTTCCTGGCGGCTGAACGCGCCAAAACAAAAGCAACATCCTGGCGTTTAAACGCGCAAGGGATGCGCAACGCAGAGGTGGACAATTCTGGCGCTGAGCGAGGCCAGAAACAAGCTTGAAACTGGCGTCAACGCCAGAAATCAAGCATCAACAATGGGCGTTTAAACGCCAGAACATGCACCAAATGGGCGTTTGGACGCCAGAATGGTGCCTGAAAGCAATTTACAACAACGCCTATAGGTGGATAGGAATGGTATTTTTTTCACCTCAGGACCTGTGGAACCCCACAAGGATCCCAACCTACGACACATTCTCACCTTTCCTCTTAATCCTATTTTATTGTGATTTGAATATCCTGTCACAATTCCCATACCTCTTCACCAATCACCTCAATTCGCTCTTCCCAATTACCCCAGCACCATTCCATCATCAACCTCCTCTTCCCCCATAAAACCCCACCTATCCCACCACTACATTCAAATTCAATTTCCCACCTCCATTCCCACCCAATAAATGGCCGAAACCTAACCTCCCCCCCCTCCCTATAAATACCTTCTCTTTCTTCTTTTATTTTTCACACAACACTACCCATGCTTCTCTCATATAGCCGAGAAACCCACTTCATCCTCCTCTCCTTATTCTTCCACTTTCTCTCTCTTCTTCTTTCTTCTTCTACTCTTCTTTTCTTTTTTGCTCGAGGACGATGCAATTTTTAAGTTTGTGTGGTAAAAAGCCTAGCTTTTATTTTTCCACATCACCATCAATGGGCACCCAAGACCCTAAGGAGTTTTCCCTCAAGAAAAGGAAAAGGAAGTGCAAAAGCTTCCAACTTCCGATCATGGGAAGGAAGAGATCTCATCTCCAAGAGCCACCAAAGACCTACTTCTAATGATGTTGTGGCAAAGAAGAGGGTGATTCCTGAGGTCCCTTCAAAGCTCAAAAAGAAATGAGTATCCGGAAATCCGATGAGAATCCCAAAGAAGAGGGTGGGAAGTCCTAACAAACCAACCATGCAACAAGTGGATTACTGGATGGTTCAAGAGTTCTATGGTAATGCATGGATCACAAGAGTACCATGATCAAAGTATGAACCCGAATCCAAAGGAACTATCTCACATGGTTCGGGGGAAATACTTAGATTTCATCGCGGAAAATGTGATGGTTGGCGTTTCATCTACCCATTATGCAAGGTGATGAACGCCCTACACAAGAAGGGTCAACTTCAATCAAAGGTTGGACAAGTCCTAATGGACATTGTGTGGAAGGCGCCCAATGGAGAGTAGGCTCCCAAAGGGCAAAAGCCAAGTCAACTAAAGAAGACTGGACCTCAAGCCGTGTAGCTAGAGGATGGCTGGGGTTCATCTCAAAGATTCCATCATCCCTACAAGCAACCGACTGAAGTTACTGTGGATCGGGCAATCATGATTCATAGGCATATGATTGGAGAGGAGAGTAGAGGTTCTATGAAGTCATAGCCAATGAACTCTTATAAAATAGCTGACAAGCCTTCATACACGGCACGGCTAGCCTTGCCCACACCTCATCCATTGCCATTCTATGTTGATTCACTCGGAGTTATCATAGATGGAGATGGTCTCCATTGAAGAAGACAGCCATCACAAAGAAAAGGATGGAGCAAACAAGGGAGAAGTTCCTCACGGCCCCCTAAGGAGAAAATGAGGAAGTTCATCAACAAATGCCTCATGAAATGCACTTTCCTCCCAACAACTATTGGGAGAACTCAGTACCTTCCTAGAAGACTTGAGCCAAAACGTGGAACAACCTAAGGGTGGAACACCATGAACATGCCCTCACTCTTCAAGAAATAAGAGAAGTATCAAGAAGCCTATGAGAGAGGAGCAACAAAGGCAAGGAAGGGACATAGAAGAGTTTAAGAACATCATTGGTCGCTTCCAAGAAGAAACGCCACTAGAGGTGGATTCATTCCTTGTTCTTTATTTTCTTTCTGTTTTCCGGTTTTTAAAGTGTTTATGTTTATCTATGTTTTTGTGTCTCTACTGTCATGATCATTAGTGTGCTAACCATGCTTAAAGCCTATGAATAAAAATCCATTAGTCTTTCAACTCTCTTAAAAGAAAAATGTTTTAAATTCAAAAGAACAAGAAGTTACATAATTTTCGAAATTAATTAGTGAATTAATTTAAGTGTAATATAATTATGTGGTGCAATAAAAATTTTGTTTTATGAATGAATGCTTGAACAGTGCATATTTTTTTGATCTTGTTTTGTTTATGAGTGTTAAAATTGTTGGCTTCATTTGAAAGAATGATTGAACAAAGAAGAAATGTTATTTGATGAACTGAAAATTCTGAATTGATTCTTGAAGCAAGAAAAATGCAGTGAAAAAAAAATTTTTTAAATAGAAAAGAAAAGCAAGCAAGAAAAAGCCAATAGCCCCTTCAAAATCAAAAGGCAAAGGGTAAGCAAGGATCCAAGGCTTTGAGCATGCAATGGTGAGTAGGAGAGCCCAGGGAAATAAAATCCAGGCTAAGCGGCTAAATCAGCTGTCCCTAACCATGTTGGCTTTGTCATGAAGGTCCAAGTGAAAAAGCTTGAGACTGAGTGGTTAAAGTCGTGATCCAAAGAGTGTGTTTAAGAGCTCTGGACACCACTAACTGGGGACTCTAGAAGCCTGAGTCACAAATCTGAAAAGGTTCACACAGTTATGGTTTGTCCTGTGGCATTTGTGTACCCCCCCCCCCCGCGGTGGTAATACTGGAAGACAAAGTGCTTAGGGCCCACAGCCAAGACTCATAAGTAGCGTGGTTCAAGAATCACACATGCCTAACTAGGAAAAGTCAATAACACTATCTGAAATCTAAGTTCTAGAAGAGCCAATACTCTGAACTCAAAGGAAAAAGTGAGATTGCCAAAACTGTTTCCAGGAAGCAAAAAAGCTAAAGTCCCGCTCATGCTAATTAAATTAATATTCATTGATTTTGGACTTTATAGTATATCTCTTCTTTCTTTATCCTTTTGATTTTCAAGTTGCTTGGGAGACAAGCAACAAATTTAGTTTGGTGTTTGTGTATGAGCGGATAAATTTATTACGCTTTTTGGCATTGTTTTTATATAGTCTTTTAGTAAGTTTAAGCTACTTTTTAGGGATGTTTTCCATTAGTTTTTATGTTAATTCACATTTCTTGGACTTTACTATGATTTTGTGTGGTTTTTTCTGTGATTTCAGGTAAATTCTTGACTGAAATTGAGGGAATTTGAAGCAAAACTCTGAAGAAGGCTAACAAAAGGACTGCTGATTGCTGTTGGTTCCTGACCTCCTGCAACTCGAAATGGATTTTCTGGAGCTACAGAACTCCAATTGGGCGCGCTCTCAACGGCGTTGAAAAGTAGACATCTAGAGCTTTCCCAGCAATATATAATAGTCCATACTTTAATTCGAAGATATTACGACGTAAACTTGGCAGTTGAACGCCAAGTACATGCTGCTAGTCTTGGAGTTTAAAGCCAGAAAACACGTCATGATCCGGAGTTGAACGCCCAAAGATAAAAACACGTCAATAACTTCAGAAGTTAAACGCCAAGATATGCCTTAGCGACGTAAATTTCATCAAGCTCAGCCCAAGCACACACTCCAAAGTGGGACCCGGAAGTGATTTATGATCAATTAACTTACTCAATGTAAACCCTAGTAGCATAGTCTATATATATAGGACATTTAATCCATTGTATTAGACATCTTTGATCTCAGTTTTGTTTTTTCTTCATTTAGGGGATCATTGATCACCGTTAGAGAGGGTGGCCATTCGGCCATGCCGAAACTCTTTCTTAATGTATTTTCAACTGGTTGGAGTTTCTCACACCATAAATTAAGGGTGTGGAGCTCTGCTGTAACACATCAAGAATCAATAAATTCAAAATATCTTCTTATATTCAATTCTCTTTTATTTCTTATTCTTTAAGTTATTCATTCTACCTAATGAAAATGAATAATGAATGTGATTGAGTCAGATTACTCTTCATCTATCATTCTCACTTATGAATGCGCGTGATTGACAACCATGTCCGTTTACATGCAACAAGAGCTTGAAGTGTACTCTTAGATTCCAACAGAATCTTCAAGTGGTATAAGTGAGATTAGTTGGCGGCATTATCTGGACCGGAAAGTCAACCCTTGTCTGGTGGGTGTTCTGAGTAGGATCCGGGAGTCCGGAAAGTCAACCTTGTCTGTGGTGTTCCGAGTAGGATTCCGATCATGAGTGATCGTGACGTGCTTCAAACTTTAACCTGCTGTGCGGTTGGTGACAGACGCAAAAGAGGGATTCATTCCAGTAGGAGCGGAACCAACCGAGTGATTAGCGCGTAACTGTGGTGACAAAGTGCGTTGGCATAGTTTTCACTGCGAGGATGGATGTAGCCATCAGCCATGGGTGATGCCTCCAGAACTGGGTTAGTTGTGCGAGTGACAGCAGCACAGGTTATTCCCCGTGAAGGAATGAAAGTAGCCACAGTTGATGGTGAACCCCTATACAAAGCTTTCCATGGAAAGGAGGTAAGAAGAGTTGAGTAGAAGGAGTAGGAGAGCAGGCGTCCAAGAGCTCTACAGCATCTCCATCCGCTTATCTGAAATTCCAACCAATGAATCTGCATAGTGTTCTATCCTCTTTATTATATTCTATTTTATTATTTCTATTTTCGAAAACCCATAAAACTATTTTAAATCTGCGCTAACTGAGATTTGCAAGGTGACCATAGCTTGCTTCATACCAACAATCTCTGTGGATTCGACCCTTACTCACGTAAGGTTATACTTGGACGACCCAAGTACACTTGCTGGTTTAGTTGACGAGATTTGTGAAGAAAATAAACAATGCCCTCAGAGTATACATCTTTTATAAATCCAATTACAAGAAAAAAGGGAATCACATTTCGTCCACCAACTTTTCCTATTGTCTTCATCCAATCCTTCTTACTCCTTTCATGGCAAGCTGTATGTTGGGCCATCACGTTGTCAATGGCTACAGTCCCGTCCTCTTCAGTGAAATGTTCAACGCGCTCTGTCACAGGCACGACTAATTCAGCTGTCGGCTTCTCGATCATGTCGGAATACGAATCCCAGTTGATTCTTTTGCGTCTGTCACTAACGCCCACAATCGTGAGTTTGAAGCTCGTCACAGTCAATTCATCCTTGAATCCTACTCAGAATACCACAGACAAGGTTTAGACCTTCCTAGATTCTCTGAATGCCGCCATCATTCTAGCTTATATCACGAAGATTCCGATTAAGGGATCCAAGAGATATCCACTTCAATCTAAGGTAGAACGGAGGTGGTTGTCAGGACACGTTCATTACGGTGATGATGATGATGAGTTGTCACGGATCATCACATTCATCAAGTTTGAGGGATAAGTGATATCTTAGAACAAGAATAAGCTGAATTGAATAAAGAACAATAGTAATTGCATTGATACTCGAGTACAGCAGAGCTCCACACCTTAAATCTAATGGTGTGTAGAAACTCCACCGTTGAAATACATAAGAACAAGGTCTATGAGAATGGCCGAATGGCCAGCCTCCCATCAATCTAAAACTAGACGTCCAAAGATGATCCTAAGATCTAAAGTGATCAAAAGATTTTAGGATGTAAAATACAATAGTAAAAGGTCCTATTTATAGATAACTAGTAGCTTAGGGTTTACAAAGATGAGTAAATGACATAAAAATCCACTCTCGGGCCCACTTGGTGTGTGATTGGGCTGAGCATTGAAGCTTCATGTGTGAAGACTTTTCTTGAGTTAAACGCCAGCTTTTGTGCCAGTTTGGGCGTTAAACTCCATTTTTTTTGTGCCAGTTCCGGCGTTTAATGTCGGGCATTCTTGAGCTGATTTGAAACACCGGTTGGGCCATCAAATCTAGGAAAAAGTATAAACTATTATAATATTTTTGGAAAGCCCAGGATGTTCTAATTTCCAACGCAATTGAAGAGCGCTCAAATTGGTCTTCTGTAGCTCCAGAAAATCCACTTCGAGTGCAAGGGAGGTCAGAATCCAACAGCATCTCGCAGTCCTTTTCAGCCTCTGAATCAGATTTTTGCTCAGGTCCCTCAATTTCAGCCAGAAAATACCTGAAATCATAAAAAAACACACAAACTCATAGTAAAGTTCAAAAAAGTGAATTTTAAATAAAAACTAATAAAAATATAATAAAAACTAACTAAAATATACTAAAAATATACTAAAAACAATGTCAAAAAGCGTATAAATTATCCGCTCATCACGTATGCGTCGCTGCTTGCTCCCCAAAGCTTCATCTTCTCACATTTCTTCTACTTTTACATGTTTCCTTTCTGTTCTCTAAGTCATTCCTGCCCTATAAAGTCTAAAAACACTTAGCACACAGATCACGGCATCGAATGGTGATAGAGGAAAATTAAAATTAGTTAAATTAAGACCAAAGAAACATGTTTTCAATCAAAGCACAAAAATCGGGAAGAAAAATGTAAAACATGCGAATTCTATGAATAAGTGTGAGAATAGTGGATAAAATCAACTCAATTAGGCAGAAGATGTACCACGAAATAGTGGTGCATCAATGGGATGCCATATTTTTTAGGTCCAGAAAAGGTATGAACATTTTGTAGTCTTGAATGTCAAATGGCTTTTTATTATTTGCATGTAAGAACTTGCCGCTGTTATGATTTCCAATAGCCATGTTCTGTAGCATTTGTGTAACACCGAAATAAATAGTTACTACACCCAATACATTACATAAATACACCCAAAATTGAGTTCAATACACCTTACCACAATAGTAGGGGAGAGACAGTAAATTTGTTCTTCAAATCTTCTAATATTTTGTTTGTTTAGAATCAGACATATAGTAGTGACAATCTAGAAAAATAAAACACCCAAATTAATTACATCAATCAACATTGCAGTCACATCTCATAATAAAATCATTAATCTTATTCTAATATTACCTCAACTTCGATATATGTACTAGCATTTAGAGACGTGAAGTAGATTTTTGACAATTGCATTGGTTGTTGGGCATTGAGGAAGCACATTGGCTCCCACTCATTAGTACCTCCATCCTTGTAGGTCTTTATATGTATGGCCCAAAGGTAGCACTTTTCTTTCAGGTCGGTCGACAATTTCGTCTTCCTTGTAAGAGTTTCAAACTTTTTAAAAAATTGGTTGGGCAAGCTGCTTTTTGAGTGGCAAACTTCTTACCTTTACAAATTTCAAGACTTCCGCAATCCCAGTGTTTAAAATTTTTTCCATCAGCTCCTCTAATTCTTTAATTAGTATTGGTGTCTCAAGAATTTTTCCCTTCTCAGATCCCGATCGCCCCTCCTGAGTTAGCGTTTTTTCCTTACTCGAGTCAGTGAAGCCAAGGCTGAATGATGGCGTCAAAAATTCTTTTGGTACATAGGATGTTATTCTGGCTATCATCATCAATGCAACAGTGGCTTGAGGGGTGGATTACTGCGTGTTGACATATAAGATACTGTAAGAATAAGAATAGACAAATGATATCAAAGGAGAGTTATATTGTGTAGAACTTACATTTTAGAAGGAGTTGATGGTATTGTGGATGTGCTTTTAGCAGGTTGGTGGGGTTGTAGAGTACTGCAGGGTTAAAGAAAAGGCTTTAAATTAGAAAAAAAAACTAATTACATCTCAATTCAGATGAGATACACCCAAATAAGAAACAAATACAGCCAAATAATAACCAAATACACCCAAATATTATTCCTTACTCCTTAATTATTTCTTTAGTAATTTTCTCGCTTGGAGACTTTGGGGGGTAGTTCAATTTGCATAGGGCTTGCTGCTGTCGTCTGCGATGGAGGCATGCATACTTGAATAAGAATTCTAAACAAGACAAAAATAAAAAGTTAACAAACTCCCTTAAAATAGATGATTTGAAAGTTGAAATTTAGTTGCAAAACTCACATATCAAGTGGTTTAAATTGTGAATGTGTCTCCATCCGAACAATGATCATCTTCTGTTGAGTTGGGTCACCTACTGATTCTTCTTCCAGACCCAACCTGAAATTTACCAAAATAACGTCAAAATATAGCTGAAGCATTGAAAAGAAACACAGCCTCTATTTTTTGGGAACTTATGTAGTTGCAGATTTTTCTTTTTTTTTTCCTGCCTTTTTTTTTCTTGAATAAAATATTAAAGGGCTTTTTTTCCTAAAAAATATATATACAAAATTAGACGCAGATGGTAACAAAAAAATTAAGCAAATGACATTAGAAACAGAAATTACATGCTATCTGTGGGTTTGTTTACGCTGTTTTGATCCGTTTGTGTTTGAAACACATGATTATTTTCGCTTCCTAAGTTCTCCTCTGGAATTCTAAGCACAGAATAAACATGATTCAATAAAAATACTATTTAATTATATCAGGATCTCGAAATTCTATCAAATAAAGGATCTTACATTTCGGATGAATCATAGTGAGCTTCCATCGAAGGGAGCCCAGCTTCCTTCATTCTGGGAAAGCAAAAACAATTATCAGCTACAAAAAATACCTTAAAATCGGCAATATACACCCAAATTCAACATACCCTTGTGCAACCTTTTCATTGATTTTTTTCTTTTCTGATTCTCTGAATAATTCTTCTATTTCTTCTGTTCTTACATTAGTTCTAATAGTACATGCAAAAGAACATGTTAACAAATAAAATTTTGATGATAAAGAGTAAGATAGCTTTACAATGTATCTTACACATTATAGGATTTAATTTCTTGTTCAAAAGACGAATCCTCAACAATGTGCTTTCTTTTTTTGAATTGTATTCTGGAAATAAAAAAGTATGAATAAAAAAAACACAACAAAATTTATGATAAAATAGCCCCGAAAGTAGTGCATACTTTTTGGGTGGAATCTGAATTTTTTTCTTTGATTTTTGTTTTATTATTGGTGACGATTCTTCACTTCTAAAATTAAATGAGAAATACTCTGTTAATTCATCAAATTTTGATAACAAACAGAAAAGAAAGCAATGCAATGACAATTTCAGAATCTTACTTATCATCGGATTCGCTTTCATCTTCCGAAAAGGAATCCTCCACAATCTTCTAACTCTTTCTAGATACCATTCTGGACAGCAAACAATCATTAGAAAAATACACTCTAATAATGACAAAATACACCCAAAAATATTACTTACTTTTTAGCTGTCCTGGTGGGTTATTTTCTTGTTTCTGTTGGTTCCTCTGAGTCTTGTTCAGGCTCAGACTAAGAGGAAATAGCAAATTCACTCTCGGATGAATCACTCTCCGATGAACTTTCCTTCTTCTTTTTTGTCTTTTTCTTTTTTTTTTCTTTCTTTTCTTCCTTTCATTTTTTTTAGTTTCTTTTTCAGTTCTACCCTCTTGACGATGCCCTGAAACAGTTAAAACGTTAGTTTACACCATCTACATAAATCAAATACACCCAAATTAAAGAAAGTATTCTTTTCAGTTACCATATGACCATCAATTTCTGCTTTGATCTGCTGAACCAGTAGCTCTCTATTCCAATGGCTAACCTAGAGCAGTCCAGGGATTGCTTCTCCTTTCTTGTCTGTGTGTTTTGTTAGATGAAAATATACTATTATCAAGGTATAGAGGCAGCTATCAATTAATTTTTTCTATTTCAAACGGGTTTGGTTATGCCATTGATGATGAAATCGAGGACATGGCTACCCCAGTTTCACTCCGTTATGTTGTCCAGTCAAAAAATTGGAGGGATGTGGACAGGAGATACTTTGTTTATCGTAGTTAGCAACAAGAATGCCATTTGAATATAGAGGATGAAAATCCTCTTGAACATTAGATGATCTTGATCGTTGTCAACATTGATATCCATCATCTGATCGATGAGATTCTTTAATGTTTTCTCCTGGAATCTTCTAAAAATTTATTTGTTCTCGTCAGAAAGGTCTTTAAAACTCACTTTTTCAGAAAATAGGTATCCTACAAAAAAAAACACCAATTACACTCCAAATCACTTGAAATACACCCAAATACCAGCCATATACAGCTAAATTTATTTATTGATTACATGAGATCAAAAGAATATATTACAAAGAATAGATTACAACGAATGCAAGTATAAAGGTTTTTTGTAATTAGTTACCTGATGCATTGAGGCCAAGGGCAGCTCCTATTTTTTCGATTTTATTTTCAACAAACTGTACCTTGTGTCTAATTTGTTTTTCTCGAAATTAAAGGAATTAGCCAACTCCTTCAACAATTGGTGTGGCACATTCATTGGGGAGATGTGCATCAGATCTTCAAATCCTAATTCCCGGACGATGGCATTCTTTGCCTCGCTCATTTTTTCAAACTGTTCCTTCAATAGTCGCATCGAACATCTCAAATCCTTGGTTTGCTATAAACAAAGCAAAACGAGAGTCATTTAAATAAGCTATATTTATACTAGGAAAAATTGAGTTGGTCTAAGATATATATGTACTTACATTGTATTTTTTTCACTTTCGCTCTTGTTTGTCATTTTTATTGTAAGAAATAAAAAATGTTATTAATAGATAAAAATACCAGCCAAATAGCAGGCACATACACCCAAATACCAGCAACATACACCCAAATAAGAGCCAGATACACCCAAATACCAGCCATATATATCCAAATCTAGTCACATACACATTTATTATTTTTTCGATTACACGATATTATATGAGTTCAAAATGATTTTCAAATCAACCAAACATGCATACAATGACACTACAAGCGCAAGCACAAGCACAACAGCACCAGTTACACTTGAATACTCTTGATATATCCCAGTCACATACACTTGTATTTTTTTAGATTACATGACATTATATGAGTTTAAAATGATATTTAAGTTCAAAATGTCATTAGAAGCACTAGTCACATTCGAATTCGATTGATATACACCCGAAATTGGCCATATACACCCAAATATCAGTTCAGTTGAAATACAGTACAAAGTTTATATGTATACAAAGTCGCTTCCAAACATGCACATAAACAGATGAAAAAATACATTAAACGATTCACTAAAAGTATGTAAAACAGTATCACCGACTTGAACAATTTCACCAGAACAGTAATATCTACTTTAAACCAAGAATATATAATGAATTGACTTAATAAAAGAGAAATACGATGATATAATGCTTCGCCTTCGAAATCAAAAAGAAAAATCTGAAAAATATCAAAGATTAGTGAAACACTACCTTGAATAATGTTTCTTCTTTCTTTTTGGTGTTTTTGACGGAGATTTTGATGTTTGCTTGTTAATTTCGTCGAGCGTTGGTGAGGAATTTGAAAGTTTCTTCTGAATTTTTTAATGTGTCTTGAATCTCGACAGTTATGATTTTGATCGAGGAATAAGAAGAAGAGTCATTCATAATGGTGAGTAGCGCACTTTGAAAATGATTGAATAACACGAGTATTTAACACATTTGAGTTGGGTGAGAATAATTTTTGTTGAATTTGACCTGACTTATAAAATTTATAAACCAAAAAGACGTGTATGTATTGTAACTTTATTCTTAGTAACTATATTTAATGGAGCTCTCTAGGAGAGTTGCATTAAATACTTTGCCTTGTTTCTTCTTTGGACGTTTTAGCCTTGCACTGGATAAAAGAAAAAAGATCACATCTCAAGTATTTTACTATTTTACAACAATCGACAGAAATTTGATTCCGGAGACATATTCCCAAAAAATAATCCAAGAAGTTCTTTTTATTTCATTTCATTTCAATATAGAGAAATATCATCCCCCCTCCAAATTCTCTCTCCCTTTAAAATTGTCTTTTCCATGACTGCCACAGCTCGTCTGAGGCGAATCGGCACCGCTGTCGTAGCAGCCGTCGCCACTGCATATGGCGGCACAATCCTTCTCGTTCCTCCAGTCTCTGCCAATGATCATGGTGGCGGTGGATCCCACCTTGCCGCCATCCGGCAGAAGATCCACGACCCTAGCGCCACCGTTCCATCAAGAGAAGTCCAGCGTTCGTCGCTTATCGGGACCAGTCCAGCTAACCCCCTTGATGTTCTCGTCATTGGTGGGGGCGCCACGGGTTCGGGCGTGGCACTGGATGCCGTGACACGTGGACTCCGCGTTGGTCTCGTTGAGAGAGAGGATTTCTCTTCGGGAACTTCCTCCCGCTCCACTAAGCTCATACATGGAGGTATGTCTGATTTGTTTGCCAGTGAACGCCAACTGAAATTGTTTGAACATTCTAGGCACGAGAATTTGCAATTGGTGGCTTTTGGGAGTGTTTGACAACTAAACACCTAGATAATTAGGTGCAAAATAAAACTGATTATGTTACGGACTAGCTGTATAGTGATGGTCATTCGTGTATCGTCGGCGTCGGTCGATAGTCGTAAGCGGTGATGGTGGGCAGTTGGTGACGTTAGCAAAGGTGGTAAAATATTGTTGAGAGAAAATTCGCTTGATATAAACCAACTTAAATTTATTTGTTTTTTTATACTAGTTTTAGGCTTAAATTGATTGAGAGAAAAGTCAGAAAATAAAATTTAATTTGTTTGTTTGCGGGGCTACCAAACGGTAATTTAGAAAGAACTAGGCCACATTTTGTGCATAACTGGCCTCGGGTTTTTCCAAACACCCCCTTATATTAGGTGTGATTAATAATTTAGGGGCGTTCAACAGCAGGACTGACTAAAAATCAAGCATGGGTCCACAGCATATTTTGTTGGGTTTTTGATTTGTCAATTTTGTAATTTTCGGCTTGAGTTTTGGCCATGGTTTGGGTAGGCATTATCTGGTCTGAAATCAAGTTCTATAACTAAAAAATATATTTTAGGGTAGAATTGGTAATAAAATGTTATGTTTTCATACTTTAGTTAATATTTTTATATTATATGGTGTCATTTTTTATTAAAATTAATTTATTTTATTATAAATGTTGTATAAATGTTTATTAAATTTAATCTTTAAGAGTAAGATTTTAAAATGGTCTCGATAAAATATTAGAATTGAGTCCGGAACTAATTAAACCCACCCGACATGGACTCTCCAAGGGTGGGGTTTATCTAATAGAGTTAGTGGCTAAAATGTGGAAAGATCCATCGTATCTTTGGAGGCAGGAGAGAGCAGTATTTGGAAGGATATATCTTACATCTTTGACGGTCAAATTAAGAAACTAACCTTTAAAAGTTTCATTTTTTTTTGTTCTTGGATACAAAATAATGGAGAAGAATAAACTAGCTAAATGTTGGAACGACGTGGTGTTTTTGAAACAAAGTATTTTCGGATTTGATTTGATTTGATTTGATTTGAAATGAATTGAATTAGCAATGTATTGTGTTTGGAATTAATTATGTAAAATAGGAGTTGATTTAATTTACAAATTGATATAAACATTTGATTTTACATTTTTATCCTATATTTACCATGCAATCTACAACCACCGTCGCGGGTAACTGGACTACCACCTAACCTCCGCCACTTCTTTCCGTTTTCCAACCCTTATCTTCTATCCTATATGCCAACCTGTGGTCTATTATGCAAAACCTGATTCTGGGAAATGGTTCACATGAAGGTTATGATATGAAAAAAGGATGAGTGTACTATAAGGGGAGGCTGGTGTAACCTAAGAACTCTTCCTGTATTCGCATGATTCGTTCAAGAAATCCACAATTCAGTGTTAGGAGGACGCTCTGTGTTCCTCGGACGTTCAAGAGAATATCTAGGAAGCTATGGTGGGAGGGTATGAAAGGAACCATCCAGATGTTTATCCAGAGGTGACGCTATCACCAGCGGGGTTGCTGCAACCTCTCCCCATTCCTTTTCAGGTTTGGGAAGACATCTCAATGGATTCCAATGGGGGACTACCTGAAGCTCAGGGGCTCGATACTATTTTGGTGGTAGTGAATTGTCTCCCAAAGTATTCCCACTTCATGGGCCTCTCACATCCGTATACAGCTAAGGATGTAGCTTCCCTATATGTTAAGGAGATAGTGAGACTGCCGGGTTCCCAAAGTTTGTTGTCATAGATCGAGTTCTGGTCAGAACTATTTAGACAAGCTCGTACTAAGCTGAAATACAGCTCAGCATATCATCCCCAAACCGTTTGTCAAACCGAGCAAGTAAATCCGTGCCTTGATATGTATCTTTGATGTTTCGTGGAAACTAAACCTAAGCAATGGCCTGGGATTCTCTTCTCGGCAAAGTTGTGGTTTAACACTACTTACAGTGCATCCACAAAGACAACTCCATTCAAAGCCCTGAATCATCCAGACCCTTCCACAGCCTACCAAAGAGCAGAAACACCATTGCCATTGAGGAAGTGAACCAATGTTAGTGGAAATGGATGCTGTCGTAGATGAACTGAAATGGCAGTTAACTGATGCCCAAAGTCGTATGAGGAATCAGGTAGATAAGAAGAAAAGAGAAATGCATTATTAAGTTGGGAACATGGTGCACTTGAAGATCCAACCTTATAGGTTGAGGACACTTGCCTCAAGAATGACTCAGAAATGCATACCAAGATTTTATGGCCCATTTGAAGTTGTTGAAAGAGTGGAAGCTGTTGCATAATAGATTGAAACTTCCCCCAGAGTCAAGGGTGCACCTTGTGTTCCATGTATCCCTGCTTAAAAAGTGCACTACTGAAATGTTTGCTGCCAACCCTTACCCAAGGACCTTGCTGCAGATTGGAAATTGAGGGTCTCTTGCTGAAATTGTGGTTGGGTAACAGAATTCTCAGCACAAGGTTGACATACTGATCAAATGTCAGAACATGCCAGAATTTGAAAGTTCTTGGGAGCTAGCAGCAGATATCAAGCTTAATTTCCCTGATTTCCACCTTGAGCACAAGGTGGTAGGTTTGGCGGGGAATATTGTAAGCTTTAATGACAAATTTCCTAAGGGTTTGCTGGTGTATACATAGTAAATTCAGTGATAGTTTGGGAATTGGGTAAAATCAATGAATGGATAGATTAAGTGGGTAAGTGGGCCCTCCAGCGTCTAACTAACTTGTAAGAGTGTCTTAGCAAGGGAATGCTTAGATGCTTTCAGATAGGGGATGAGGCATATAAGGGGGATGCAGAGTTGGAGAGAGGTAGGCTGAGATTGGGAATCGGCTTGGAGGGTAAGGCTGCTGTAGTGCCTTGTTTCCCTTTGCTTCGAGTTGATTCTCTTCTATCTTCTCTTTTACTATCAGTGTGAATAATACAAGCATATCACTCCTTCTATTTTCTGTGTTTTTGGTTTCTTACAGATCTTCTGTTAACTTGCTTTTAGTATTATTGCATACCCTTGTCATTTTTTAAAATAATTCCAAAATCATTTTCAGTTTTAATCTTAACACTGTAGAAATTGACTACTCAAATATTTTGAATTCTATAAAGAAATAGTTAGTAGATATATATTATGTTCTCCAGTTTTTATGGTGTTAGTACGTGTTGATCTAATGTTTAACTGTTTATATAAATTATTAGGTGTTCGTTATTTGGAGAAAGCCGTCTTTAAGTTTGATTATGGCCAACTAAAGTTAGTATTCCATGCACTCGAGGAGCGTAAACAAGTTATTGACAATGCACCCCACCTGTGCAATGCTTTGCCTTGCATGACTCCATGTTTTGACTGGTTTGAAGTAGTGTACTACTGGATTGGCTTGAAAATGTATGACTTGATTGCTGGAGCACGATTATTGCACTTATCAAGATTTTACTCTACAGAGGAGTCTGTTGAGCTCTTTCCCACTTTGGCAAAGGAGGGAAAAGGTAGAAGACTGAGAGGCACTGTTGTGTATTACGATGGGCAAATGAATGATGCTAGACTTAATGTTGGATTGGCTTGCACTGCTGCATTAGCTGGTGCAACGGTGCTGAACCATGCTGAAGTTGTATCTTTACTGAAGGATGATATTGGTGAACGGATAATTGGTGCACAAATAAGGGACACTTTGACCGGTAACATGCAATTTTATTTTATTTTGTTAGTCTAGATATCTTTGATTTACCTTTCCGTTTGCATGATATATTGAAGGACACCTATATATTGTACGGTAGGACACAGTTTGAAGAATCACTTGTAGATTTAAAGTGCGTAGTCACAGCCAACTCCCCCTACATTCCTCTGCGTTTTATTTTAGGGGAAAAAGCTGCTGCCTTCTATCAAAAAGAGGGAAATAAAAAAAGTTGCAGTGGAATATGAAAGTGAAAAACTGGAGTATTTTGTAAGGAACTTGTGGGTTGGCATTTGTTGAGTTTTTCTTTTACGATTATTTTTGTTGTTATTTATTTTTAAGAATAAGATTGATTTTATCAGAACAAAAATGATCATATATTGATATCAATATGGTCGGTTCATTTAATAAGGATTTCAGATGTCATTTAATTTAGTATTTATGTGAATCAAGTGACAAATAACTTCCAGTTGCATTTGTAACAGTTGGCATACATCTTAGTTTGTGACTTTTAAACCTAACAACTAGTTTTTCAATACCTCAATAGTTAAAAGTTCTATTTTTATATATATATTTCAGGCAAAGAATTTGATACATATGCAAAAGTAATTGTGAATGCGGCTGGCCCATTTTGCGACTCCATAAGGAAAATGGCTGACAAAAATGCAAGAGATATGATTTGTCCAAGTAGCGGCGTACATATCATACTCCCTGATTATTATTCTCCCGAGGGAATGGGCCTAATTGTTCCTAAAACAAAGGATGGCCGTGTTGTTTTCATGCTACCATGGCTAGGACGAACAGTAGCTGGGACTACAGATTCTAACACCACCATTACTTTTCTCCCTGAACCACATGAAGATGAAATACAATTCATACTTGATGCTATATCTGATTACCTTAATGTTAAAGTATGATATACCTCAAGCCACTCAGTACAGGAAACCTTTAAATTCATTATTTATCATTTTATTTCTTGAATTAGATGCAGAATTGAATTATTTTCATAAATATTGTCTGAGTTATAAATATTTTTAGATCATCTTAGCCATAAACAGTTGATCGCATCATGTTTCTTGCTCTACTGCCATAGAATTCAATATATTTGTTTGTAGGAACCTTCCCCCTTCTCTTAATTAACTTGGTCAGCCCTCTGAAACCTTGATTAAAGAAAAGGAAAAATAATTTGATATTCCAAGTTAGACGTCACTCCATATTGATAGACTCGTTTGCTCTTTATTGATTTCTCCTTTTTTTTCATKTGTTGAGAACTAAATAATTATGGAAATTTAGGTCCGGCGCACTGATGTTCTCTCTGCTTGGAGTGGCATTCGCCCATTAGCAATGYATCCATCAGCAAAAAATACAGAGAGTATCTCCAGGGATCATGTTGTCTGCGAGGATCTCCCTGGTTTGATCACTATCACTGGTGGCAAGTGGACCACCTATCGTAGGTAATGTTATAGACCAAGCCAAAAGCTGTTGACCATTGTTAACATGTTGCAAGAGTTAGGAACTTAAACACATTGACCTTTTGACCATTCAGTAGGTCAATTTAACGAGCATAATTTAATTGCATTTCCAACTTAATTTAATTATTGCATTTACTTCTCATTTTGATTCGAGCATGAAATGTCCCTATTGTGATTCTGGTTAGAATATGTTTCAGCATGGCAGAAGATGCTGTCGATGCAGCAATAAAGTCTGGGAAGCTGACCCCCACCAGTGGATGTGTGACTKACAATCTCCATATTGTTGGTGGGGAAGGGTGGGATCCTGCTTCTTTTACAGTTCTTACTCAACAATATATGCGCATGAAAATATCATATAAGGGTAAAGTTGTTCCTGGGGTAATGGACACTGCGTCTGCAAAGCATTTGTCTCARGCATATGGAACATTGGCTGAACGAGTGGCTGCCATTGCTCAGGTTGGCATGTATATATTTTAAGTTTTTCATAGCAGTATTTGCACAAGAACTTTTTATAATGACTTAGTACTTGATTTATCTTATCAATGAGTTGGGTGCTTAGTTGAGATTATCGATCCATGGTGCCATCGCGATCAAATCAGATTCTAATTTGATCATTTTCTGTAGACCATGAAGTTAAATGAATTATCAACTATGCATCTTTCTAGAGATATAAAATCATTTCTTGGTACCCACCTATCTGCTTAAGTTGCTTAGACCATTACTGCTTCATCACAACCTCTCAATCTATTTGGAAATCCAAAGCATCCCTCAAAGGTCAAACCCTTTAATTGGTCAGTTGTGCTGACTGGAATTAACACCAATGATACAGGATCAAAGACCTCAGAAGGCTATTTTGTCTAATATGTGCATTGGTTGCTAGTTTAGAACCAGTGGCATATCTGTTTTTTCACTTTTCTATGACTAATTTCTAATGGAACTTGCTGTTTGGTAATTTGATGAGTATTGAGTTTGTCCTAGAGCGTTGGATCAGCTTGTATTGATTGCGATTGTTGGTTTTAGGAGAAGCAAGGAAGCCAAACTTTTATAGCAATGTGCTGTCTATGCCTATATCTTTGCTTGGTGCAGATGCTTTCAGACAAGTAGGTCTGTGGGATAGGGTTAGGTGTCTTTTAGACCAAGGTCGTCTGTTCTCTAGTTGCTTCCTTTCTCTGAGAAGAAAACCCTAGTTCTTCAAACGAGTGCTGCCACTTCATGCCTTCCTAAGGAGGCCCTCCATCCATACTCTTCTCTTTCTATCTCATATCTTGAACTCTGTGGTGTTGTCTTGATTTTGGTATTTTTAGTTAATGTTGATGTTGTAGTAGTTGATTTGGAAGAAGAGGTGAGATGTCTCATCAAGGCGACTGCTGATGGTGGAAGTTGGGCCAGCCGTGAAGAGAGAGCATAGAATGAGGAGAAGAAGAAGAACGACATCAAGAGTCAGAGGAAGGGAGGAAGGAGAGAATGCTTTAGACAGAGAGAGGAAGGAGGGCAGCATCAGCAAGATGGTGAGAGAACAGCAATAGCAATAGTTCGATGCCAATGATGGTGGCGTGACAATAATATTCCAGTGTAGCTTTCGCTGGTTGTGTGTATGCAGATTTTTCCCCCAGGGTGGTGGTTTGCCCGCTGGCATCTCTGTGGGGTTGCTGTTTGTTTCTAATGGTGCTTAGCAAAGGGACTAATGCTGGAATGTTTAAATAAGTCTTTCACTCTTTTGACGAAGAATGTGCTTGAAGTGTGGCAATGTGGTCCCAAAAACAGGTACTAAGAAAGGATTATAAGACAGAGGAGATGGTGCTTTTGGAGATGTGATCATAGAAAGGGAAAGGCAAGACATGGAACACAATGAAGACATAGGTACTTACAAATATATTTGCCGTACAATTTTAGTAGCTAACATTTGTTTCAAAAATCTAGAAGAACATCTCATAAGAATGTCTAAGAGTGGGGCGATAAGTTTGCAGAGTATAAAACTTACTAACAGAATATACAACTTGGAGAAAGAGTAACTATCTGATGTAAGATATCTTGGGGATGAGTATACAACTTACTAACAGAGTAAAGAGAAATGACCAAGATAGGGTTTTAAGGATCAAGTGATGGCAACTGAAAATTGAAAAGCAAAYGAACTTTGCCTAAACGAGGATATGTAGAAAATATGTTGAMGGGTATACAGACATTGTGCAGAAAGTATAAGCAATTAAATCTTTAATGCTGCCAGTGAAGTGAGAATAGAGAATTTGATAGGCTATACCTTGTTAGACACTAAAGAGGGGGAAATGAGTATTTACAGGATTGCTAAAAGTAGACATAAAATGACAGTGTATTTAATACAAAATGAAATGCATCAAGGATAAACAGGGTAAAATAAGATCAGGTATTTTACAAGTGTGGCTGGTACTGCTATTTATAAGATCAAGGATAAATGTGAAACTCTCGTATCCTGAGGGTGTACTGCTATAAAGCAAGTATTTCTTTCTTATTATAAACTATTACTTATTCCCTCTAAAATCTATTATTTTTTCCTATATACAGAAGACGACATTCTATAGTATAATTCACATKTGAGGAAGGGGTYTATCATTGYCTTGTATATATAAACTATTTTYKGATATCACTGATATGTGCAGTTCTGCAAACAGGCTTTGAAGGTATGAACTGATCAATGTATTAGACATAGTTGGAATTCCTGTTGATAGAGTGGCTTACTGATATGGCGCCATTAGTGATGTTGATCTATTATAATTTCACCATCTACAGGACGGGTTTCCGGTTTATGCCTTTTGTTACAGTACTTTCAGTGATTCAGTCCGACTTGACTTTTTCCTTTTATTTATTGTTTTTGTTCTAAGAGATGGCATTAAGGGTGTGCCTAAATTATAAAGTCCAAATATTCAATATGCTGTGAAGTTTAGTTGTCACATTATATAATCATAGATGGTATTAATTTCTGTRTTAACTCTTAACCATTTGCTTTTGCATTTGATGCTAGTTTTTGTAATTTTGGTTGTCTCATCAATCAGTAAGGTTGTATTGAATATGTATTCTGTATGTAGGATGAATGCTTGGGTAAGCGACTTGCTCATGGTTACCCTTTTCTGGAGGCYGAGGTGGCATACTGTGCACGGCATGAATATTGRGAATCTGCCATTGATTTCATTGCAAGGAGGASTCGTCTTGCTTTCCTCGACACTGATGCAGCAGGACGGGCATTGCCTCGAGTGATTCAAATATTAGCAGCAGAGCACAAATGGGATAAGTCAAGACAGAAGCAGGAGCTYCAGAAGGCTAAAGAATTTTTGGAGACTTTTAAATCCTCCAAAAATGCTCAGTTCCATGACGGGAAACATAATTAGTACTGTATTTCGTCTAGCCATGTAACATATGGAAGCTCTGCAATTATTTCCTTTCTTCCTTTTTTTTATTTTATTTTCAGGTTTTTTGTTTCATTTGTGTTATGGGAAAGTGAAGGTTGAGATGAGATGAGATGAGATGAGATGAGATGAATGATACAAAAAGAATGGCTTGGAACTATTTGATGTTTCTCAGGTTCTGGAAGTAGTAGGGGCCAATTTCGAACCTGTTGCTGTTCAGTTGCCTAAAGTTAAGTAGGTCAGTAGGAGACATCGATCTTTGAAATCGATTAATTGACCAAATTTATTACACTATCTCTGCCAAAAGAATGATTTGATAAACTGAGTAAACCTAATACATCATTGTAACGTGTAAGGTTAAATCTATCTGTTACTTGAAGATATTTGTAGTGCTCGATACAGAAGAAGCATGAGCAACTTTACTAGAGATCGAAGAGAGAATTTCAAAGGTGTGTAGGTCAACATTTAAGAGTGTGAATGTGTGATGAACTTGGGAAAAGTTTTACTGCAGTCGTCAGGCTTGGAGGAGGCCGAAACAGTCGAGGGGTGCGTTGTGGAAGAACTCCTGGTCGATGAGTTCAAATCTGAAGAGGCGTGCAAGATACTCCACGGAACTGAGCTTTGCAATGTGTCGGACGTTGGATGGTGACTTCTGTAACCCTATAGTGCGAATTATTGAGTACGATGTTTTCATTCTCCTACAGATGTTTCTGTTTTAGGATATGGGCAACGAAGTTTGAAAAGAGTTTTATTTCATTTTCTGTTTATTTGATATTTTGTATTATTTTAGTTATTATTTTTTCCTCGTCTTTATTTTTACCAATTTTGTAAGAGGGATAGGAATTTGTGATAAGTAATGTTTGTAAGATAATACTATGTACATATTTTCTTTGTAAGTATTATATCTGGTCTATATATATATAGATAATACTATGTACATATTTTCTTTGTAAGTATTGTATCTGATATATATGTTAGGATTTGGTTGAATTAATCTCACATTGTTTAGGATAGCAAATGGAGTGGGTGGCCTAGGCTATAAATATGAGGTTAAGTTCTCCATATTTTTTGCACCAGTCAGAAACACTTAAAGCTTGTATCTGACTTTTCTTTTCCTCTAT